>JAGFMF010011381.1:813188-840878 GCA_019455555.1 Galemys pyrenaicus
TTGCCGGATCATATGGTAGTTCCATTTCTGGTAGACTGAGGAACCTCCATACGGCCTTCCATAATGGTTGGATTAGCTTGCATTCCCACCAGCAGTGTATATTTCTTGAGTCTTGTGAGTTCTTTGTATATCTTTGTGATCAGACCCTTGTCTGTTGTTGTTCCACCATATCTTACTGATATTGTACTTTTACTTCAGTTCTCTTTGGTTGTTTTAGGTGTGTAATTATAAATCTTCAGTTTTGCAAAATCCTACTTACCTTCATAAACCCTGAATTTAAAAAAAAAAGTGAAATTAATGCCCACATGGTAAAAATAATAATAATAATAAACAAACAATATGGAAAGAATGTTCTTTAGACTCTCCATGTACTTTCCAGAGGAAAGAATTTTTAACCCTTTACTATCTAACTCTGTGCTGCTATTTTGTGATGAGCACTTTTAGAAAAAATTTACTTTGTTATGGACATACAGTTCTTACACTTCTCAATTCCCCTCATCATCCTCTTAGTATAATAATACTATAATTAGTTAAACTGTTTTCATTTTTATAAATCTGTGAATATTTCTCTCTCCTGATCTAAGTAAGGCACAATTCTTATTTTACATTCTTCTATGGATTGTTGTTAGTTCTGAAGTTTCAAATGGCTTCCTTTTTTTACTTACCTGACTTCCATCTAAAATTTAAACTTGTTTATCAAACCCTTTACATTTATCAGTCATTTTGCTTTTGAGTTTTAAATGATTTTCCTGATATTCTTATTTCTCAATCGCCATCCTTTTTGTTCCTACTTGGGGTGGTTATTGCCAAACTTGCTATATGGTAGTAATCTTAGAACTTCCCTTAATAGCTTCTTGGTTTGAGTCAGTTGTTTCTTTTGGGGTTTACTTCTTTTAGGCACCTTCCTTTTGGTGGAACACATTCCAAATAACTTCCCAACAAAGTGTATGTTTTTGGAAAATTGTATGACTTTAGCATGCCTGGTAATGTCTTAAACATTATATTTATAATGACTAAATTCTACAATAATCGATGTTGAAATTTTTTTCCCTCAGTATTGTAAAGGTGTGCTTCATTTTCCTTCCTTAGTGTTCAATATAGTTGAGAAGTGTAATTGTGAATTAAAAGTTCCCTGTAAGAGAAATGTATTATACCTTGAGATTTTTTTTTTAAAGCCGTCTTTTTTTCAGTTGTGAAATATCAATAGGTCATCTCTGATATGAGAATTTTTATTTATTTATTAATATATATGTTCCTTTGGTGGTATTTGAAGCTGAAAATCGAGCTCATAAGCTTTGGAAATTTTATTTTTTAATTCCTCTTTGATAATTCCTTTTCCATTTTGTTTTATTGTCTCTATTATTAGAAGTTGAACCACCTATGTCAAAGCTCCATATTTTATAGTTTTATTCAGACTTTCCATCATTTTCATTTTTGCTTAATCTTTTGAGAGATTTATGTTTTTTTGTCTTCCAACCATTGTTTAGGTTTCTTTCATATTTGTAATTTGCAAGAGCTTTTTATAGCTCTGCTTTGCTTTTTTTGTAACACCTTGTTTATGTGTTATAAAGAAAATATACTGATTATATAATGGTACAGTGGTTTCATTATTTGGTGTATCTAGAATCATATATATGGTCTGACTTTTTGCTTCTCTGGCACCTTGATGATTTTCTCAAGTGTGATAATGTTGTCCATACTTAAAAGAAAAAAACTCAAAACCTGAATAGGAAATCTGTGTTTTGTTTTTTTTTTTTTGATATGGCTTATGGACTAAATGGGATTAATTTATAGTTATTATTTGAGAAACTGATGTTTGTGCTAGGAAAGTGCTATGAGTGAAGTTCCCATGGTCTTTCTCTAAGCTCACTCAATTTTTCCAGAGGAAACACTCAATCTTCCTCCAAAGGAATAGAGACATAGTTGCTTGTGTTTTCCATTTAGAGTGGTCCATGAATCCAGAGTTTGTAGTGGACAATTGATTTCTTTGTTAACTGTATCCATCTGTGAAAGTTTTCTAAGCTGTTGCATTGTCTACATCACTTATCCATCTTTTATCTGCTTAATGTCCCTTATTTTGTTGAAATTTCTAATTGCCAGTGGAACTTCTCAGACTCTATGCTGGATGCCTTGGGAAATGTAGGTGTATTTGCTGTGCATTCCCTCACTGTATTTTGGACATTGTTCCTGAGTGAGTGGTACTTGATATAGGTCCATAAATTTTCATTTGTTATTATTTCAGTGAAACTTGGAAAGAGCACAAATAAACCTTCCTTTCTTGTCTTCTTAATATATGCTCCTCAAAATTCCTAAGATAACAAGATCATTTTTTTTCATGATATCATTTGTAATTCTTTAATTTCTCCCTATACATTCATGTCCACACTTTTTGTCTAATCATGGCTTATATGCCTTTTGAATACCCATGCACCACTGTTTATGCTGGATAAGTAGTTGATGACATAAGATAATTGTTGATTGATTAACCCAGGAAATGAAAGAGCAAAGGATACTAACATGACTGAAAGCGGAAGCTTTGGTTATTTGAGAAAATGACAGCAATATTGGAAAAGATAGAGAAGAGAGGGAGGAAGGCCAGTGAGTGAATGTAGCTGACATTTGTCAGACCTTTGTGTTTTCATAGAATCATTGAATCTTTTTTCTAGCTTGATGATAATACTTACCTAGTTAGTCCCTCTCCAAAGTTGAGGGCAGTTATTCACTTTCCCAAGTTCCCTTGCAGATATGTTACAATCATGTAACTGAGGTAGGTGACAAGTGAGCAGTGGGAAAAAGGAACACAATGAGTAACTCATTTCAGGTGAGAGTACTGACAGACATTGGTCTCCTAGGGCAGCAGTAGAAGAATGTCTGGTGTCCTGTGCTGAGTCATCTGAGCAATGTAGGTAGAGTCTTGGCTGAATAGTCCTCAGCCTTGTCTGAACACTATTCCTCTGAGTGTGAATTTTAAGTGATCTTAGACTTTGTCTATGCATTCTGTAAGAGTGCTTTTGTGTCTCTTTGCATTTAAGAATTATGAATGACAAAGAAAACATATGTGTGTGCATGTGAAATGAGATATAAAATGAGACAAAAGTAGCACAGTTTTTTCAAAACATTTAAAATCCTTAAGTAGTAAACTAAGAGAAACAGGTGTCTACCAAAAAGTGAACCCAAAAATATGAAGACAGTAGACAAAAAGTTTAACATCAACCAAAGTCAAGGAAAGATGTAGCCTCCCATTTTATGCTGCTATGAAAGTAGAAGGAGCAAGCAATAATTTTGTAATTTTTTTATGGAGTTAAAATGCTTTTGTAACTATATTATTCATCTAATGCCTAAATATTTGAAAACTCTTTGGGGATTGGGCCTATTATCGCTTTAATTCTTATTAGGTTAATGTTGACAGTAAATTGTGTAATTGCATATTGATATTCCTTCATTTGTTTTCCTAACTACTTGACACTGCATGGAAGACACCAAGCTCTGAGAAAAGATGAATGCATTTTCTACCATGAGTGAGTGGGCCTGATTTAAACCAGCCAAGGAAATATGTTGCTTTGATAGACACTTCTGTTCCTACTATTGTCTGGGAAGTCTGGGCTGACCTAAAAAGAGAGAGAAAGATGAGGAAGTTAATGTACATGTGCGTAGGGGAATATAGTCAGAATTATATTAGGTAGAATGTGGGGGTGAGGGTGTGTATAGGGAAAATAAATTTAGTTTAGTTTTGGACATGTTGGGATTTCAAGATAGTGTGATATAATTGGGAATATGAAACTGAAACTTGGGTGGAAATTTATGCCTAGACAGATGAGAATTGTTCACAAGAGATGATAATTGAAGCCAGAAGAGCTTATACCATTTCCAAAGGGAGAGAGTAGAGAGCCAAAATGAAGGACCTTGTACAGAGCATGAATGAAAGCCTCTATTGAAGGGTATTGGAAGAGAAGGCGCAGCCAAGGAGAGTGGAATAATTAGAGCGGTAGAATGAAAAGCAGAATAGTGTGTTTACATGGAAATCAGGGCAAGTTCAAGGAGATTCTTTAAAACAGTCCAATCTTACAAAATGGTGATATTGTCAAACCATTGTGCTTTGTATCTTAATTCCTTTATTGACATATTGGTCAACAAATGTTTTCTGGATGTATAAATAAATGATCCAGGAATCATAAAGATTGGCAAAATAGAGTTGTCATCTTTTGAAAAATTAGTATTGGGGGGCAGGAGATAAAGGTTGTAGGGATTTAGGAAAATAATGAGAATGCAGGCTGGCTTATAGATACTTGACCTAGATGTCATATGGAGAAATTCGGACAGAGAAAGTGATAACTAATACAAGACACTTTTCAGAAGGGCAGCAGAGTCCAGTGAAAGGATTTTATGAATTGAACTCAACCTTCCTGTGACTGAGGGTTCAGTGAAGAAGTCAGTAGAGGACAGGAATTAACCCTGTTGCAAAGCTCTGTTGACCAAGTTTGCTCTAGTTGTCACATTCCACACCCAGTAACAGGAGCACCGGAGAATTCAAGACAAACTATGCAAGGGTCGCTCAGAAGTTGTATGTGCCCATTCCATTTACATCCAGTTGACCTGAATTTGTTGTTTAGTCATATGACTACACTTACCTACAAGAGAGACTGGAAAATATGTGAGTAGCTGGGCATCCACTGCTATTACTGAATTTTAAATTCTTTGGAGTCTTGGATAAACATTTCCTCATAGCTTTAGTTAGGTGTTTCAGATGGGAGAACTGAGGCAATGAAACAGACAAGCGAAATGAATACTTAATGAAACATCACAACATATTGAATAAATATGAGAGAGATTAAATACAAATTTACAGAGGCATCTATTTAAAACGACAATTCTATTTGGGTGCCTGTTCGAGTTTCTACCATGTGGCATTTTCAGCCAGTGTGTCTGTTGTCTCTGGGCAATTAAAATTATTCAACATCAAAATCTTAGCTCTGAGACCAGAAAAAAGAATCTAAGAAGCATTCACTGATAGTCTGATTCAGAACAACTGCTTTTCCCTTCGGTCTATTCATGCATATTTCAATTGGCATTAATGTAAAGTACCTCATGGGCTCTTTTCTACATGAAATCCTTGTTCTCTACTTGGCAGCAATCCTGGCACTAGGTTCTAAATAGTCATTCTGGGATGGTAAATCAGCAATCCTCAGCTGATGGGTCTAACAATGAGGAGATTGCGGGAGGCAGGTGGTGTTGTGGGGCCTAATTCTGTTGGCATTAAGTGACAATTCATATTTGCTACAGGAGCAGTAAATTGCACTGTTTTAAAACAGGAAGTCTGAGTTAAAAGCTGTGTAAAACCATTATACTGTAGCCAGCACTCCAGGCTTTTCTAATTAGGTCATTTGGAAAAAGATGACCTTTTAGTTTCTGTGCCTCTTTGCTGGGGACACATGTTTCTAATTATCATTTGTATTTTACTTAGCCAAAGCTGTTGACAAGCTGAGCTTTTCTTGTGTGCTTGAATGAGCGTGTGTGTGAGTGCGTGTGCGTTCGTGCGCTTGCGCGTGCACACACACATGCGCACTCTGAAGTTAATAACAGTGTTATAGCATTGGGCTAGAGGAACAAGATGGAAACAATGTGTTCAGTAATTTTAATATCAGAGCAAACAAAAATCATATGGATTTCAGTGAAGAACATTTGACTAGAACTCTAAAGTCACGGTATTCCTTCTGTCTTGGGTGGGAAGAGTAAACTTATTGTGCAAGATATAAGGGAGAAATGAGCTTTGGTCCACACTGTTACTGGAAACATAACTGCCAGTCATACTTGAAACTCTGTCCAGGGCCAATATAGAAAAATATTCATAATGACCTTTTAAGGCTCACTTGTCCTTCTGCAAGCTGTTTTTGTAATGGTTACACATGCAAACAAATATTGTCTTCTAATGACCTCTTCTTCCACAAGAAGTTAAGAAATATGAGAGGGGACAACAAGATTATCTATGTTTCAAAAATATATTCCATATTTTAGGAGATAGCCCAAGAAGTAAGGCATTCCCTAAGGCTGGCTTTTCCACTGACTTCCTTTTCTGTTGTGGTGAAAGTCTCTCATGTGCTATCAGGTTCTTCATCTGAAATCATCAAATCATGTTCCTGGCAGGTCTTTGAGAAGTCTTCTACAATAGCTCATAGTCTGCCTTGAGGCCTTTCTGAACTTAAACTTTCCTGGAATATAATGGGCTGCTCTTTTACTTAACAATCTCTCATAAAGATGAATTGACAAGGAAGGATGGCACTATCTAAATGTTTAATACATAAATTACTCTGGCAGTTTGAGGAAAATGTATGGAAGATGATTTGAAGTTTATTATGAAATTGCTAATAATTTATTTAGCTCAATTTTCTCTCAGAAGTTCTATACTGGGTAATGATGGGTCTTTAATGGAGCACTTTCAAGTCTGGAAAGGGAGCTGGCAGTCATTGTATGACAGAGTTGGCAACATACTAAATGTCCAGAGCTGGAGTTCTGGGCAGCATAGGCTGTGCTGGTCCCAGGACAAATTATCAATTGGCAAGGGATTCTTGATTTGGGTACTCTCTGAAGTCTGCTAGTTTTCTCCTATAGCTTTAGCAACCCTAGGGGATTCAGCCTATCCTTATCTTTATTCTTTCTCTTTGTTGGTTGGCCATTATTTACTATTGGGATGTATATCAATAATTAAAGCATAAATTGCAAGAGAATAAAAGGAGAGCAATGGTTTTGAGCTGAGAGAGGGTTGAGAGTTGGTGTCCAGGAGACATAATTCTTACCAAATAGCCAGTTATGGCAATGAGAATTACCTCTCAGTCTCCCAGTACAGTGACAGTAATTGACCAAGGTTCTCCAGATTTTGCATTCTGGAATCTATATTTACAAGGTCACCCTTCCTAGCCAGTAACTGAGCCAGGCAGTCTTAACAAGGCTGACTCATTCCTGAGACATACAGGACTCTTTCAGCAGCCATCTTTGGCTCCTGGACTTCCTTACATCTTCGCAGAAACTTTCCCTACGTTATTGAATGGGAAGCTTCCACCCAACCTTCTTCCTTCTTTCCTTCACTCTGAATGATTTGGTGTGCATCTCCACACTCTCTATATCTGCCCTTGCTCCCTCCCATTTTACTTGCACTTATCCTAATGAAATCCTTGACTGGGTGATTTTTATGACCTAAAAACAACAATAGGCTGTGTTGCTTTATAAAACTTCATTTGAGGGCTGAGACATAAGAGAATAACAACATTAAAAAATAAAACTTACAAGTGGTTCAAATACGACAAATTCTGAGTACCATACTCATCACAGGGATCATTTATTGACTGTCTGCTTAACTGCACACATACTGTAACATTGCTGGGGTCATTTTATCTCTCTGATGAGGGATCCCTTCCAGTACCTCCCAGAAATTGGGGCTATTTGTCCTTGCCTCCATCTTTATTTCTTACCCTATCCAGGTGAATTTCAGAGAAAGTACCACATTGGTTTCTACAAAGATGCTATTTACAAAGCCATCATTAGACCTTTTAGTCTAAAATTTCCTATTTTGAAACAAGATTTTGGCTTTCAGTTTGCATAAAACAAAAGATCACTAAAGCAATTTCCCCGAAACTGGAAACTACTTTACCTAAAATTATTTATTTCTTTTATCTCTAGAAGAGAGTTTTTCAAACTTGTTATTTTGGATCCAATCATTTTTCATTGTGCATTTTAGGATGTTTAGCAGCACACCAGTAGTACCACTACCTCAGTCATGGCAATCCAAAAGTGTCTTCAGATATTGCCATTGTCTCCCGGGGGCAGAATGGTTCCTGCTTGAGAACCATTACACTAGTAACAGGTACAAACTGAAGACAACTTTTGAAATGACAATTTTGCCTTCTATATGGATGACAACCTGAAGTGCACATTAACTTTAATGTTAACAAAAGTGAAATGCAAATAAAATTGTGTGTGTGCATGCACACACAATATACTTCTTTACGCTGGCAAAAGTGAAAATGCTTACCTGAAAAATATTATTGACCAATGCAAAAGAAAAACCAAAAAACAAAACTTAAAAACACCACACTTCACTAAACCCACACAGTAAAATATTGAAATATATACAGAACTACATTGTCTTCCAAAGATAATAGAAATACACCTTCATCTTTGCTTTGACTTACAATGAGAAATTTGCTTATCTGATTTTAGTGCCTGCTTTTCAATATCGTATTTCCTGATAGGTCAAGGGTGCTTGTGCTCCGTGGCTATAGCATTGAGGCCATTGAGGCCATTTCTGGAGGTAGAACCTAGAGGGAATGGGGCAGGGCCTGTATCCCAGAGCAGGGAGGCCTTGATTTCCTCTTGTTAGGTATGACACATTACTACTACCTGTTGCTTTCTAAAAGTCTTGCCACCTGGCCTTTGCTAATATTTCATGTTGTTGGTAAAGGACTCTATTTACGGTAGTGGTTAAATGTAGTCATTAAAAATAGCAGACTTCATTTTAATATTACTCTAAAGGTTAGACAATTTGGCGGGGGTGATTATTATGGTGGTTGGGTAGAGATGAAGTTCTGTCTACCTCCTTGGATCATTGAAGGTCAGATTTGAAAGTAAATGATCTAAGGATTGGGAAATATATGAAGATCTTACTTGCTATGCATGCTATGATGTATGTCATTCTTTAGTTTAAAAATAGATCTTCCTTTCTATGTTCTGTTGGTAATATAAAAAAATGTACATAATGAAATAGTATCATGATGATACAAAACAAAATAAGACTAAGTATCAGAAAGAATACACATAGCAATGGCTGTCAAAATTCACATAACTGGGTTATTCTTAAGGGTAGATTTAATATGGAAAGTCTGTTCCAGGAGGCTTTGGAGATTGGATTAGGCTATGAAATATGGACAGGACTTAGATGGATGGGGAGAGGAGTTTGAGCAACACACACATAGGATATATGCATGTATTAAAATAGAATGGATGAAATCTTGGTTCTAGAGTCAGTGTGTAATGCTGCCGGGGAGGAGGCCCTGACAGAGAGGATTTTGATGAGGAGAGGCAGAAGACATATTTGGGCAGGTAGGATGGAAATCATCCGGTAACATTTACTTTGGGAAACACAGAAATTTCTTACAGATGTTTCTTCTGCATCTTCAGTGATAGTAAAATCACTACGATCTGACTTGGGGTGGTACTCACCGTTCTAGAAACATCTGTTTACTAACAGGACAAGAGAAAAACATTTATTTCTGAGAACTTTATGCTCTAAAAATTACATTGTGTTAATGTAATGTAATGTAATGTAAAAATGAGCAGGCTCTCTCTGCCTCTCCCAAGTACCATTTACCTGGGAGTCTTTATTCTCTATCTCCCTTTTTTCCTAAATAAACATTTCTTTTCAAGACAAAACAAAACAAAAAAACAAATGAGCAGGGATTTCTGCAAAAGTAAAAGAAAATCCTGTTTTGTGTGTGATGTGCATAAAAATGAGTGAGCGCAAGCTCAACTCTATGACCATGAATATTGCATGGCATAGACTTTACCTAGCTCAGAGCATCCGACACTATCAAACATCCAGTAATGTCATTAGTAGAAAATAGCTTAATAGAATAGAGGTAGAACTTGAATATTGACTATTATAAGTAATTGATGTTAAATTATTAAGTTGATTTTATATATAAAAAGATTGCTGCCTATGTACTTCTAGTATTTCAAATCAAGTTATCTTAAACATGTGTTAGTTATGAAAGACTGGGAATGAAAAGAGGTTAAGTTTTTTAATAACTGTATTTGTAAAAAAAAATTCTGATGGAGAGACTGCACACAAGTACAGCAGACCAGGGAAATTGTAATGAACCTCTTCCTTTAGTACAACTAGGAACAACTACATTTTGCTCACAGGAAACATCTCCAGTTTACCACCAGCAACAAAGGACTGACACATGGGCATTTTGCACTGAGGTTGGTGGTTCATTTGTTGGGATGGAATAAGGAGAGGTAAGGGGAGTTGCAGCCAGCTTGTGATCATTCTAGTTTGTCAAACAAACTGGGGACAGAACACAGTTGTGTACAGTTTGCTGGTGTGATATATATTTCTGTCATGTCACATAATTACCATTTGTTTTTTGGGATGAGAGTAAGATGTACTATCTTAGCAACTTTCAAGTATAAAAATAACATTTAAAATTAAGGACTTCAGTGGATGCTTTGGTAATATTGAACTCTCTTAACCTGTGGTTTCACAATCCCCACTATATAGCAGTGTAACCCCAGTATATTTCAGTTTGGGAGCCAGAGGATTAAACACTGTGAGCTAACTCCTGCTCTTACCAGTCTGGATAGGGTAAATTACATTGTGTTAAATGACCCCAAGATTTCAGGGACTTAAAACAATAAAGACTTATTTCTTCCTTATGGCAAATAGCCCTCACTGGTTAGCTGGGGAACTTTGTTTTTCCTCAGGGTCCTGACAGGGAATGCTTCATCTCTGTACTTCTGTGATTCATGATGAGTAAGGAGGACAATAGCAATGTGGTGAATTTCTCACTGGCTCTTATGCCACTCATATTTCTTTGGCTCACACAAGTTATAAGTTCATTCCTAACTGCAAAGGAAAATGAGGGAATGGCATTCAATTAAGTTCCAGAAGACAGAACATCAGAAATATTTGGTGAACAACAGGAGTAATGATTACTACATTAACTAAAATTAAGAATGGCTCAGAAACAGGTGTTTTGGCATTGACAATTTGGGATTTATTACCAAATTACCTTGGAGTCTCTTCACAAAATGAAATCACACGATGAACTCTTAACAATTTGTATTTCCCTATTCTGTTCCCACACTTTTCTTCACAACATAGTTCTCTAAAGAGTATGTGGGATTTTGAAGACCCTGATCACATTGTACTTCCCCAAACTACTTTGATTCGGGTTCTGAATCCCTTCGCTATGTATGGTATGGGTAATTTTCTGCATGGCTTTCTCTCACAACTGAGCATAACCGTTCTGTCTGTATTTTCATTTTGCTTACGTTTCAAAGGACTGTCACATCTCCAAGTTATTAAAAGATAGCTCATTATCAAAAAAATGGAAAGTGTCTGACTTCTTTTACTACATTTGTTCCCCACAGAACTAGGGAGGACCTTGAAAACACAATCAATTTGGAGGTGGCTCTAATCAGTTTAACTAGGGTGCGCTAGCTAACTGCCTTCCAGTTGGGTGATAGCTAAATACTGAGAGTTTTACACTCTTCCTTCCACCTACAAAATGTCTGATGACTGCTGGAAACATTTTCTGAGCATAGGCTCTGTGACATGGCACCAGGCACTACAGAAAATCTGAGGTAAACTGAGTCACTTCTCTTTTTTTGAGGCTCTTCGGATTTTAAAACACTGAGTATTACCAAAAATGGATCGTAAAAACTGAGGGATTTAGAATTGTTAGATATAGTGCTTCTATGCCATTATGTCTATGAAAGCGCAGATATAATCTCACTTGGAGATGTCAAAATCTAAATTGGAGTTGTGTTTTGAAGATATGGCTTATGCCAAATGGTTCTCTTGGACCAACCTATCCCAATTAACCATGTGATAAGTCCTGGAAGTAAGTTTAAGACATTCTGTCTGCCCTTGAGATACTCAAAATCAATTTGGGAAGTCTGTATTAAAAAAATAATAGAAGCTAATACAGGTGGGTATATGATAAAGTGCTTGGTTGGCAGCAGATATATATATATGTATTTTTAAGAGTTCAGAGAATGGAGGGATCATTGTAGGCCAGGAGTGGTTTCATGGAACAGCTGGGATTAAGGGATAAAAGGATTTTAAGAACAACAACAAACCCAAAGATAGTTGACTTCTTTCTATATATTTTCATAAAAATAAAACTGGTTCTACTTTATCAGTTTCACCTGTTGGTCCATCCTCACCAAAACGTCCCTGGATCCTAGTTCTGAAATCCTATATAATTTAAGCTCTGTGGTGCTGGCCCTTTGAAGTAGGCAAATATGTGAGCCAGGAGCCATCAGGGATGCATATTTGAGAACAACAATGGACCCTGTTCACTCTTCCCTTTGAGTCCAGGAGGGAGCTAATAAGTTTTCTTCCTGGGCAGGCAAAACCTAGCAGGGGATAAGCAATATGGATGGTAGAATTGATGCAGGCAGTCCTTCTGGAGGGGCTTCTAAAGCGCTCTTGTCTTTGAAGTGAGTCAGGATGCCTCATGTGGAGCGATCCCAAGCACTGAGACCCACCAAACATTCTCACTATAACAGGGCTGTGAGCATCCCCTGCAGCCTCCCTTTTTGGATGACAGGCACCCAGGGAGCACACCCCATGGAGTCATCAAGTCTGCAAGGGCTGGGGAGAGAGTTACCACCCATTGAATTTTGCTCCCTGCTGTGGTGCTGACTGGGCCAGGGGGTTGGGGGAGCTGATGAGACTAAATTTTCTTCCCCTCTAAGAGGGCTTTTTTTCCATCTCTCTTAAAACCAAAGTTAGAATTTCTGTTTGAAAATAAATTCCTAGACTCTGGTTTTAGTTAGAAATTTCCATAGGGAACAATGGAAGTATAGTATATTTCTAATATAAAACTTTGCATTGTTGATGAAGTCTTGAAAATAACAAGACTAGGCAACCCAAACATCTGTTACTTTCAATCTTTTCTCCCTCAACTTGTAGCAAGCTTGTGGCACTAGTCTTGGAATGTGGGCACTGTCTCTGATCAGTATTTTGGGGGTTTTGGAATGCACAAGAAAATATAGATAAGATTCTCTGCTCAGAATTTATAATGCATTGCAGATTGCACTGTGGGTTTCTGAAACAACGAAAAATCGTGGTGGGTTTTACAGCACTTTGGAGGAACAGTTGGCCCTTTGATGTTGGGTTATTTAAATTAATGCTAGTCACAACATAAAGCTCAAGTTCAAAATTTGTGTCTCCCTTCGATTACCACACATCAAACTCCTTGAAATGGAGACAAAATTGCATTTCTCTGGGGGGAAAGGCAATGCTGTTTTGATGATTAAATGTACTGGGAACAAAGGTTCTTGGTAGCCATGTTAGGTGTGGTGCCAGGATGCTTGAGCCAACTTGGCTGTGGACCAGTTGTAGTGGCTGAATAGGGTGGTTGTTACTATCGCAGTCTTCTGTGGGGAAGGTGGGGTCTGGACCTCATGAAGGTGAGGACCAACTACCACTGAGCTGAGGCAAGGAATGTATTAGTTGCCCTAATTATGACTCAGTCACTGAAACTGATAGCTTACTCTGCAGAGACCCAGGAGAGCTGCAGAGATACAGCTTACCTTTGGTGTTGGTGAAGGATTCACTTCCTAGAACAAATATCTGTGCGTTATGGCTGTTGTTATTTTTCTTGCAAAGAAGTCTTAAAATGAATGTGACATTGAGATGCAACATTTCATTCTGAGAAGTCATCATCTTGCTCAAAATAGTCAAGGGCATTTTCCCTTTTCCTTTAAAATTTCCTTCTGATGTTCCTGCGTTGGCTGGGCAGCCTGCAGCCTGGTGGGGATAGAATGGTGGTGGGCGGATACCGTGTAAGAAAGAAAGTGCTTTCCTTCTGCCCTCCTAGATGTGATGCTGAGCTACAAAATAATGGATAATAGGGGCCAGATTAAAAGAGAAAATCTACAAATTTATTATTTAAAAATATATGGAAGGTAGAGTCACAGAAAAAAGGATAAACCCAAATGGTGAGGTTTGGTGAGGAGAAAAGTAGACTACTTAAGGGAGGGTAAATGATTTTAGGAAATATGAATTCACTCTTAGAAGAATAGAGGGGAGGTTTGATAGTTTGTGATACAATTTATCTGGGTGTGTGTCACTTCAAGTTTTCATGAAACTTCTTGGGAGAGGATTTATGACAATTTCCTTTTGAAGGCTCTGAATTTAGGTAGATAAGAGGAGTTCAGATAAAACAGCATTTGCTGTTTTTCAGGTGCTTTCAACCCTAAATAGCACATGTTTTGGGATGGCAGTTTCTTTTTTTTAATTTAAAGATCAGGCTTATTAGGGAGAGGGACAACAGAATAAAGGACATTTGCAAAGACACAAGCAGGCAGGAAGAGCTGCCCCAAAAGAGACAGGTTTGCTGAGAGAGGACTGCATTGTCACAGGCAGTAGGCTTGAGGAGAGCTGCCTCCACTGAGGGAGGTCAGTGTAAAGTAGCTCCGGCATGGTACAGGTCACGGGCAGGCAGGAAGGCTGCTGCCTGCAGAGGAGAGAGTTGGTGAAGAGAAGCACCTGCATTGGCACAGGTGGGCAGAAGGATGGCTGCCTGCGTGGCAATTTCTGAACTCCTTCAACACCCAGAAATTTGTCTTATCTGACCATATGCCATGGGGTCTGTTCTGAATTTACGTTGGAATTATGGATGGCTGGTGAACTCGCTTGGTCTGGAACTATCTCTCAAAGACAGAGTGCAGAGATCTGAGTGTTTGAAGTCAGGTGTTTCTGGAGTTAAGAGTGTTAGCAACTGCTTCTAAGCCAGTGTGTTCCTGCTGGGTGCTATTCTAGCCTGACCAGGTTTCCTTCTTTGCAGGGCTCAATCCTTTGGGGACACCTTTCGCTCTTATATGGTTAGGTTGGCTTGCCTTCTTCAGCTTCACAGTAAGCCCTGTTTTTTCACAGTGGTCCATTTCCTCCTGCTAGTGAGAATGTTGGTCTCCCTAGAAGCAGCAATGAGGGAAATGTTCCTAACCTATTTTCCCCCTGCATTCTATAAACTGCCATTCTTGCCACTTTAAGCAATGAATAGTTCCTTTTTGATTCTTAGGACCCAGAGATTTTTCCTGATGAAATAATTTCTCTGATAAAATAAGAAACTTCTGCATGTGTGCATTATATTTAAGCCAGAATTAAAAACTGTGTCTCTATTAGTTTGGAAATCTAGGGTCTGGGTTTTATAATGACTTGTTTTCCATTTC
Source organism: Galemys pyrenaicus (assembly GCA_019455555.1). Classification (NCBI taxonomy): domain Eukaryota; kingdom Metazoa; phylum Chordata; class Mammalia; order Eulipotyphla; family Talpidae; genus Galemys; species Galemys pyrenaicus. The sequence continues at coordinate 828,144 of JAGFMF010011381.1, forward strand.
TGTAGAAAATACTGCTAGTATTTTATCATGTTCTATTTTCCTCAATAGTATTTTTAGTACTCTACCCACTTGCTAACTGAAACTCGATGGCTTGCAGTATACATTATTGCTGTTTTAGTATAAGACCATTCTTTACCTTGTGTCTATGTGACTTGTGTCCCACACAATTAAAATACCTTGTTTCATGTTATAAGAGTTAAGGGCCTCTCTGGTGGCACAAGGGGTTGAGCATGGCACTGTGGGGCTTCTGTAGTCACCACAGCACAAGTTCAATCCCCAGCTAGGGAGGTGACACATATGGTGAAGCAGACCTCTCCTGCCTTGCCTGCTGGTCCCCTCAGCAGTGTATTTTAGTCACTCTACCTGTTCTGCTCCCCACTCTGTCTCTGGTGAATCCTCTCACCCATCCCCCACGCCTCTGGCCTATACCCCAGCTCTTGTATACATAAATAAATAAAAAAATCTTTTAAAAAAAGTTAATTGAAATATAGATTTGCCAGAGATGGACAGAAGAGAAAAAATGGTCAATTCCTACTTTTTCTGTGAGATAGTGATTTGCTTGTATTGCTAATTATAGCCAAAACAACCACAGATTTTTATTCATTTTTAAAAAAAAATTAATCAAGTACCATTGTTTCATATCCTTGTTGATGTTTTGACAAAACAGGATTTCCCCCTGGTGTGGTTACCATGGCTTTCCCACTGCCAAAACATCCTTATTTCTTCACCATAGACTGGTGTTCTTCCCCTTATACTGTTACCACCTCTCCTCCTTTCTCTCCCTCTCTCCTCATTGGTGCCTCAGACCTATGGTCAGCTTTTGAATGGTGGTTTTGAGGTTTGATCTTTGACTCTCTGTTTTATTTCTCAATATTATATATACAACTGAGATCATCTGGCATTTTTCTTTTTCCTTTTGGCCAACTTCATTTAGTATAGCCCTTCCAGATCCATCCATGTTGCTGCAAGTGGCATGAGTTTATGTTTTTTTGATTGCTGAGTAGTATGCCATTGTGTATATACCACATCTTCTTGATCCACGTGTCTATTTTGGGGCACTTAGGCTGTCTCCACATCTTGCCTATTGGAAACAGTACTGCTATAAACATGGGCATGTAGGCTTCCTTTTGAATTAGTGATTTTGTATTTTGGGGGTAGAAAGTTAAGATTGGGGTTGCTGGGTTGTATGACAGATTCATTTTTAGTCTTTTGAGAAAACTCCATATTTTTTTCCATAGGGGCTGGAGCAGTCCACTTTGCTGATAAGAGGGTTCCTTTTACTCCACACTCTCACCAGCATTTTTTGTTTTTGATCTGTTTGATATGGGCCATTCTCAGTGGTGTGAGTTGAACAACAACCATATACATAGTAGTCTAACATACAACTTCAGAGTTATCTTGAAATAACTAGTATCACTTTAAAATGTTTAAGTGAGAGGGTTAAAGAACTCCCAATTTTAGTGATTACCTTGAATCAGTAAGATAGCATAATTTATTTTTTCTTTCATTCCCTTCATGTAGTTTTCCCAAGACCACGTGTCTCTCCACCTTTGGCTACCAATAGCAAACATTTCCGATTTTTTAGATTAAAATTCTTTTCTTGCCTCTATTCTCATTATAATCTTGAGCATCAACATTTTCAGTATTTGGTTATGGATGACCTGCTCCAGAGGATCACTTGGGTGGTTGGATGTCATTGGTGGTTAGATGTCATCTGAAATGCATCTGTCCTTTTTGTCCTTCAACCTTCCTCCTAGCTTTGCTCTCAAGGATACAGTCACACAGGCAAGGTTATAGTCACATGACATATAAACCATCATACACACTCATCATTAAAAAGCAATGTACATGACGTGCAATAAAATTTTTACTGACTTAATAAGCATATGAATATTCACAAGAGAGGAATAGGAAGTGGGAGGGAAAAGGAAAGGGAGAGAGAGACAGAGACAGAGACAGAGACAGAGTGAGAGAGCGAGAGAGCAAGAGAGAGAGAGAGAGAAAGAGAAAGAGAAAGAGAGAGAAGGGGGTGGTTTGTTTTACTGTGCTTTATAGGTGCAGGCACTGAAAAGAATTTTCTTTTGTGCCTGAAGTTTTTACTGTGTAGCTTCAGAGACTTAACTTTCTGGATAATTCCTTTTCAAAAACTTAGAAGAAAATTTGCACAGCAATTTTGACCTATCTGTATGTGGAACAAAGGATAATTTTATACTTCATAGCAATTTTGGATTTTTCACATGTGGATAATCCTATGAGTTCTCAAATGAAATACTTCAAAATTTCCTATTTTTTTAGATTGAAATGGTTGAAAGTAATATGATAATGTTGTATTTGCTTTTTATAATTATGACTATACATACACATTTATATATTTATGTAATCAACATTACTATGAATTTCTAATTGATTAGTTGCTTACTTTGTTAGTGCATTTTTAAATTTTTCTAAAAATCTATATATATCTTAGGCACAAATTAAATAAATTTCTTTCTGAAACTCTAGAAAATCCACTTATTTGCTTTTATCACTGGAACATTTTTATTTTTTGCTCAACTAAGCATTTATTTTAAGTTGAAAATAAAGCACACTTTCTTCCTAAAAGTCTACCTTTATATCACCTTCAACAATGTGTAATAGTTGAAGTGTATGTGCAATGGGGGCTGGGTCACTGTCTTCCTCACGAACTCCACTTTACTCCAGAGTGGTTGGCATTTAGGCAGCACTGGTCCTTTATGTCGCTGACAACATGTCCAGGAAATTTATGATAGTGTAAAGTTGTATGGAGGGGCTTAGAAATTCTCTGCCTTTGACAGTGGAATGTCCTCTACTACCAGGTAAGAATAAGCTTTTTTTTTTTTTTTTTTTGTCCTCGAGAACTTCAGGGGTTCTGAAAATTAGGAAGACAAAATATCACATGATCTGAGAATTCAGTGTCTAGAGACATTCTGTAACAGATTGAAAACAATTCCCTGTTTTAGATTCTAAGACTGACATCTACCTTAGAAGGTATTGACATCTAGAATGACCTCCTTTTATTTCTTAGATAAATAAATCAACTGTGAAAATGTAAGACTTTAAGCTATAATGATATAGACTGAATTGTAACTTAAGAGGTTTTTCAGTAATACTAACTCAACTCTAATTCAATATCATCCCAAAACTGGGTATTAGGAATTATTTTAGAGTACAGTGAACAAAACATGTAGTGCTCAGGTGAAATATTGTTATAACATGAACCTCTGTATGACATTTCCATTTTTCGGTGTAGAATTTGTAAGTATGATCTTACTACCTACAGAAGTGTTACGTACCTGCACGTGTGTGCCCCAAGTTATCTGAGACAGGGTTGGCAAACTAGGACTGCCAGTTTACTCTGGCCTTGTTTTTTGGAAATAAAGTCTTAACCAGACAGCCACGGCTACTTTTTAAAGCCTTGTTACTTACTGCTCTTATGTTAAAGAGCAGAGTTCATAGTTGTGGCATATACTATATAGTTTGCAAAGTGAAAAATATTCTGGTCCTTAGAAAAAAAGCTTGTGGACCTCAATCTCATTTTTTTCCCTTTTTACTGATATCATGTCACTGATGGTATCACAAAAATCTTTAAATAATATATGTATTTACCTTTCTGTGACTAAATCACACTTTTTGAAATCAGAACTAAAAGTAAAACATAAAGTAACAACAACAACAAAAAAACTACAGAAAACCACCAATAACAAAAGTAAAAAAGTCTTTACAAAATTTATGAAGTACTGATGTAAATAAAGCTCTGAGGATTACAAAATAGGCTCATTATAATACACACACACACACACACATATTCATACAAAAGCTGGAGTGCATACAAAAGCTGGAGTACAGACCAAAGGTGTGAGAGGTGGCAGTGATAGGATTCATCAGAGACAGAGTGGGTAGCAGAACAGGCAGATCACCTGAAATACACTGCTAAAGGGAGCATCGGGTGATAGGAGAAGTCTGTTGCACTATGTGGTTTATTTCCTTGGCAGTGGATTGAACTTATGCGTCAGTGGTTCTGGTTAGCTTCATAGTGCTGTGACTTAACCCCTTGCATGACCAGGGAGGCTCAATATATGCTGGTCTTAATTAAAAAACATTCCAAATAAATCCTTGAAATCTGACCGAGAATTGAAGCTGCAAGAAGGGAGAGAATGAGAAAAAAAGGAAGGTGGATGCCCAGTGGAATATGGTGGAAGACTGTTGGTGTGGTGTGAATACATGTGAATAGGTATCAATTTATATCCCTAAATCATATACAGTGTTGTAAGCCAATGTCAACTTAATAGAGGAATGATAAAATCATCCTTTTATTATTCATATCAGGCAGCATAATTTAGAAGAACACTGGTATATGAATCAGAAGACATGTTTTCATTTCAATTTTGTCATTCTTAAACTCAGGATTTGGTAAACGTTTTGTTAAAGTGCATGATAAAAATTTCTCAGGTTAATGGCCATATTTATTTAAATTTTTACAAAACAGGTGACTCATTTGAGCTATGGGCCCATAATTTGATGACCCTGTTTTAAACTTAGTGCTCCCGATAAAACACAACCTCTATGGACTGTATTTTCTGGAGACTGAAATCAACATCTTCCAGATTTAATATTTTTCTATCTTGTTCTGTGAATCAAATCGATGCTTACATTTGACTATAGTTTATGTGGATTATTTTTATTAATTTCCATTGGAAAGTGGAATGAGAACAATACAGCTGGAATGACGTGATCAGAAATTCAAACTTCACATTTTTTAATATATAAATGTATATTGCTTTGTAAATTCTAAACTTAGATGTATAATTAATCTTACTCCCAATTTTGTGGGTCAGAAATTCCGGAAGGGCTTTGTTTGATAGTTTCCAAATATCTTTTTATTTCTCATAATGTAACATTAAATGTCAGTCTGGCCTGTCTCCATCTGAAGGCTTGATTGGGCTGGTCATCCACATGGATCCCAGTTGGGACTTGACTAGGACTGATGACATGGTTTCATGATGGAGGTCTCAGAATGGTCATAGTTTTTACATGGTGCTTCACTTACCCCAGAATGAGCATCTGCAGAGAATGAAGTTAAAGCTAGGTGAGCTACTCAGATTGCATTTGGAAAGTTTGTATTCTGTTAGTTAAAGCAGCCACAAGCAGGGCCAGATTTAAGTGGAGGAGAGGTGACTCCACCTTCCCAGGTAAGATATGTCAAAGAATTTGGCACCAAATTTGGCACCATTTAACTTTGGTGATTTAAAGTTTGTAATTCCAACCCTGCATTTATAAAATGTTTATACCAGAGATTATATATTTTATTACAATTATTAAGGGCAAGATATCATAGTTAAGATCTCAGGTTTATAGTATAGTTGATCACATTTATTAGATTACAAAATCTTATATAATATGTGTAATAAATAAAACTGATATACACATTAATATATTAATGATTTTATTCTATAAATACATAAATATATTTATATTTTATTTATATATGTGTGTGTAGAATCTGAATGGACAAAGTACAGTTTTCTTCATTCATTTAGGTTCTACACATACATAGGAATATTATGTAGCCTTGATAATAAGGAAATCCTGTCATTTGTGACAATATGGATAAGGATGGAGAACATTAAGTGAAATAAGTCAAACAGAAAGATAGATATTGCATGATTTCATTTAAAGAAAAAGTCAAACTCAGGGAAAATTGGTGCTTCACCACAGTCTGGGAAGTAGAGAAAATTGGGAGATGTTGGTCAAAGGGTACAAATTTTTATTTTTAAGATGAGTTAGTTCTGGAGACCTAATATAGAACATAGTAACTATAGTTAATAATGATATATACTCAAAGCTTGTTAAAAGAGTAGCTCTTATGTGTTTCCATCACATGCACAAAATATGAAAAAAGAACTTTGTAAGGTAATAGATATTGTTAAGCAGCTTCATTGTAGTAATCACTTCAAAATTATACCTATGTATGAATGTCACATTGCGCATCTTAAATATATATATTTTATTTGTCAAACATACTTCAGTGAGGCTGGAATAAAGAAAGAAGGGTGAGGTTAGATAAAAAAAAGTAGTGTTGGTGAGGTGCTTACATAGGCAGTGTCAGCCTTGGGAAGGAGTTCAGATTTTCCTGAGTAGGAAGTTATTACAGAGTTTCAAGCAGAGTAGTGATATTTTCTGACTTACATTTTAAAAATTATGATGATCCTTGTGTAAATAACAGCTATATATTTTCAGGGTAGGTGAACAAGAGTGGCGGAAGTTAGGAGTGTTAAGATAGGAGGTTTTGTATTTTTTTATGCTTGAGTTGTTTGTGGATTGAGATAGAATGTTAATAGTATATGTGATCTGAAAAAATGAAAGTAGATAAAAGACCATACTCCCATTTTATAGATGGGTACACTGAGGCTTACTGAATTTAACCAATTTTTCTAAACTTTTCTAAAAGATATAAACTGATAATCAATTCTAGATCTGATTTCACATTTCAATTTTAGACAAAAGCCACATAGATTTATTGCATTTAAAATTAATGAAATATAAATAAATGAAATTTTATTGTAATATATATGGGTTTGAGTAAATTAAGAGGAGACCACCATGGCTTTACATTCAGACATTTTCTATGATCGTGCCTCCCCATTATCTACATGCAGAAAACATTTAAAGTGCAATAAATTGAATGAAACATATCATCATTTTATATGAATTTTATGGAAAATGAGAAGTCACTGCAGGTATATCCCATAACTTCATCAAGTATTCCTTAGAATCTTCATGATAGTAAAAAAAAAAGATGTTACTATTAACTTGGGAATAAATGACCAATGATCAATGATATATCAGAAATTCTGTTTTTTTTTTTTTTTTTTTCAGGCTTAGTAAGGATGGAAGAGAGTACTGGTAGCTTTGTTGGAAGTAATGGGGAAGGAAATCTAAGGAGTGCATGTTTTTTCATTGAAAGGTTGATACTACAACTATTTATTGTAGTACCTTCATGAGCCTAGAATCTCCCTAGATTAGATTTTTCTTCCTTTGGGCAAGGGTTTGGAGACTCTTCTGTTCCATTCTCACTGCCATACTTAAAAAATATTTATTGAAGTAGAAATGAGCTCGTTTATCATCAAGTCCACAGAATCCTTTTGTATTTTTTTCTGCGACATTTACTTCCTCTGTTATCTCTCTGAGTTCCCAGCAAGGTGATTTACTTATGGCTCTAAAATCTTTCTGCTCTTCGATTTATAGGTTGCATCATGCTTTCTCTCTTCCACATGATAGAGATCTTCAAAGTAAGCATCTTTCAAAGGCGTGACAAGCAAAATACAGCTGCAGGATCAGTAACTCCCTGTTAAGCAGCTTTGCCTGCTGTCACTGTTGACTGCCGGAGGTGGTGATCCATGTCAGTCACAAAACGACACCTTGGCAAGTATGCAGTCTGCTCCTGGAGCTTTTGTGTATGGGAACATTTTTAGATAATGACATTTACATATAGTCCCAGCACCTGAAACAGTGCCTGGAACATAATAGGCACCCAGTAAATATTTATAATTATTAATTATAAGACCATATTTTTTAAAGCCTTACTAACATATGATAGGTAGATTAGTTATAGAAATGAGAAATGCAGGAATTTCCTGATCAGTCTTGAATAATGTTTGTTAGTAATAGAATAAATAACTCCTCAAGTAAGTAGAGACTTTTAGCAAGATGCAATGGATTGATATAAACTTATATTTTTAAGCCATCAAACTAAGAAGAGGTTAAGAGTAACGTTTACTTATTAAGATAATTTCCTAATCATTCTTATAAGAACTTAATGAGTGACAAACTGACGCTGGATATAAATTTATGATTTCCCAAAATAACATTTGATTGGTTTGAGTGATGTCTTACATCAAGTAATCATAGTTAATTTTTGCTTCTGGAGAGATTTGACTTTACCAGTCTATCATGTCATCAGATGTATTTCAAGAATGATTTCTTTGTCTGTTGATACAGAGTTAAAGAATTCCTATGGAGATTCTTAAATCTATAACTTGTATTTTTATCAGGGCAGATGGGACAAGTTCAAAATTGTGGCAAAAAGACTACATTTTCATCTAAAATATACTGCAAACATATGAAAAATGATTTCACATTGAAAAATATTTTTAGTCATGAAAATCAAGGACAAAGTTAGAATTTTTCTCATATCAATTATGATACAAAAAACAGTGGGTCGCTAAATTTAAGTTTAAATACATTTAAGGTCAATAATGCTGTTACTGCAGTTGTATTTATGAACAGTTGCAATAATGAGAGGAAATTTATAAATTAAATCTGCTGCCTAAACAAATGTGAAAATCATATTTCTTGTTATTTTTATTTTTCTTATTTCTTTAACATTCAACATGTAATTAGGACTGCTGTTCAAATTTAACTTAAAAAATACAGGTCTAAAAGAAAATTCAAAGAGTAAATAAAAAAGATCTATGATAGTAAGGACAATAGGTTTTCATTTCCAGATTCTTTTCTGAAGAATTTAATTTGAATGTTATGCTTTTTTGGTCATAAACCAATAACCCTAACAAAACCCCAATGCTCTAACAATATTAACAACATAATTAACGAAGGTACAATGAAAATTAGGAACGAGGTAATCAGTACTGTTTAGAAACAGCTCAGGCAGTATATAGGAAAAGCAGTTTAACTCTGCCGAAGTAAAGAACATTCCTTCTATTCCTCTAGCACTTGCTGCCAGGACTGACATTACAAGTCTGGATTTGACTGCTCTTGATTCAGTGTCCATTTTTTCCACTGGGTCAGATGCAGCATGGTCCTTCACTTGTCTTTCCCGTACTCCACAACAGCTTTAAATACTTAGCCTGAGAGCTACTGGGTTCTCTAACATAGCCTGGTCCTTCAGATGTGGATGTTAGCCCAATACACTGCTTCTCAGATCCTGGCTGCTCACTGAAAGCAGCTGTGAGCTTTGACAAATTACCCATATTCTGGTCTCTTCCCAAAGGTTCTGATTTAATTGGCCTAAGTGGGGCTCAGACTTTGGGATTTCTGGAAACGTCCCCAGGTATTTGTAAGTTGCATCTAGACTTGTGAACCAGCTTGGACAAAGGAAGACTATATAGTCTGTGAGGTTCTGATTTAGTTCTCATCCTTTGTTTCTTTACAGGCCCCTCAGAATCTTGGAATACTCAGTGACGCCAATCTCAGGTGAATTCAGTGATGGTGAGTCATGGTTCCTGGCTCTTTTCTAAATTACTCTCTAGATTCCCTTTGCCCACAATCTTTCCAAGGTGGGAAATGCAAAAAAGAATAAAGAAAAATAAGGAGTGTGTTAATACTTGGGATTGTATTGTGTCACATGGTGGAATGAATTCTTTTAAAATGTTCAGTAAATGAACTGGGCAGAATTGGAGGATCATACAGCAAAAATTTTCAAAGCAAACATTCCATTTTAGCCAGCAATAAGCAAGTAATCATGCAGGGTTTGGAAGATCTCAAAGTGCTGACTTTACTGTTATCAGGTGTGTGTTTTGAACATGTTAGCTAGCCTCTATGACGTTTAGATTCCTTATCTATAACATAGAAACAGTATTGGCTATAATGTTGTAGGGTAAATCAAAGTTATCAGGTTTTTCCGCCCTCCCGCCATTAACATCAATGATAGACACCTATGGTCTTCCACGCATACCTGATGGTGAGCTCTTGGAGTAGGGTGTGAGCATGCGCAAGTGGGCGCACCTGGGCTGAGAGACTGGTTATATAAGGGCAGTATCAGAGGGCTGTCAGGAGCTAGGAGCAGAGCAAAGGTAAGGGAGTTGTAGCAGCAGTAGAGAGCCCACAGTGAAGGTTTGTTGGGGGTTAGGAGGCCTGCCTCTTGACACCCCCCAGCCCCAGCCTCCCCTCACCTATTGATGCAGAAAGATCAATAAAATTTAGCCTGAAAAAGCCACGGAAAGCTCCAGGACTCTCTCTTTACCCACCTGCCAGGATCATGGAGAACCTGCCCTGTACGGTCCTGCCACTACAACTGTCCTTACAAGGTAACTGGCAAGATTAAATTAATTAAAAAGAGAAATAACATTTTATTTTATTAGGTGATATAAAAATGTTATTACTATGATTCAAGTACTGCTTTGATATGTATTTATGTGAAGACATTTTGTGGTTCACTTTTTCAATAAGGGAACAAATCTGAAAAATAGTTACATAACTAATTAAATCAACATATCAGTCATCAACTAATTTACTTGGGTGGAAAGTTTATATAAAATTTAAATGTATTTTTTTAATAAGCCTGATGTTTCAATATTATATAGGATATAATTGTTTACTGGTTTTGAGAAACAATTCAATATCAGTTTGTTTTTTTTATCCAATAGCCATTGAGCTCATCTAGCCATTAAAAGGAAAACAAAACACCTTTAGGACTAGAAACATTAATGATTCTGTTTATGGAAGGAGTTTTGTCTTAAACTATGGTGTTTCAGCCACTTTGGACTGCTGTAAGAAATTATAGATTGGGTGGTTTAAGAAGCAAATATTAATTTCTCACAGTTCTAGAGACTGGGAAGTTGGAGATCAGGGTGTCTGAATGGTTGGGTTCTACTGAGAGCCCTCTTTCAGGTTGCTGGTGGTTAAATTGTATCCTCACATGATGGAAAGAGGGTGAACTAGCTCTCTGGTCTCATATAAGGGCACTCATACCATTCATCAGAGCCCAATCCTCATAACCTAATTATTTCCCAAAGGCCCCAAATTCTAACCCCATGACATTACATATTAGATTGAAAAATATTAATTTGGAGTGCACAAAAACATTTAGTCCATAAGTCATATAGCTACCAGGAATGGAGTAATAGCTAATCTCCATATCTGCCATTCACAAAGGCAATTGTAAGTGGTAGACACCATGCTAAATGTTTCAGAATCTTCAATTATTTGAAACCCCAAATTTCTGTGAGAATTAATTTCTATTACTGTATGCTGAAAAACAAAACAGAATGAAGTTGAGTCACAGAGGGCCTATCTGTTTCCCCTGAAACCCTAGCAATGTGATTCAAATCCCTTGCTTTTATCCACCACTTTCTGTTGTCTTCTATAATCACTTGTATCATGGTTTATTGGCATGTTGATATGGCAGACGTTGAAAGGAGCTTGGAGGGGAGGGGGGATGAAGCTAACCTTGAGTTTCTTTCAGAAATAGTTACTGTGGCCCAGTGCGTGGATCTTTATTTAAACTGCAAGGGGGATGGGCTGCACATACATACTAGCTGAAAAGATTGTACTCACAAGAAACTCTGGATAGGGCCTCCCTGGTGGCTCAAGGGATTGAGCACTGTACTGTGGGACTTCCGTAGCCACTGTAGCACAAGTTCTATCCCAGGCCAGGAGAGGCTCCACATGGCACAGCAGACCTCTCCTGCTGCTCCCCTCAGCAGTGTATTTCAGTGGATCTGCCTGTTCTGCTTCCCACTCTGTCTCTGGTGAATTCTCTTACTCCCTGTACATATGGCCTGTACCCCAACTCTTGTATGCATAAATAAATCTTAAAAAAACAAAAAAACCCAACTCTGGATAGCTGATACTCAATTGCTGTGCTCCTGGTAATGAAGTGTGACATCACTGAGGCTTTGAAGAGCACCAGAAAATAATCTTCCAGACTCAGACATGAACATTCCTTTCATCAGCAGTGACTGTGGTCTGCTGAAGTCATGGACCTTTTCATAATTTGGGACACCTAGTAGGAGAGGTAGAGTGAACCATCCTAGACCAGCCAAGTTCATGGTTTATTTGGGCAAATGGGAGAGTCTTGGAGCACTTGGTAGATCTCACAGGTCTTTAATACTGAAACAGAGTACTGGATATTGGCAGATTGGCCAGCATGCAGGGTGGAAGCCTGGAGCCTGGCAGCAACCTAACCTTCCAGCTCCCACAATCTCCACCATATGTATTCTCTCTCTCCAGCTCCTCTCATCTCACTCCTAATGATCTCTCCCCAACCTCTGTATTTACAGGTACTCACCGCAGTGTTCTGTCTTCTTGGCCCAGATGACTGTAATCACAGGGACTCATTTCCCATGCTCGTGCTTCCAAGGGCTTTTTGCAATAAAATATTACCATGTATGGACAATGAAACCTAGAAGGAAAACAAGGCCACAGGTGGTGGCTGTAGAGGCTGGCAGTGGGAAGTGAGTTACTTCATTTTCCTTATAGAGAGGAACCGTGACAGATACTACACTATAGCAGACTACACTTGATGTTCAGGGTAAGCAACTTCCTTGGGGACTTTCTAGAGGCAACTTGTGGGTGCACTTCATGTTATTAAGGAGAGACAGCCCAGTAAGACACAGATCATCGCCATGGATGTGAACTCACAGTACCTGTAGGCTGGAGTGGCCTGAATAACAATAGCAGCAGGAATGATAACAATTACCTTACCATGCACTCTTCTACATGTTTTACTTAAAATTATCTCAATCTCTAAAGCATTTTAATCAACTAGAGAGCTAGATACTATTAATTTTCTCAGAGATAAATAACTTGTACAAGTTTACACAAATTAATCAATGCAAAGTAAGATTAAATCAGATCTTTCTGACTCCAGAGCTCATACTGTGTATCATATTGTATTACACTTTGTTTTTTTTTTTTTTAAAGATTTATTTATTTATGCATACAAGCACTGGGGTACAGGCCAGAGGTGTGGGGGGGGGG
>JAGFMF010011381.1:840928-1004507 GCA_019455555.1 Galemys pyrenaicus
CCCTGGCCGGCAGCAGGGATCGAACTCGTGCTGCGGTGGCTGCTGTTTGCTTCATAGTGTGTTGCTTAACCCACTGCGCCACCAGGGAGGCCCTGTATTACACTTTGTTTTCCTACAAAAATCTACTCAAAAAAGGTGTTGTACACATTTTATAAATGGTGCAAAAAAGATTTACTTTTTAATTTTGTTCCTTTTTCTCAAGTTTTATTTAATGAGGTTAGGTTTACATCTTTGTATCTGCTCTAGGGGTTATAGGTTTAAACCTCTACAAATTTTTGTTTTCACATCCTGCCCACTACTAGTGCCCCATAATCCTCCATCATGTTTTATTAGGCCCCTTCCCTCCCTCACTCCTGTTCTACCATCTTGCCCCTCTGGTTGTCTAAGTTTTGCAGTCAGATGTTAAGAGTGTGTTATTGATTTGGTTTTGACTGACTCTTTGTTATGTTTCCCTATGTTCTACATAGCAGTGAAACCATACTGTATGTTATCTTTCTCTTGACTTATTTTGCTTAACATTCTTTCCAGTTCCATCCATGTTGCTGTAAATGACAGACGTTCATCCTTTCTTATAACTGAGTAATATTCCACTCTATCATCTTTACCTCCTGTATATTGACATTCACTGTCATGAAGGGGGTGCAAGAATTTGAAGTGTTTCTAAAACCTCTGATTTCATTAGAATCATCTAGCAAATATTTAAAATGAAAAATTCTGGACATCTCCCCCAACATTCTGATTCAATCAGACCAGGGTGAAGTCTAGAAATATGCATACTTTAGTCCCCCCCATGGGACTCTACAGGTGGATGAAGGACTATATCTAGGTAGGGAAATGCGGCTGTGTTATCTGTTGCTGCATCATTGCTGGTCAATGTTAGACTTTATGTTCTAGCAACGGATCACTCTTTCCAAGTGGTCCCTTGGGTCTACTCTTAGATCTTTTGCATCTCAAGACTGCTACATGCTTCTTCTATGTACTGTTTAACCTGTCTTTATCTCTGACTAGTACATATCTCACTGTTTAAATTTCTCTCTTCACATCTCTATATGCCCTTCTAGTCTATGAACTTGGGAAGCTACTTATGTCTTCTTCACCTCTGAATTCTCACTGTCTAGTGTAGTAGCAGACACACTACTGGAGAACAGGAATGGACTGGTCTAAATTAATCTCAGTGGTGGGTGGTCCTAGTTAATTTCCTTTCCATGAGTTTCCTGGACCAACTGAAGTTGTAAATTTGAATTTCTTTAGAGATGCTGATGTAGGCTGGTGTCTGGCTGGTGAGAGAATTGAGCTTAAGACACAGTCTGCCCCAATCTATCTTATTAATTTGTAGATAATATCGAGGCTTCAAAAATTGGTTCTTACATGAACACCTACCTCCTAAGAAACAAAGCTCATGTGATTTTGTAAAATGTAAATTATTCTAATTGTCAGTGTGAGATTACACATTTAGGGGACATAGAGAATATAAACAGGAGAAAAAAATGAGAAACATCTATTTTGATTCTGGGTTGGAGATAGTTTTTTGAGATAGTTAATGATAAATTTTCAAAAACAGCTGATTCATTTTTTTTCCACTTTTAAACTTGCTTAGTCTTTGATTCCATGCTAGTGAAAGCTTAAGTCTTAGAATCACTGTATCCTAGCCCTGGAAAGGACTTTTGAGGTGATCGTTTTTACAGCTGAGGAAAATTGTGTCCAGTATTTATTTAGTATCTACAGTGAACAAGAAAACAAAATAAAAACTAAGTCTGGAGGCTACCACATGCTCAGGCTCTGGTATATATATAGCTGCTTTGTTTTATATTTCAGTTAGAACCCTTATATCCATGACAATCCTTGCACTGTCCAGAAATTTCCATGCTGAAGTGGAATCATGGAGATCACAGAACAGACTTAATCTGATAAAGTCTGACCTGCATCCAGCTTATTTCACTCTCCATTGGGTTTTCATGATTTCTTTTTATAATGCATTATTTTTTTCTCAAGGTCTTGCATTATTTTAATAGTGGCTTATTGAGTGTGTATACTTCTGGGCTAATTATCTTATTACTTATTTAAGACACATATCTAGAATTGGCAATAAGGGAACATTTAAGTGGCGCTTAAGAAGGAAATGGAGGGCAGTTGAGAATGGCCATACTTAGGCAGTTAGATGTTTTTTGGCTCATGTTTTATGAGCATAGATTTTATGTTTTTGTATATCTCCTAAAATATAATTAAGCTATTGCCAACTGCTGATGATTTCCTCTAATGGAAGACAGCTGAAGTTTGGGTAACATTAAATGGAGGATAGTTCAAAAATTATTAATATTTGACATTCTAATGTTTCTCTACTCATTTTTCTTCAGCAGAACTTTGCTAGGTTGATGCACTGTTCTGGGTACTGGTTTATTTGCATTCATCTGAATATAAACATTGAAGCCCTTTATAGATAAAATCTTAGAGGTGCAATTTTAACCATATAATAGTTATTGATAATTTATTTTTTTTAGATTAGAATTTTTAAAATTGTTTTTTAGATTTATTTATGCATACAGGAACTAAGGTATAGGCCAGAAGTACAGAGTGTGTATTCACCAGAAACAAATGGAGAACAAAACAGAGGAATGACTGAAATACACTGCTTCAGTGTATTTCCGGGGAGCAGGGGGTGACACAGGAGAGGTCTGTTGTGCCATGTGGGCACCTCCCTGGCCGGGAATCAAACTCATACTGCAGAAGTGACTGGCGATAGCTTCACAGTGCTGACTTAACCCCTTCTGCCACCAGGGAAGTCCCTATCAAATACCAGATGGTTCTTCCCCTAGGAGGAATATAAGGGAACCAAAAAAGGATCAAGGAAATGAGTAAGAACAATAATAATAATAATAATAATAATAATAATAATAACAATAGAGACACAAAAACCGAAAATGAAAAGACAAGGACAAATTGGGGACTCTTGGTGGGGAAGGAAGAGGGGGAGGGTTGAGGGCAGACGGGAGCATGGGGGACTGAGGTGATGGTGCACTGGTGATATTGTGATGGGAAATACATGGGGATTACAATTGATGCCAAATATATATTAATAAAAAAAGTTAATAAAAATGGGCAAAAGAGCTAAGAAAAAAAGTTATTTCCACCCTGTATTTCACTCTGCCCAAAAATCTATTTTTGGTTGGGGGGGGCTTGATATTTTTTTATTCCTAGTTAATTGTAAAATTTTCTTTCAAACTCTTCCTGGGATGATCTTCCTGGATTAGCCATTATCTTTGTATATAAATTGGGATGTCAATAGAGCTGCCATTATATAGATTAAATGTTACCTGCCAGTGTAATTTCTGAGATATAAGTATTTAAATAAAACAAGTGTCCTCAAAACACAGGAGGTAAGGTCTACCTTTGAGAAATCATGTCTGGTCAGTTGATTAAATATTAAATTGTAACATTAAGGAGGAATCTTTTTAAAAAAATATTTATGTGTACAAGAATTAGGGTACAAATCAGAGGTGTGGGGGATGAAAGGATTCACCAGAGACAGAATGGGAATCAGAATAGGCAGATTGACTGAAATACACTGCTTGGGGGGAGCAGCCAGTGAGACAGAAGTCTGCTGCACCATGTGGGTTAGCTTCCTGGTCTGGGATTGAACTTGTATTGCAGTGGCTACTGACAACTTCATAGTGCTGAGACTTACCCCCTTGCACCACCAGGGAGGCCCACATTAAGGAGGAATTTTAACAAGTATGAATAAAATTTATATGCAATTAGTGCTCTTTTACAATAAAAAAGTGTACACAAAGCAATATATGGTATTGAATAATCTTTTGTCTTTCAAAGTTAAGATTTTTCTATACTTTTTAAATGATTATAGCAAGGATAGAGTAATGTTTCTGATGTCTTTAATCAGTTCAGAGTTACTTTGGATTAGTCAGTTTTCTTAAAGATGGAAGCACAGTGCATCAAATATACCTCCACTAAATATTTAATATGAAGATTAATATATAAAAAATAAAAGTAGAGAAAAAATTCAGAGGACCTTTCTACTGATGAAGATTAAACTGCAGAAGTAGAAACCTAGATAATATATCTTAAACTAACAGGACACACACATCTATACCTATGTGTATATATGCATAATACGTGTGTGTGTATTTTGCTTAAAGTGTTGCTTTTTCATCAAGTCTATTTTGGGACATCCTTATAAGGTCTCTGTCAAAATGCAAACACAGGGTTCCAGTAGGTCGTGCTGACTTGATAACAGAAGGTTGTTTCTTAGATTATTTCAGTGTTGTTCAGCATACAGGCAAAGAAAGGAGATTTTAGAAAGATGAGCAAGACTGGGTTAAAAACCAGGGGATCATGAAAAACTCTTGCATATGCAATGCAGCCCCAAGGAGATAAACAGGGGTATTGGGGAAGATGGGAACAGACAGGATTCCTCAGGCAGGTAAACTTCATGGTGGGGGGGGGGGGGTGTTCCTCCTCTTCTCTGTGTGGTGGCCTGTCCTATTGGGAGCTGGGTTGGGAGTGCTGTCACTGCATGCTCTCCCACTCATTTTAAGGTGGAGGGATTTAAAATTGCAGGGCAAATGTTCTACCTGCCTTAGTAGCTGCTTTGAAGATTAATGAGGTAATGGCTAAAAAGTGCTAGAGATGAAAGGTTCAATAGAAATGTTTGTGTACTCTGCCAAGAAAGCTCTCTTTCAGAACTTGTGTTTTTTAAATAAATGTAAACACCTAGTGTTTCTGGTACCTTCATCCTATTATTAGGGAGCTACCACTTTGGCAGCTGGACAAAGCATTGGTATTTGATCCTCTCTGATGTTTTTCTCACAGGTTCCCTGGAACATCTCCACAGGAATAAGCCATGTCAGGTAGGGTCAGTCATTTCATACACAAGTAAAGTCGTAATAACATCCAATCTAGGCAGGACTAGATTATACATCAAAGCTTGAGATCCTACTGCTTAAGATCCAGCGAAGCAAACACAGGTGCATACATACATACATTAGTGGATCTAGACAGAACCTAATTTCATTTTTGCATGCATATGAATTTGGTATAATTTTGAAAACTATAAAACAATCATTCATAGTTTGACATTTGTTTTGTTTCTAATTATGTGTTGTGTTTGGGAGCAAAGGATCTCTAGAGAGCTTCAGGCATCTAAGGGTCATAATGCTGCTTTTACCAGGAAAAATAGCAGCAGAGAGCCATGGAGTGAAGACTCTTGTGGCTGCAGGAAGAGGTCAGTTACTCTAAGTGGAGAAGATTTCCTGAGTGTAATCTGTAATTTTGTTCCTGCCAATTTTCCTCCATGTCAGAGACCTATGCTTGATCTAAAATTGGGTACTCAAAATGTGAAACCTGGATGGAATATCCAACTTGCATCTTATTATGCCAGCCAGCTTGATAGAACAGCCATGGCGTAACGTGAGGCTGCAAAGGGAGTAGCAATTTATCAGGGAGAAAGTAAGAGATGGAAAGACTTGGGCTGTCCTTCTATTTTATTGGGGTACATTGAACAGAGAAGAGGAGATAAAGGACAATTGGGGTGGGTAGTGATTATTTCTCCAAAACTGGAAACTAAAGGTATAAATGTTGTATGGCAAAATAAACAGAATTCTAGTCCAAATGGCTAAAAGTTAGACTACTTTTCTCGGTAGGATGGGATCTGTTTGTCTCTTTCATTTTCCCTCCCCAGATTTTGGACTTTGCATTATGAATACCTGGAAATAATATACCAGAAAATTCTCCATGAAGAATTTCTTATGCCTGGCTTGCCTGTGCAGGATTCTAGATATAAATGTTTTAGTATGTTACTTATGATTGCTAGAATTTCAAGCTCTTGGGTGGGTTTAATAATGGAATAAGGAATTTTTTAGGGATGGCAGAAGTTAGAGGGGAAAGTTAAGAACAGAAAAGCTTTTCTATTATGGTATTCTTTGAGGAGGGAAAGTAGAGGAGGAAAGTGAATCGGTCTTCCAGGAAACAAAACCAGGATGCCAGAGCCACCTTTCCTTTTGTTCTTGCCAGTCTGCAAAAACCTCTGCTTGCCCACAGAAAGAAACTTGACAACACTTTGGCCTATGAACACCAGCATACCAACTGTACTAAATCTCTGCCCTGCTATTTTGGGTAAGCTAGAGGAAAAATAGCAGACTGCATAGGAGGGAGATTGGGGGCTTGCCAAGGCCATGACGTACAGGTTTCCAAGCAAAGCTATGGCTGAATCAGAAAAAGCATGTCTGAGTCAGGCTCGGCTACCAGGCTTCCTCGTTGTGAATTGCTCCATGTATATCATAGGAAGAAGAGGAAGGGAGCCACAGTGAGTCTCCATCACTGGAGGTCATGCAACAGGTCATCAATCTATATTTTTTGAAGTTACTTGAAACCTACAAGGGGATGCTTGTGGAGGTGGTTGCTGTATCACTCTTTTTTTATATTGCTATTTGGCCATCAAATAACTAACATGCCCTTTTCAATGAAGCTAAAGATTCCCAATGGAGAAATAATTAAAACCACTGATCTTTTCCTAAAGCTGTCTGGTGTTTCAACCACCCCAGTGAGTAGCTGCACAGCAGTAGTTTTCACACTGCTGTTAGCATGGAAAATAAAGAAACTTTAAAAAGGAGTATTTTTCTTGTATTAGGTTGTTCCTAGTTTCTGAACCTGATAGCTGGGTAAGTGGTTTATTTCTCTTTCATATGATGTGGATGAAATTGGTAGCGGGGTCATCTACTGGCTATTGAATAAAATAACTCAGGGAAAAAATGTTGCAAAATTTCAGACCCACTTGTAAATAAATCTATGGGCCTCTCTCTCTTCCTGTTTACATAAGAAGGATCCAGGTCACATCTGTCAAAAACTGTTAGCTTTTCAAAAATGGCTTTTATTCTAAATGACCAAGTAAATCTTGGACTCGACTAAAATGATGGATGTTTTAAAATATAAACAGTGAAGGGATATTTTTTTTTTCTTTATCCAGGAAACATTTTATCCAAGCTAAATCAGTTTGAAACTGTTCAATAATGACATGAATGTTTAACTAGAAATCATATTTACTAACATCTTAAGGTTTGAAATTTTCACATAGTCATATTTTTAAGACCAATGTTATTAGCCAGCTTGGGCTATCATAATTGATATTATAGGCTGGGTAATGTAAACAACAGAAATGTATTTCTCATTGTTCTGGAGGTTGAGAAATCTGGAGCTTGAGAAGTCTGGAGGTTGAGAAGTCCAAGTTCAAGGTGCCAACTGATTCAGTTCCTGATGACAACCATTATCCTGGCTAGCAGATGGCTACCTTTTCTACATGTCCTCACAGAGACAGGTTGCTGGTTGCTCTTCCTCTTATATAAGAACATCAATCTTTATGACCTCATGTAACCTTAATTACCTCCTAGAAGCCCTTTCTCCAATGCAGTCACATAGGGGTTACTTGTCAACATACAAATTTTGGAAGAACACAATCAGTCTACACACTAACTGTGGGTAATAGGAAACCTCTCAACTTACCAGTAAGTCTTGACTCAAGAGATAGATTACTCAAGGTGTACATAGACATGAAAAATAACTTAGGTTTGATAGTGTCTTTTGTGTGGAAAAGACATAAATATACAAGAATACTTTCTTCCCTATTGCTAATGTACTTTAAGAACAGGGAGTATAAAATGATAACTCCACTTTACTAAGCTGTTTTAAACTTATTGGAAATTTGTACTTAGTTTGATTGAGGGAGGAAGGAGAGAAAGAGGAGGGACAGATGTGGAGTGAGAGGGACAATAAAGAGAAATGCTGAAAAGGAAGGAGAAATAATTGAAGACAAAAATAGTTGCAGAGAAGGAAAGTCATTGAGGAGAGAGAATGGGAAAACCACACAGAAGAGTAGCAATTTTCAGGTTCCTGGAAGCATCAGTAAGTGAGGGGTGAGGTTGGTGGGCAAGGTCAGTACAGAGGTTAGTACTGGTTAATAAAGACATGGCATCAAATACCGGGGTTGAAAAGCTGTCTGTTCTTACCATTTAGAAAATTCCCTGTGTGGCCCTGGGCCAAATTACTGCATCTCTCTGGGCTCAGTTTCCTGGCCATAATATGCATCTCACAATAATTTTGTAAGAATTAAATGAGATATTATGTAGTACCTAACAAATGCGTAAAATTTCAATAAATGTTCGCTATTATCTGTTACTACCACCTGTCACTTTTTAAGACCTTTTGTGGCTATTGATATCCTCTCCTTACACAGCTACCTCAGTTTATTCTGCTCTCTTGGGTGGAATCTGTTGCCAGTGCTGGTTGTGGACTCTGAGTCAACTTGCATATGAGATTACAACAGACATCTTGGTTTAATGTGCATCCTCACCTGCACAAACTCTCTTCTCCCACCCCAACCTCAGTTGTAGCTATTGAAGCTTGTATCATGTTATTGAGACTGAGAGTTGAAACTTGATTTCTGGATATCTTAAATAACATATTTAAGAGAGTGATTTGGTTATTAGATTTGAAATACTTTGAATCTATTTGTGTTCAACATGATTTGAGAAAATTACAAATTTTCTTGATCTTAATTTTCCTCTTGAAAGATACTCAAGATGTTTGGGAAATCTGATTTACCAGATTTCCTTTAAAGGAGAAGCTCTAGATGTGTTCTTGTTTATTTCCCTTTTTTCCCCCTTTAAATCCCAGATTTCTGTATTTTCAAGAAATGTTTTTTTCTTTTTGGGACTTCCTCTTATGACCAGATGCAAAGTATCACTGACCTGTTTTTGAGAAATTTTCAGTTCAGTGAGGCTTCTGGGAAGAGGGTCAGCCAGGGGATATGAGAGTTGCCTGTTAATCATCCTGGGGTTCCTGTGTTTGCAGTCTTGACTAATGTGACCTGGCATGTGTATTTGAATTTTGAAAGGTGTGTTGGTGACTGGAGGTGTGACAAGAAAACCCTGGTGCTTTCATTTCCTTTTATCCCCTCTTCCTGCTCTCACTTCCCCTCATCCCCTCACCCTCCTGCAGTTTCTCATTTCTCCTCACCTCTTTTCCACTTACTAACACATTTCAAAGAACATGGTCAGTTTGGATTGTGACATTCATTCTTCAGAATAGACTCAACATAGGCAGGGGAGAGAAGGGATGCAAGAGAACAGAGCAATACAAAGACAATTCAACTGTATTTGAAACCAAAACTATGCCTCTGGTGACTCTTTGTTTTTGTCGAGTATCTTTTGGCAGATATTTTGTGGTTTTATTTTGCAAAGTGAGCTCCCTCTTTCTGTTTGACTTTTATATTTTTTTCTCCCATCTCTGCTATTGGCTATAATAAAGACTACTTTCTTATATGTTTTCATGGTGTCTGTATGGCTAAATGTACCCTAAACCTCTGTCATCTGATATATTATGTGGGAGTGGGGGTGGTGGACTTGGGGGATACACTTCACAAAAGTGATGGAAGGGCAGGGAGGAAAGTTTGGATTGCCGAACACAATAGTTCCCTTGGGAACTATTTATCCCCATTATGACTATTTGCATTCCGTGCAAAGCTTCCGTTTCTCCCTTTCCGCCTTTTTCATTTTCTCAGTCACTCTGCTGCTGTGGTTGGCCTGACTGCAGATTTCTGGATTGTAGTTCTGTGCCCACGTGTTTCTTGTATGGAGTGCCTCGCTAGACTGACTTGGCGGCTCTGCACTCAGGGATGTGGCTGGCACACTTTCTCTCCTATTAGTATCCTGTTCAATTAGTGTTGCATGACAGGCCGAGGGAATGTCTACAGCCTCACTGGGGAGTGACAGCACAAACCTGCTTTTTGTCTGGTGACCCTACAGGGACTTCTCCATCAGGATTTGAATCTCTGGTGCACAACTCACTGCATCTCATTCCCTGCTAATTTGCATCTTAAGCGAAGCATCTTACTTTCTAGTCATCCATATTTATGATGTATCACAGTACATGGGTGACTCCTTTCAGTGTAATTTTCCAGTGCCATTAGTTTCCTTCTTCCAAATTAGGGCCACCTTAATAAATAGGCAAATAATTTAGCAGATTTCAAACAGGGATTAGATAAACGGGTAAATAAGAATAACATAAAATAACCGTGGTAACTAAGCCAACTTAGAGGGAAAAAATATATGTCAACATCTGATTACATTCAATGGTATATTAATAGTAGTAATAAAAAGTAGCTTAATATTTGTGTCATATTTAAAATATATCATGCACTTTCACATGCATTTTTTTCATGAGTTACCCTTGAAAGAAGCATGTGAAGTTGGTAGAATAGGAATACAAATGAGAACACTATCAGAAAGATGGCTTAAAAGTTCCAGAGTAGATCTGAAACTCAATCTTCTGTGTCATACTCTTGTGCTCTTGCCACTGTGATACGTTGTGTGATACATAAATGTTTAGAAAATTGTGTTTATTTCAACAACCAGTAATTGGAACTCCATGTTAAATGTTGTCTTAGATTCTAGTTACCCAAAGATGAATAAGAAATGAGCGTTTACATTTCTCCTGCTTACTAATTTCTACCACCAATTATTCATGTTCAGAGTTTAGTCTGGGGTTATGTGGTCTGGATACATAATTTAGCACCACTTTTCAACAATATTCCAAGACAACTAGCTGTTGTGCTAGAAGTGGATTTTATATTCTCTGCTAAACCAAGAAGTGTCTGCATCCTAGTGCCCACTTTTCTATATTGAGAGGGACAGCCTTTTCCAGATGTTTATGAAGGTGACTCTTAACAAGGTCTGAATAAAAATTTGACCTCCTGATTTCCTGTGTAGATAATGCCAGAAAAGTGTGGCTCAGGTGAAGGAAGAGGATATGAGAGATTGCATGGAGTAGCAGAGGTGAAGAGCTGAAGAAATGTATGATTTAGACTGTCTGAAAGACAGTGTAGGAGTCTTTATCATTCATTTTTGGATGCTTTCCCCTCCCTTGAAAAATACATTTCTTACCTCATTGTACTAACTATTTCTCTCCTTTCTTGTTTTCTATTTATAGATATTTTTCTTGTTATCTATTTATATTTATACTTTTACCTCCATTTTAAGCCTCACTTCCTTCTTAACATAAAATATGGTTTCTCTCCTCTCCTCTTATCTGCTCAAAGGTACAAATGACCTAACTGCTCAAGCAAATGGTAGTATAATTTCTGTTCTGTTCTTTGACATAAATATAGTAACAGAAGTTAATAATCCTTATTTTTTAAGTTTTTTTCTTTGAATTCACAAGTTTCCTATCCACAAGTCTTCTTTTTTTTTAATTCCTGCTGTATATGCCAAAATGTCGACACCACTAAATTCAATTTTCTATACTGGTGGTATTCATAGTGAACATTTCATTCATTACCAATAATTGAATGATCATCTGTATGACATGGTTTACATATCAGTAAAGTCTAATAAGTCATTTTAGATAAAGGATCAGGGAAATTTTTTTTCAAAATACCACATTTTAAAAGTTCCCTATATCCTTATATTAAAAAACCAAAAACAGCAAAGTAAAAAAAAAAAAAAAAAGTTTTTTAACCTAAACTTTTTCTAATTTCTGTAATCTTTGTCAATGCCATCATCTATTGAGTCAAACTGACTCCTCTCTCCTACTCCAAGACTTCTTAGTTATTAACTCCTTAATAGTCATTAACTAAGACTAATCTCATTATCAGGTATCTCTCAAAGCATGTTCTCATCTCCAGTTTAGTATCTTACTCTACACTTTCCTTACTCTTTCCTTAGTCTATTGCAATAACCTTCTTATTACTAACCTTCAATTGACTTAAAGTGTTTCATGTGGATATGACTTTGCCTCCAAGTAGATAATTAGAATTTTATTAAAAAATTTTATGTTTCTTATAAAAATCGGCATAATTCCTACACTTTATGGGGACCAATTAAATATTTGTAAATTATTTTATAAATCACATTTGGGTTATTTCTGAGTTAAGAATGACCTACAGACAAGTTGGGTCTTTCTAGGAAGAATTCTGATTGAATTATCCACTGTCATATGTCCTGGAGAAACTTCTGGCAAACAAGGCAACCCAAACTGATCTGTTCAAGCTTCTTCAGTCTAATGGAATAAGATTCGTTTTATGGATATTTCTAACAGATAGCACTAAGTGTTTGGACCATGCTGTAATATTAGGCAAATATTCAATTATATTATGGGTATGCTGTACTTCTACATGCATTTTGCTTTGAGATTTAAATATTTACATTGATCAGGATTTACATATTCAAATCAAGTTGCATTATGAGTATGCAATGCATTACAGGTAGAAGATGCTTTCATGTGAGATATAAATATGCAAATATAATCTACTTTGCACTGAGATAAAATGTTTCTTGGCACTACTGAGAGAACAAGGGTGATCATGTGATGATAGATCACTGCAGTGAATAAGTACAGTGGTAACTTCTTTTATATATATGTCAGGTTCTTAAATAAAGAAGGGCAGAAGTTTATGGAGTCCAAATGACACAGAAATTCCTCTAGAAAGTTATTAGCTGAGAAATGGACACAACATGTTGTCTTGTTGAATCCAAAATATCAGTATTTTCCATCCAGCATTTAAAAAATTGCACTTTGCAGTATTTGAGAAACAGATGACTAGTTTGTTTTGTTTATAGGGCACACTGTATACTGTTAAATCCCAGAATCATACTCAATATAATGGGATGCTCATATTATGAGAGTTGTACTCATGATAACATGGAAACACATCCCCCATTTCTAACATCCTATTCTACCTTGTGTGTTTAGTAGATGGAAAGTGAAGAAAATCATTCACCCTCTTTATTATTTAAATTTTTGAATGGAATAATTAATTTTGTGAAGGGTAAATGAATTTAGGGTACAATTTTAATGACCAATCATTTATCCATGGAATAAATATTGGGCATCTTGATAATTTTTAGATGACATAATTAAATGCTATTCAGTGCTACAATTGTTTGCTTAGAACACTAACCCCAAAACAACTTTTAATTTTTCATATTTAGCAATGTCTTGAAGATGAGACATACAATTTAGAGTCTTCCAAAAATTAGAGATCACAAGTTATATATTTTATATATATATAACCTTATCAGGTTACTTTATCAGGAGCTTGGTCCTACTAACAATAGCATAATGATGCTATACTCAAATATTTTAACCTCATCGACTTTAAAAATGTATAACTTGAACATATTTTCATTGTAATGTCTAAATTTCTTCTAGATTCTTATAATTTACTGTAAAATAATGCTTATATTCTGCCTCAAACATCTGAATACCTTCATATCAATTTGTGGGCTTTCTAAGGAATTGCTAGTACAACGTTAGTTATAGTTGTCTTAGAAACCTTTTAACCTGGTCAAATTTTCTTAAAATAAGTATGTTTTAGTTTTACTAGGATCAAAGGTAATGAATGTTTTCCAGCAGTAAGTATGATAAATACTTGCTTGTTAAGTAAATTACATCAAGACAAAACTTGAATGTGAAGTAAGGGCGCACTATATAAGTAAATTGCAAATAACATTCATGTGACAGATCTACTAATTTACCACTTGTTATTCCAGCAAAATTTGGAAAATTAGATAGCTGAAGTACTATAAGGGGCACAATTTTTTTACAGAGACATCCTAACAGAAAACTTCAGACCTCAGCTTTGCCTGTTGATTTTTGCCAAGTAGTCACCTAGGACCTATTTTGAAATAATGGGTGATCATTCATACTAACGAAATAATTGAATAGAAAATAAAAGTATTAAAAAATATACTGCTCCTTGGTAACATAATGCTATTTTCTTAAGGTCTATGAGTACTTGCTGCAGAGGATCAGTGGTACTGGCCTAAAATATGAGTATAATAGGAAAATCTGAGGGAAGCAATGACAGCATTCCCTATTGAACTGAAATTTAATGAGGATGGTTGAGAGATGTAATTGTGTGTCCTACCTGACTTAACTTTTAATTTAACTGAATCTGTAATATGTGTTCTATAGTTACTGGTAGTTAGTAAAATAAGTTACAATTCTTATTTTCCCCCAAATTTTTGGGGATTAAAAAGAATTGAACCAAAGTTAAAAAAAACAAAACAAAACATTGCTGCATAGTTCATACGTTTACATTCACATTGCCAAGAATTTTTCTAATGAGGAATCAATTTATTTAAAAGTTAATTATAGTTGATTTACTCATACCGGAATATAAATATTCAGGTAATTTATTATTTTATTGATTGTGGGTCTTCTCAACATTGTAATATACTCTTGTTCAGCATTCAGATGCCATGGTTTTCCCAGCTGTTGGTGTTTTCAAACTTTGACATTTACTGATGAAAAAATTGAAAATGTCTGTGGAAGATGAGAAAGTATCTCATGATTATAAATAATTGATGTTTGATTTTCTGTCTCAAATACTTATTACTGTATATTGTATATGTCTATACACACATATACACACACATTTTTCTTTTCATCATACTAATCTATTCACTATTTTTAACTGGACTTAATTTTGAAAGTTAATCTAAGTTTTTGGGAATTATTTAGAGTAGCTTCTATGGAATACTGTCATAGAACCTCAGCATGAGTAGGAGGATTTTAAACTGAGCTTTCCAGAAAAATATTTTTAAAAGGTGCTTAATATTAATGATAAAAACTGAAGAAGAGTGGGTCTGTCTCTCTGTAATGAGAGAATACATGGAAAATTATAGCTTCTAGCTTAAAAACAGTCTCACAGACTCCTTTTCTCTTTTGTTTCTACCTGCTTCTCTCAAGCCCTTTATTCAAAGTTCCCAATGTCATACTGGGTAAGAACCAGAACTATCGCTAGGTTCTGGACCCAATAATCCCCTACTCATCAAGAGGTTCTTAACAATATGTTCTACCTCTCCAGCAGAAAATTCACAGTGATAACCATAGCACAGGGTTTCTTTTGGATTATAAGAGCTGATGTTTGTGAAATACTTACCATGATGCCTGGTGCACACAATAGTAGATTACTCATAATTCCTTCTAGGATCATGATTGAGTCTTCTGTTTGTTCATTGTCATCAGTTACAGTCTTCATCTGTATCCTAGTTAAGATTTAATTCTATTTCTTCCATTTGCTAAAAGTAGGCAGAGACAAACTATCCTTAAAATTTCCTTTTGTATGCATTCTTTGTATTCTTTTCTTTCACTTCTCTCCTCATATCAGATCCTTTCCCTACATCCCATTTTTTTTCTTGCCAAATTGCTAATCACGTTAACTTCAATGATTTTGATGTGATGATAAGCAGAGCAACTCCATGTTGAGCACGTGCAGGTGTCAGGAACTCTGTTAAGCATTTTACCTGCATGATATTTAATCCTTAAATAATCTTGACCTATTGTATTTTGCTATACTTATTATATAATGAATTATATACTTGAAGAAGTAAATGAGCACTCTTCTAATTTTTATGAATAAACTACTAATATCAGATACTATATAACAATGAGACAGGAAGTAGACTTGGCATTCACATTTTTCCAAGATCAATCCTGGAAATCCATTTATAAATAATAACAGCAGTAGATCAATAGTTAATTTACATGTTTGTGGAAGATATTAAGTTATCAACATCACATGTGTCATCTCTTAATTCTAATGCCAACTCCATAAGGTGGGTGTTATTTTTTTTTAATGTGCATTTTATTTATTTAATATTCATCCACCAAAGCTACTATCACTCTCATTTTGCCTGGGAAAAAATTAGGCATAAGTACCTCATCAGAAGTTATGAAACTGGAGATGAGAAAAGCCAGATTTGACTCTAAAAAAATCTACACTTACTACCATGCTGCCTTGTCCAACAGTATGTATATAAGTATCTGTGGTGATGTGGATATAAAATGCATTGCACATGAGTTATATATCATCCTAGCACTAAGCAGAATTTCAACAACTCTTAGAATTTTTTTCTGTCCCTTCCCTTTGAGCTTTTGCAATTTACTTTCTTCTACAATCAATATAATTCCATACTCTCTCTATCAAACCACACCTCCCTCATTCTTTCCTGTAAAGATTCCAAGTAGTCTTTCTGAACAGACCAAAAAAAAAAAATTGATATGACCTGAAACTAAAATTATATGACATATATCTCACTATTAATCACTCTTTGGCCAAATTCTCAAACTTGTATATTTTTTGTTTAATGTTAAGTGCATAGTTGCTTCTTCGCATGAGTATATAATTTTTGTAAATCCTGAATCCAATAAGGGGTAAGGAACAGTATATTGCATGAAACAGAAGCTCAGTAAATAGTTTTTGATGATTTTTATAAACCTAAGAGGCACATAAACAGAAATGGAAGTTGCCTTAATTGTTTAAAGCTGCACGAACCATCTGCATATTGTCTATGTACAATTCCGCATACTAAGTGTTAATTTTGAGATTCTCTCTTACTCTGGAGGCATAGTAGAAATGATTAGGTTGAGAATCACAACCCTGATAATTAGCTTAGAGATTCTGAATCAGGATGTGTGCTGCAAAAAAAAGTGATTTTTTGGAGCATTTGGTCCTAAGGGGTTGGATAACCAGCTGTCTCAGATTTTATACCTGCCAACATCTGGTTCGGTCAATAGGTACTAGGAAATGTAACAGAACAGAAGGGAGTTCCTTGCCTAACTCTGTCTTGACCTCTGGAGAGTAGGACAAGGCCTTGATTCTCTTTTGAGAACAGTTGGAAAAATAGAGAATTATTTATATTGTGTAACATTTGCAAAGTGCTTGGCAAGCATTTTTTAAAGGCTCTTGCTCTCAACCCTATTTGAAGTGAATTTGTTTTATAATCCTCAGTAAGGGGCAGAAAGATGTAAACTCTTTGCTTTAGTACTCAAGTGAGTTGAGAGCATACCAGAACAAATAGTTTTAGTTTCTCTGTTATCTAATTTCAAAGGCAGGTAGGGGGATGGGATGGAAAAAATAAAAATATAGAAATAGGAGGAAAGATTAAAGGAGATTATCTACTTCTTGTTTCTTTTGAATCTCAACTATGCATTGGTTCTGTAGTGGTTTATAAATTTATTCAAAAAATTTATTCCTGCTCTATGGGTATCCAAAGAAAACAACAGTTCTCTTTATTCTATAACTGATATGACCTTGAACACTAATATGTTTCCCAACTGATCTCAACTATGTATGGAGTTTCTGGTACTTTAGACTTCCAGTTAACTGATCATTTGATCACAGACCACTTTCTTTTTCATTCTCATTTCCCGATTATTTTGGGTTCAGGAAAAAATATGATAGCGGAGCATGAACTACAAAAGGAGGGAAACTATGATCTTGTGTTGATCTTTACTGCAGGGTAATTGTGTTGCCCTTGAGTGAAGACACTGATCTCTGCTGAGGGCTGTTTGATTGGTTGTGTAATTGTCCTGGTTTTCTGCTGTTGCAGTTCACATCTTGTATACTTCTTGGTTTATTTTCATGGCCTGACTTTCATACTACAGAGGAGCATGCCCCCCTCTTTCTCATAGGTTCCTTCTCAGCTGCAAATGACTAAGCGGAATGACTGAAGTCACCTTGGGATTTCCATTTACTGTCTGACTTTCCCATGCTATCAACATGTTCCCAGTGAACTCTAAGATACCTTCTATTTCTGCCTGAAGGCATAAGGAAACTTCCAACTTTCTCCCACACCACTTAGACAGAAAGGCAACTTGAGAGTATGATCTCAGGTTCTTTCTCTGTCTGTTACCACTATTCTGCTTTAGAAACTCTAAGTTAATGGTGGTGAAATTGCTGCAAAGCTGTTCTTTCCTCATGCCCCCAATGAGAGTTAGGCAAAGTCTTTTGATTTTAGCATTCTCCCAAAAATATCTAAATAATGTTCCTCCTCCTAGGCTTGCACCTAGAGTCTCATTCTGTTCTTCACACAATTTAATCCCTAAAAGGGTCAGACTTTCTTCATTCTTTATCTAAAAGAAATTACCACCATTACATAGTATCCTTTTCTTTATACCCCACCCACATAATTAATTGGCAAAGAGAAACTTAAATCTTGATGTATTATAAAAGTTCATTCTTACCATTGACATAAAGAAATAGTAGCAAGAGAAAGGTATTTCATAACTGAGTTTCTAAGGACTGTGATTTGAAAATAAAGAATGAAAAATAGGCCTGATTTCCCCAGTCTAATATATATTTGCAATAACATTGTGTTTGAGAAGATAGCATTATGTTGAAGAATCTGCCCATTGTTGGAAACACTAATTCTTAATGTATCTATGAAATAGTATGGAAGTACTCATGTTTCAATGTATACAGGAGATAGATCATTCTTTGATTCTCCGGCTCTGGAAGAGTAAAAAGAGATTCTGTGAACAAGAACATTGAAAATAAACCCTTCCTACCTCAAGAGAAGCCACTGACCAAGACCGGCAGACAGATAATAGCTACCTTATGTTAAAAATAATCCTGATCTGCTTCCAGAGATTCAGAAAACTCCAAGCACGAATTGTGTTTTACTTTCTATATCATATCATCACAAGTCTAATTTTAATCACCAGTTTTTAGAGTTATTGCTTTTTTTATATCACTTGGTATTTTATTCTTTGAATTCATCATATATGTGATTTTTATCAGTCTTTTATGAATTTTTTTGTAAGAATACTTGTGAGCTTGCTCCAGAAGGTAAAAATCTTAAACATCATTGCATATATAAATATGACAGATTGAAGTAGAGGAAATATAAAGAGTTCTATGACTCACTGTTAACAATAAAGAATGTATAGTCTTGTAGTTGGACCCATGGACCATGGATTCTAGCTTTGATCCTATAACTTTAAACAATTTCCATAACCAAATATAATCTTATTTTCTTCATCTCAAAAACAGAATAATTGCTCTTTGTATGTTGCATGGTGGTTATGAAAATTAAAATGCAGCAGTATATCTGAAAAATACTCTGGGAGAAAACAGCCTAGGTGCATATACTAATAAGCACTTGGGTAAACTCAAAGTAAAATTTGAGGGTTTTATCATTGTTATATTATAGTTTATAATATGAAATATATACATGGTCCCTTTTTTGTTTCTGGCACAGAACTCCTAAAAATCCTTGGCTTTTTTTTTTTTAATATTTATTTATTTATGCATACAAGCACTGGGGTACAGGCCAGAGGTATGGGGGGGATGAGAGGATTCACCACAGAGAGCGGGGAACAGAACAGGCAGATCAACAGAAGTACACTGCTGAGGGGAGCAGCGGGCACAGCAGGAGAGGTCTGCTGCGCCATGTGGGTCCCCTCCCTGGCCGGCAGCAGGGATCGAACTCGTGCTGCAGTGGCTGTGGTCTGCTTCATAGTGCATTGCTTAACCCACTGCGCCACCAGGGAGGCCCCCTTGGCATTTTCTAGGTGATGAGAATCAGAAAGGAATCTTATAAGGTGTGACTTTTAGATCACAACCAAAATGGCGCTTGATTGCCATGAGAACCAATGGAGTCGTTGAGGGGCTGGAGCTTTCAGGTCCACCTCCTGCACCTACAGGAGTGGGAGAATCTATCACCATAGTCAGTGCTACAACCATGCTTGCTTCTGTAGGGAAATGCCCAAAAGGTTTGGGTTCGGCAAGTTTCAGGTTGGTGAACACATGCTGATGTGGGGAGAGCGGCAACTCCGAGAGCAAGGAAGCTCTGTATCCTTTCCCCATATCTTCCCTACGCATTTCTCCCATCTGGCTATTCCTGAATTATATACTTTTATAATAATCTAATAAATGAATTGGTTCTCTATGTTCTGTGAGCCTTTTTAGCACATAAGTTGAACCCAAGAGTGGTCACTGGATCCTCCTATGCACAGCTGGTTGGTCAGAATCACAGGCATCTTAGTGATTTAGCTTTTAACATGTGGGATCTGACACTGACATGAAAATAAGTGAGTTGACTTGTAAAATACCTAACTCGTGCTGCTTGGTATTGGAAAAAAAACCCACACATCAGAATTGGTGTTAACAATTATAGTTGGTATTACAATGAATTTCTTGGTATGGGGAAAACCCCTATAGGTTTCAATTGAAATGTGAAATTTGAAGATTAATGATGATGTTATCTTTCTTTCTGTCTTTAAGAATTCATTTGAATTTATTCAAGGTTGTTTCCTCATGATTTTTGTCATTTATTTGTGTTTCTGAATAGGAAGATGGCATATTTTAAATTCGTAATGAAAATATTTAATACGATATATTCCCTAATGGACTTCAAAGATATTACAGAATTATAGAACATACAATTTGATAATTATAGCACTTGTCAGCATCATAAATGACTTAATGGGAAATAAGCTATAAACAGTTTGATAGATTTTAATGTGTACATTATGAATGGAATACATGACCATGAGGTATATTTATATTTAAAATGCTTTATATGTGTGTACATGTATATAATATATATTATATATTTATCCTAATTCATATTTTATATTGATTTGTTATGTATTTTGTTATTTGTATATAACATTGCATTATAATAACATTAAATATATAATATTGTATACTGTATAATGAAATATATATAAAATAGGTAGAGCAAATAAACACACATGCATATGTATATACAATTTAGACAATCTGGTACAATATGAAAATCAAAGCTCATAATTCCCTTAAATTGTGGGTCTTCTTTCCAAAATAAATGAAGTAGATAAGCTGTGTGTGTGCATTATATATATATATGTACATATATATATATATCTTTGGTATGCTTTAGCATGACCTTATTTTTTTCACTGTCATAAACGGATCTTCTCCATACTTATTCTCTAAGTCAGTTCTGATTTGGAGGCTTGCCAAAATAAAGTCCCACTAGCCACAAAGAGACATAGTACTTAGCTGATCTCTGTAATACTAGCTTTTGGAGACTCTTAATTCCCAAACCAAAAGATTTTGTCTGACCTTATACAGATATAATCACTTAGTTTGTGTAATGGAGGAGGAGAAATCAAAGAGTTAGAGCTAGATTGCTATAATGACCTATATGATAAGATGCAGAAGCATTTTTCTTTTTAATGTTAATATCTGTGTCCACAAATCTCTGCAGATTATACCTTGGTCAGAAGTAATAGTCTCAGAGAAATAATTTATTTAAATATCTGTTTTAAATACACAGCGTGCTTCTGAGTGAGCTTTTTTTTTTTCAGTGAATAAAAATGGTATTAAAAGTGAAAATTCCCTACAACATGTATATATTCATTGATATGTATTTTCAAATGGAGGTTTTAATCTGCAGTCATTTTAGAATTGTATCTAATAATGTTGTGATAAGTTTAGAAAGAAGAATAAAAAACAAGGTATTTTGCAAATAGTATATGTATGCATACACACATCTATCTATCTGTCATCTATCTAATGTTGGAAAAAAAGAGAGAAGTTACAGTCATGAACATTAAACTCAGAATTCTTGACATAGATTCTTTTGAATTTGTAGCAATTTAGCATTATGTTGTAAAGTGGGTTTGAAATGATCTGAAGACCTCTTTACAACTGTCTTCCAAAAGTGGATATTTCTGAGCAGGAAAAGAGTTTCACTTCATTTTGTAATCATTATGGAAAATACAAAGATAACGTATTCAAAATGAATGGCCAGTTTTCAGACTTTCTTTCTGAATTTGAATTCAAAAGGATGTTACATACTGGTTGCATGTTTTTTACCTGGAGGACTTCTTTAAGATTTATTGCTCTCCTGAATGAAGATAATACTAAGATCAACTGAGATTAATAGTAAGCATAAATATTTACTGAGAGTCAGCAATGAGGGAAATGTTGAAATCTAGCATGTCTTAATATTTGGTTAAAAATGGAATTCTTTTTCATCATAATAACTTAGACCTACTTTCTATTATTACATGAGAAAAACAGCAGTCTCATGGTTTTAAGTAGAAAAAATACCAGTTACACACATATGTTCAACTACCTTTGGGCATCTTTACACATTTTACAGTCCTTCCTGGTTTCTTTTGGGCAACCAACTTTTTCCTTGATATTTTTTAATTTAAAAGATATGGTTTTCTTACACCTTTCATTCTCAAACTTTGGTCTAATTTTAAAGCTATGTGAGTTAATTAGCTTTATAATAGAATATTTCCTTTGGAAAAAAATTTTTGTTCTTATCCTTTCTTCCCTTTCTTCTTGCCTTTCTCTCTTATTTATTGCTCTTTTCTTCCCATCTGGAATTCCCTTATATTAAAACATATTAAAAGTAATAAAATCTATTTTATTATTTAAACATTTATGAGTTTTGCAATTCAAAATTTGACAAAAACACATGAAAGCTTTTCTTTTCTATTAATATTGGAAAATCAAATAATAAAAACATGCTTTTCCTATAAAAAGTGAAATACATTTAAAAATAACTTTCAGTTGAATACTTTTCAAATCATGTCCAAATATTGTTCTGTATTAGGGTAGGGGTAGCTATTGTTTCTTTCAGATGCCTGAAATTTGTCAACTCAGAAAGCAGGTCACATTGACACATTATATCTTTACATAATTTATTTGTAAAAGAGATCCAAGTCTTTTACCTTAATGATTTCTGAAAGTAATATTCAGAAAAACATCGAGAATAAATTTGATTCAGTGTATTTTTAAAAGAAAATTTTATAGCTCAATCAGGTTTTATAAATTATTTTTATACTGAGGATCCCAATCAACCATCTCTGCTGTTCCCCACACCCACCCTACCCCTTCATCTTTCATTTTAATACTATAGATAACTACACTGGATAATTCTTAACTTTGGAAAACCATGAAGTCAATAAAAATTCTCTTTTCTTCCACCTTTTACCAAACTTTTCATAAAATATTGATTTTCAAGGAAATAGGACTTATAAAGCAAAAAATGTCAACTTTGTCAAAATAAAGTAGAATGTATGATGGGGACATTTTGAAGCTAGCTGCTATGTGTGTTTTAACTGAAGTGTAAGTTATGGATGAGGGAGAGGAAATTAGTGTCTGCAAGCAACATTTTCATAAAAAAAAAATCTTGTGGCACATGAAGATGTTTAGACTCTTCTGAAAGTTATAGAGATATAGTGGAGGATTTTAACTGGGGAAGGGGTTAGGGTTGTGACATAGTTGCATTTACATTTTAAGAAGTGCTTTTGGCTACAATTATGAATGTGGTAGGGACGTTTCTTTGCCATGGTAATAATCTAGGTTGGAGGCAGTGATGACCTGATGGCCTGGCTGCCAGGAGGTAGAAAGAGGGAAGTTATAGCAAAATACATGAAGGGCTTGGACTTTTGGTCTGATACTTGGGAATGAAGAATCAAATTAGATAATTGCGGATTTATTCTCCAGTTTGACATTGGATTTCTAGCTTGTTTCAGAAATCTATTCTCTATCATTTTAATAACACATTTAACTCATTTAGAGTACACTTTAAAAAAAAAGATTTATTTTTATTTGTGCATATAAGAACTGGGGTGTAGGCCAAGTAGGAGGTGAGAGGACCAACCAGAGACAGAGTGGAGAACAGAACAGGCAGATATATTGAAATACACTGCTGAGTGGAGCAGTGGAAGAGACAGGAGAGGTATGCTATGCCATGGGAGTTAGCTCCCTGCCCAGGGATTTAACTCTTGCTACAGTGACTGGCAAATGTTTGATAGCACTGAAAACTTAACCCCTTTGCCACCATGGAGGCCCCTGGAGTATAGTCTTAAGAGATAAAGGAGAGGATCTACTCTTTTCAAGAATTGGCTAGTTTTAAGTGGACATTAACAGTTTTATAGCTGAAGAGTAGCCTTCTGGTTCTTAAAGGACATGCCACAAGAGCTAGCTTTGGGCTAGATAGCATTTTGGGCTCAGTGCTCTATACAAACAAATCAACATCAAAAAAAAAAAAAGAAACTAAATTATTCTTACAATATTAGTGATTATTGAGAAGCCAGCACCAATATTCATTGCCAAAACATAACTTGCACATATTTTCTGTATTTGTAACTTGAAAAAAACCTTGTTGCAGAATTCTTCCTCCAAGATTTCTGATTAAATTTGATTGGAAAGGGGCAGATAATTAAAGTACCTTATAATCTTTTGACTTGGCCTGATTTCTTGAATTATTTAGTAGCCTAGAAATATGGTAGACACGAGGAAGTTAGAGAAATTGTATGTTCTAACGCTCTTTGCCAAGATTTACTGTGGGAAACATTATTTTCTGCCCAGTATTAAAAAGGATCTGCAGAAGAACTGTTCTGAGCTGTCTTGGGAGTGATCTTCTTCCTCTGATTGAGCAAATAGTGTTTCTAGAACAGGACTTCAACTTACTTAGGTTTTTCTCTCAGCTTCCTTCTGATCATGCCATAGAACTTATAGTAGTTTTCTATTCTGAAAAGAAAAAGTTGAAATCTTGTTGTCTCGCTCTTAGAAATAAGTGGTAAAAACAAAATTAACCAAAACGGCATCAAAATCAAATGACCAAAATAACTGTAGTAGCATTGGTGTTGTTTGGGATTTGGAGCACTGATCAAAGTTATATGAGAAAGTAGAAATAGTGAAGTTGACTATGTTACAGAAACAGAAAAAATAAACTTGAATGAACCTGAGTTCCCTGAGGTCAAGACAACTTGTCTGTAGTGTGTGCTATAGAATGAATGTTTGTGTTCTCCTAGAATTCAGTTGCCAAAACTAGCCCCCAACATGATGATACTTGGAGGTGGAGCCTTTGGGAAGAGATAATGCTTGAGGGTACAGCCCTCATAAATAGTATCAATTCCCTAAGCTCAAGACAACTCAAACAGTTGTGTTGCTCTATCTGCCATGTGGTGGCACAGTGAAAAGACCACAGTCAATAACCAGGAAATAGGCCTTCAGCAGACACTGAATTTGCTGGCATCTTGATCTTGGACTTCTCAGTCTCCAGAACTGTGATAAATACATTTCTGTTATTTATAAGGTACTCAGTGGTATTTTGTCCTAATAGCCTGAAATAAGACAGTGTGTAAGCAGCAGCTGAAATTGTGAGCCAGCAAAACAGTGTGGTAGGTGACTGGAATATCTTCAAGTGGTACATTAAGATCTTGTCTTCCATGAGCAATTGCAGGTAGTTGAACATCAAAAAGACCATGATAGCAGGAAAGGGAGGTAACCACATGAATTAGTATATGAGCTCTAATTGCGCCAAGATTTTTTTTTTTTACTACCATAATTCGTGAAACAGCTTTAAATCTCAATGTCAACATTGGGGCAGTGTTCATTGTCATAGTTTTGTTAGATTTATGAAATATCCATAAAATACTTAGGTCTGAGCTGGCTTTACATTATGTGTGTTGTATAGTAGGTAGAAGTAGTTTTAAGCAAATCACTGGAAATTGCAGAAAATATAGTAATATGTCAAGTGATTTAAGTTGTCAGGAAGGATCAGAGAGTAGTTCAGTTACTGAATTTCATGCTTAGTTTTTGTGGGGTTTTTTTTGTTAAATAATACTGGAAAACAGGTTATCTTTTACTCTTTCACATTTTCTTTTTAGATTGAAATTGACATTTATATGTAGACCACAAAGTATAAAAATATTGTCATATTTAACTTTTCTGAAAAGAAAAAGAAATCAAATAAACTTCAGACCATATACCTGTCTCCATTTCTTTTACATTCTAATGTTGGCAATGAAAGGTCTGTTCTAATTTCTTATAGAAGATAGTGTTAGTAATGCTTCTTCATGTTGCTAGAATATATTCCTTTAATAATTATCTTTGAGAGATCTGCTACATGCCAGAGACTGTCCTGATGGTTGAGCTATATTATTAAATAAATTTTAAAAAGCATGGATCTGTCCCCTAGGAGTTTTAGTGGAGGAAAGAAGGCAATAAATAGTCAGATAATAAGCAAATTATAGTATATTAGGAAGTAATAAGTGCAATGATTAAAAAATGTAGAGCAAGGTCAATTGGATGGGGTTGTAATTTTAAGTTCAGTCTGGTCCTCACTGAAATGACATTGGAACAAAAAGTTAATGAAGGCAAGAGTCATGAAGATATCTAAGAATGTCCCTAAAAAGAAAGGAGCCCATGCAAGTGTGTATTAAGGGCAGAGCAGGGGTCCTAGTGTTTTGCCCTGCCCAGCATGCCTTGGGAGCCATTTGACTAGTAGAAGTCAGGGCTTCTTCCTTATTTAACACATAGTAAATTTCTCTCAGCAATGAGCCCTCACTTAGGCTTGTGGAGAGAATCACATGTCTCCTGACCTCTCAGATTTTATGCACAATCTGTTAGAGAAAGCATACTTTAAACACATAAAGCCTTAATTATATCTATCAAAATTTTTCCAAAGTATAAGAATGCCTCTGAGGGATATAATAAAAAGAATTTAACTTTACTTGGAACTCAATATTGATTTTCCATAGGAAATAATGTTTTGGTAAGACATGAAGAATGAAGAGTGAGCAGAGCCAAGGAGTATCACTTTCTAGATAGATGAATTAGCATGTGTAGGGAGGACTGAAGCAGGAAGTAGTAGACCAGCAAGTTTATGGACTTAGAAAAAGGCCAGTGTAATTTCTGCACACAGTAGGAAAAATGGTTTCAGTTGAGGCTGTGCTCAAATGATACAAGTCCTTAAACCACATTAGATTTTGGATTATATCCACAGGGCCAGGGCCAGAGAAAGCATGGAATATATTGTATGGGGTGCTGGAAACATAGAAGGGGTAGCTAACTGGGAATCAGCAGACCGGGGATATGGTATTGACTATAATACTAACTTCCTGTATGATTTGGAAAAGTGAAAAAAATCTCTGGACCTTAATTATTTTATATATACATATCTATATATCTATAATTTCTATGTTCACATTTGTATTAATTCACAAGTCTACTAGGATACTGTAATAGATTGAATTGTGTCCCCCCCCCCCCATAAAGTTCAAAAGATATGTTGAAGTCATAATCCTTGTAGCTCAGAATGTGATTTTATTTAGAAATAAGATTATTGTAGATGCAATTAGTTAAATTATGAGTAAGTCATACTTTAATAGGTTGGACCCATAGTGCAAATATGATTGATTTTCTTATAAATCAAGAGAGGGAGATTTGGAGGCACATGTAGAAAAGATAGCCCTGTGAAGACAGGGGCAAAGATTTGAGTGATGCAGCTACAGGCCAAAGCCAAAGATTGGCAAATCAACTAATTATACCTGCCAAGACCCTATTTTCTTTCTTTTTTTTTTTTTAAAGATTTATTTATTATTTATGCATACAAGCACTGGGGTACAGGCCAGAGGTGTGAGGGGGTGAAAGGATTCACCACAGAGAGTGGGGAGCAGAACAGGCAGATTAACAGAAGTACACTGCTGAGGGGAGCAGTGGGCACAGCAGGAGAGGTCTGCCACGCCATGTGGGTTTCCTCCCTGGCCGGCAGCAGGGATCGAACTGGTGCTGCAGTGGCTGTGGTTTGCTTCATAGTGCGTTGCTTAACCCACAACCAGGGAGGCCCAAGACCCTATTTTCAAATAATGAATATTCATATGTTCCAGGACTGGGACTTGAATATATCTTTTTAGGAGACACCTAAAGTATTGTCTATCCTCACTATTTTGGATTTCTTACTGTCCTAATTAAACCCAGATTTCTATTTCCATCACTATACAATGAGGTGCGGTGATAAAAATCACCAATGATTCCCTAGTTGGCAAATCCTTTAGATGACTTTTAATAGTCACACTTGACCTCTAATGGACACTCGCGTCAGTTGGGACATTGGAATCAGTTGGCAACATTTTTCCTTCTTAAAACTTCCATCCTTTAGTTTTAACCCACATTTCTAATTTCCTTGTATTTCTCTAAATTTAAAAAATTTCTTTAGTTATTTTCTTCCTTTGCCTGCCTTTTGAGCACAGGTTTCCTGAGAGTCTTACTTACTATTTCTGGTTCATTCATTAGTCCCTATATGGTCACTGCCTGAGTACATGTTAGTAATTCACAAATTTACATCTTTAGTAAAATCAATTTGAGTTCCAGATTACAATATTAAAATTCTTATCAGATATCTCTGCATAACACATCCAAAACTAATCTTGTCATCTGTATCACCTAACCAATTTTGTCTACTCTATTTTTTTATCTAGTAATTTACAATCATCTGAATCAGATGCCCAAAAGTATAATTAGATCCTTTTGCCACTATCATTCCTCACGATCATTTAGTCTTCAATTCTTCCTTTTTATCTCTGCTACAGTGGCATTGGTTCATGGAACAGAGTGGTACTTCCTTTCTCAGGTTTGCATGTTTTCAGTGTGCTCTCCTTTTCACCATTAAAGCAACCTTCCTTAATAAGAATATTAAGTTGTTAATTTGCCCAATTGCTTGAACTGTTTTTTACTGTATAAAGAAAAAATTCAAACTCATTAGCCATAGATCCATGATCTATCTTCTGCCTGTAGCTTTGCCTAATTTTGACCTGCTAGGCCTTAGATGATATTTCATTTATTCTCAGATGCTGCCGGTCTGCAGTCATGCCAGGAGGTTTTCACATCACTCTGCTTTTACTCTTGTTCCCTATTAATAAAGCCCTTTTCCCCATCTATCTTGATAAATCTCATCTTCCTTCAAATCTAACCTCCAGTTTTATATATTCTATGATCTTTCTTTGATTGTCCCCATTCTCCACTCAACTAAGTTGTGATTTCTCTCCTTTTATATAGTCTGTCATATTATCGATGACATTTTCTGGATTTGTTTATGCATCTGTTCCCCATCCTGCAAACACCTTGAGGGCCGGGGACTATCTATGGATTTTTTTTTTTCACTCACAATACCTTCCTATAAGTTCCTCTTATTAATACTTAGTGAAGGCTTTTTGAAAGCATAGCGTATATAGTGCCCAAAGATTCCACTTTTAAAGGAGCATGGTGGTTTCAGAATTTTGATTTCTCTCTATATAAAAGTATTTCTCTGAATTATCCCCCTAAAAGACAAATCTTGAAGAATATTTAGGAAAAAAGTCAACTAAATATGGAATCACGTCATAGAATAAAGGTAATGAAATACTATATATTCATTGACATTATGCCATGGTCTACAAGTCAATATATTTTGAAATCACTTTTGCTTTAAAAATTCCAAATTAATCAAAAGGTCATTACTCAACTCTTAGTATACCTCAGAGGAAGAGTATTTCTATAAGTCTCAAGTGGTTGGTGAGTCAGTTCTGTTGTCTGAAAGAAAAGGAGTTAGCCAACTTCTCCATGTTATTATCCTGGAGGGCAGAGGGAGGTGATAACTGTAAGCAGTAAGTCTTGCTTAAAGAGGGCATGTCAAGAAAGGGTTCGCCACAGCGAGGAAGCTGCTCCCAGCTCATTTTGAATGCTTAGTGCTTTATTATGTTGTTTCTGGATGGCTTTCCTCCTTTCTCTTCTCACGCCTTGGGCCCCTCCTCTAAGGTTCAGTAACACGGTAGAGATGCTTTTTGACAGACAAGAGATAATCTTACACTTGACTTCCAATATCAAGGCATTTTAACTGGCACACTTTATATTGAATAATTCATGGCTATTCAAGCTTTACTTCACTCCACAAAGAAAGTGCTTTCTCTTAGCAGCCACAGTAGATATGAGCAGCTAATTCATTATTTAAAGAGATTAAGTATTAGCAACTGGTACTGGCTCTTCAGAGCCTTCTTTATTCCCTTTGCTCGTGTTATCCCCAGCCTCTTAGCTACTACAACACTTTTAGATTGATTTTACCATATTTAAGTCTTTTTAAAAACAGATCTACCCCAAAACCTCACTATTTTCAGACTGCTTTGTCCTATTTTAAAATCGTAAAGCAATGTCTGTTAGAACTCTGTGAATCTGTGCAGGCTCAGGGGAATACATACAATTGCAACACTTTTTGCTTTCAGTTAGGAAATGTGGCAGGTAGAAGGAATGCAAGAAATCCGAGTTTGCTCAAATTTACAGACCACTTGCTGCAAGAGGCCAAGGAAGACTTGGGCGTTTTAAACAGGTGGTGAAAGAGGATGAATCCTCAACTTTTAAGTATTGTTACTGTGAAAGGAAAAGTCCCTATGGAGAACTGTCCTCTTTATATTTTCAGAAAAAAGAGTGGAGGAAGGGTTTTGAAATCTCTGTTTCTCTTTTGTAGACACATCCTTGAGTTGGATCTCATTCAGTACAAATGTTCAATCTTTCATTTCTAGTTAAGAAGAGAGAGAAAAAATTGTCAAAAGGTTATGTTATGAGGTTTCCCTTTCCATAGACCTTGCCAGAAGGTAATAGAACAACGTAATAAGATCTGAAATAGCGAGAGAGAAAAAATATGTTAACGGTGAATGATGCTAAGGAGAACATGTATACTTTATTTTTCCATTTAAATAATTAAAGTATATGGATTGTAAATTTACTCCCTATAGAATGGTTTACAATTTTGGGTATATTTTATATACTGCATAGAGTATACTACGTGTATACTTCATTCACTCAAAATTTCTTGAATGACAAACTCAGAAAAGGATATAGTAGATGATCAATAAAAAATGTATTTCTTGAATGAGTCAACTGTAAATGAACTCAGAATTGGCCCATATTATGAAAATCTTTTCTTTGGAAGGTAGAAAATGAGTTTGTATCAATGATAAAATGCCCTTTTATGATGTAAGAGGCTAGGTATTGCATGCTGACAAGTATGTAATATGGAGTAAGACCTTATCCTTACCCCATGCAACTTAGTATCCACATTATTCTTAGGATTGTCAGAAACAGGAAAAATCATGGAAGACTAAGGACCACCACCAAATTACTTCTAAATCTGAGATTATATAAATTCTTTCTTGTCTAATATGTAGCAAGGAGTCTAAATGGAAGATTTTATTGTGCAGGTGAGTGTATAGTGGTTACTCTTCTGTAGTTTGGATTTTGAAGTTAAAATGAGCTCTGTCTAAGGTCCTCTCTGGTGGCACAGGGTTTAAATCTCAGTGCTATCACACTATTGCTGCTGTGGCCTGAGTTTGATCCCCCACCAGGGTGAAGTAACTCACATGGCACAGCAGACCTCTCCAGCCTCACCCGCTGTTCGCCTCAGTAGTGTATTTCAGTAGATCTGCCTGTTCTGCTCTCCACTCTGTCTCTGGTGAATCCTCTCACCTCACCTCTGGCCTATACCCCAGTTCGTGTATGCATAAATAAATGTTTTTTAAAAATAAAATAACCTATGTCTAAAACTTTAACTGTATAATAGCTATGCAAAATTGGGCAAATGATGTTTCTCCCTCATACATAAAATGAGGCTTTTAATGTTATCTACTTCATAAGTGAGAATGAATGAGATTAATACCTGAAGATGGCATAACATAGTGACGAGAACATAAGAAAATATAAACTTTTCAAAAAGTGTTTTGGGGAAACTAACCTGGAACTGACATAGATATTTAATTTGCAGTTGAGATTGTATAAGATTAGGATGATGCCACATTATACAAAATGGGGGTTTCATGAAATGCTTCTGTGTTTTGTGCTAATTTAAATAGGCATTCCAGATTAGTCATGCCAAAAAGGAGGGAACACATTTTCATATTGCTGTTAGACATAATTATCTATAGCTATCAAAAAAGATATGCTCATTATGATCTAGTACCTATTGCTTCTGTTGTTGGTACTTATATATCTTTATTAATGTTTCTGTTGTTTTAAAATAATGAAAATAAAAATATTTTATTTTTTACCATTAATGTTTTAAAGAGAAAAAAATTGGTTTATTTTCCATAGTTTTGTAAGCATTTTAAAGTTTTGTTTTTTTTCAAGTTCCATACAATACATGATGTGTTGGTTATTTTAGGCATTCAATTAATATAGAGGTGTATTTGAAAATTTTGTTTCTTAAATGGAAAAAAGAATCAGCGAATGAGAGTCGATCT
Organism: Galemys pyrenaicus; assembly: GCA_019455555.1. Taxonomy (NCBI): domain Eukaryota; kingdom Metazoa; phylum Chordata; class Mammalia; order Eulipotyphla; family Talpidae; genus Galemys; species Galemys pyrenaicus. The sequence continues at coordinate 872,780 of JAGFMF010011381.1, forward strand.
ATTATCATTACCCAGTTTTAAAAACTTATTTAGGAATTTGAATTGTGAAAACTTCAGAATTTCATAGAGTCTGATTTTTAATATTTACCTATCATGTCAGTCTCAAAAAGAATCAGCATTTTCTTTTTTTTTTTAATATTTATTTTTTTTATTCATACAAGAACTGGGATACAGGCCAGAAGTACGGGGGTGAGGGGATCCACCAGAGATAGAGTGGGGAACAGAACAGGCAGACTAACTGAAACACACTGCTGAGGGGAGCAGCAGGCAAGGCAGGAGAGGTCTGTCGCACCATGTGGGTCCCCTTCCTGGCCAGCAGCAGGGATCGAACTCGTGCTGCAGCGGTTGCAGTTTGCTCCATAGTGCATTGCTTAAACCACTGCGCCACCAGGGTGGGCCCCAGTATTTTTCTTTTTATTCTGGATTTCCTCCAGAGTTTTTTTAGGCAATGTTGTGCCTTTTTTTTTTTTTAACACATAAACATATATATGCACACTTATTTAAAACCACAAAACTTTCAAGTGTAGGCAGCCGACACCATTTCCTCTGCACTGATAAAATCTCAATAAAGAGGAGACAAATGAGGAAGACTAAAATATCGTATATTGATAAAAAATTTATAAATCCTTCTGAAACTTTATAAAAGTAAGCTATCTTTTCCCTTTGTAAGCATGCTTACTTTAATATGGATTAAAAGTGCTGACAGCCAGTCTGGAGAAGCAAATTGTGTTTGGCAGTTGTTATTTGCAATTAGTGAAGGAATACTATACCTTGATGATAGGATCACCTCACAGATGCTGAGTTGAGTTCCCCTCACAATAACTGAATATTGACAGTGTGCCCTCTTTATGTCATATGCTGATGATGATGTAAGTTAGAACCAATGGGGATGTAAGTTAGAAGCAATGTAGAAATTTAGGGGTTAATAGTCCATGAAGACATTCTCAATTTTGGGCAAATACCAGTCTATTTTTATTACTTTCAGATGTGCAGCAAGCATTCCTGCTAATAATAGTAAAAGAGCTGCAGTTCAGGAAGGACATTCATTTTTCATCTGTGAGGATTTAATGGTATGTCTATGACAGTGTCCCTTGTACTTATGGATATTCTGATATATGTATATATATTAGAGAAAGGTGAGGAAGATTGCAAGCAGGCCAGGAACTGCACAGATACAGAAACTCTGTGCAGCTACTACTGATCTAAGGTTCACAGGTGTTTCGTAAAAATGTGTGAATTTTTATATTACAGTTATCTTCATTGTCTTTAATTTTACCCACCAAATATATATTTTTAATTTCAATAATATTAGGTTATAACATTATATAAATTTCAGATATACAGCTTCACACCTTGACTTCTGTGTTTTCCACACCACACCTGCCACTAAAGGTCAAATTTCCATCTACTACCATCCAGTTAACCCTTTATTCTCCCCCTACACTTTTTCCCTTCTGGTAACCATCATTCTGTTATCAGATCTGAGGGTTTACTTTTGTTTTGTTTGTTTTCTTTGATCCTTTATCTCCACATATGAATGAAATTACACAATATTTGTAGTTTCCCCACTGATGTATTTCATTTAGTGTAATCCCTTCTGAGTCCATCTATGCTGTTGCATGGTAAGATTTCATCTATTTTTACAACTAAGTACGTTTTAATGAAAAGGTGAGACTAGATATTATAAGGGTGCTAGCATTTTACACATATTTCTTATTGAGGAGGATGCTATTTATGTAAAATTATTTTACATCCTATATAAGTATAAAATGAATTATTTATTTATGGATAGCCTTTAATACTACATACATAGTTGCTTTGCTTATTAATATTATTTGTGAGTAGAATTCTGGAAAGTTCAAAATTTTATATTTAAAAAATTCAGTTTAATATTAAAGAAAATAGTACTAATATTTTTCTTTGTGAAAACCACTTTACATGTATGATTTAATCATGCTTTAAAATAATATGACATTACTACTAATTTGGTTTTTCTGTTTTCTTTCCTCTTTTTTTCTTTTCTATATATATATTTTTAATAAATCCAAATTTGCTATGGTACATATAGAGCTTGTAAACTTCATCTGACATCTGGAATACTATGGGGAAAAAAGTTAGGACATAGTGACATAATGGATTTCAATTGTAACTGTTCTCTAAATGTGTGATTGTCCTACAAATACTATTGCAACAATGCTTGAGATTCATTTAGTTTCTATTTAGCTTCATATCTTGCATTCAATACTGTCCACCTGTCCATTTTTAAACATCAATTTCCTGATTCCTGTCATATTTTTTTGTGATGGTTTTGTCTGTTCATATTTCTTCTTGAGTTAAGTTTGTCTGCTAAAATATTAACATTTGGCTTGAGAAACTCTTTCTAGTTGTTGACCAGTCTGTTTAAAGATAGTGTGAATGAGGACTCTTTGCAAATGCTTTCTGGTATGAAACAGGTATTTTTTAACACCTCAAATTTGATTTATTAATCTTATTTTGGTTGACTGCCTTATTACCTAAATTCCACATTTTAAGAAACTAAATTAACATAAACAGGGTGATGTAAAAGTAGCAAAATATTCTAAAAATTCTAAGAAGAACAGCTGTGTTTTGAAATAATTTGGACCTAACAGGACTGAGGAAATGGAATGTATCTAGTATTTAAAAGATCCATAAAAATACATATTACTGGTTAACTTTCATACCAAGATTATAAGTTTTAAAAGTATAAAGATAGATATGATAGAACTAGAAGTTATGTTTCAAAAGAGAAATGAGACAAATAAATGAATCACTTATATTCTTGAGATATTTTAAAAATATTTACTAATTTACTCCCTAAAGATAAAAAATGAGCAAATTAAAATAACGATCGTAGGATCTAGGGTCATTAGAGTGACTCATCTTTATAATTATTGATAGTCTAGTTTGGCTGATTAATATTTAGACAATCTTGAGTTTGAAAAGTATATATTTTCCTTTAATAACTTAAGAATATTTGTCACCTTAAAATTGTAAACAATTTTTTGACTAAGTGGAAACCATTTTTGTTCATTGTCATTTTGTTCACATGGGTATCCTCTTTTAATTAGAAGTTCAAACATGGATTCTAGAATATTTGGGTCAAATCAGGTCAGAATATGATACTCTCAAAATTTGTCCCAAAGGTTATGTTAATGCCTATTATTTCAAGTTAATGTAGGTATTTTAGATTTTGATAAGCATTTCTTAATATGATAAAAATATCTAAGAAAGCTGGACTAGGGGATTTCATAATTTAGATGCTTGTTTTCTTTAGTAGACTAAATTTTACTTTTGTATTACAATATAAGGTTTATTTTTATTTAATTTTTTAATGTAATTTGAGTCATGATTATGTTCTAGATCTTTTTTTTAATCAAGGCAATTGTTCACAATATTATGTATGTTTTTGGAGTACAGGGTCACACCTCTTCAAAGGTCTTCACCACATCATGCCTGTTGTCAAAATTCCAATAACCCTCCACCATAATCTATTTCACCCCCTTAACCTGTTCCTCCTACCTCCATCCCCTACAGTAATCTCAGTTCCGGAGTTAGAATCTAAGGATTTATTTCAGTTGATTTTATCCATTCTTTTTTTTTCCCTTTATAATCCACATATGAATGAAATCATCTTGTATTTGCCTTTTCCCTTATTGATTTTGCTTAACATAATCCCCTTCAATTCCATTCATGTTGTTGCAAATAACAAGATTTCATATTGATTGGTATTTTTTTTATACCTGGGAAGTTTTCCTTGTGTATGTATAGTACATCTTCATCATCCAGTCATCCATTATTGGCCAGTTATGTTGATTCCATTTTGGTTATTGTAAAGAGTGCTACAATGAACATAGGAATACATATATCTTTTTCAATGAATGGGATTTTTTAAAATATTCTTCAGATAGATCTCATTAAAGTTTCGATTTGCATTTCCCTCATAAGAAGTGATGAACATTTTTTTTCATATACCTGTTGGCCATTTCTAGAGAAGATTCTATTCAAAGCCTTTTGCCCAGTTTTTGATTGGGTTATTTTTAAGAAGTTAGATGAACTATGATTCATCCTCTTATATTACCTCTAGAAAAAAAACAGAATACATGTTATGTGAAATATAGTTCTATTTTATAAAATATGTGGAGGATTTCAGTTTTTCATTATCTGCCTTGTCTATCACCTCTCATTGATCTGTAAAATTTCATGTGCTCCTGATTGCCAGATAAAAAGCATTAACAGACCAAAATTAAAGTCTGGCTGGTTATGCACAATCCATGTTATAAATCATTTTATATATGGGAAATCCAAAATGAATTCTAGTGTGAGTTTGAGATAAAACATGTAAAGGAAAATTTTGTCAGACTTTAGACAGTCATACTATTAGAATCCCGGGTCCCCAGAATCCTGGGACTTCAGAAACACTTAATGTAGGGAATATGGCAAATGAAGGCAGTTGGAAGGTAAGAGACTGAATATTTACTTATTAATTAATAATCAAAGCAACATTGTATTATACAACTTAGCATGTGTCAGTGTATATATGAGGTATATATGTTTCAGGTGTGAATCACTGAGAATCAATGTTTATATACAACTTCAAATTCAATAAGATTTTTACACCTGAATTAATCCTTTTAGTTTATTCCAGTTCTTGAGAATAAATGAGTAAGTCTTGAAATTTGCCTACTTACAAAAGCCTATCTATATCTTTTATGATCGACCATCCATCTCTATGTATACCAAAGATGTTTTAAATGTATAAATATACATTAATTGGCATTGTCAGCACATAAATACATAGAGTATTTCATATAAATAAATAAATGGCTTTTCCACATAACTTAATTATAACCCTAGGAGAATTGCACTTAAAAAAATATCAACAATGAAAAAGCATGTCTTCAAAGCAGCAAATGCTTCTATAGCTTCCTAAGAAGAGTTAGTCTTCCTAAGAGTAATCATTTTCTGCTAACTTCAGGGTGAGGAAATGTTTGGGCTTCTAATCCACTGAAACTTGCAAAAGTCCCAGAAGAGTTTTGCCTCCTCCCTCAGCAGTTTATAGGCCTATCTTTGGGACACTAGTATGCCTACTTTTATGTTTTAAACACCCTCTCCTGTTTATGAACCTGCCTTTCAAATGACTCTTCTATTGATGTCCTCTCAACTCCCTATAATAATTTATATATAATATATATGAATATATATTTAGATAGGTAAATATATATTATATAAAAAGAGTAGATCAGGAGGTCAACTATATATATTTATATTATGAATAATATATAATGTATTATATTTATATATGTAAATATATATAAAACATTAAGCTGAAAGTTTTATTTTAGTAGACTTATCTTTAAATAGTCCATGTTCCATGGAAACTCTTGGGGAACTATGTCATGACCATCATAAAGGGAATTGTATAGAAAGAATTGTTGGAGCAATATTATTCTTTCCATTTCTTCCTTGTTTATATCCTCTGGGAGAAGGAGCAATTATATAATTGGTTAAAGCACAGGCTTTTTATTGGGTCACATTTACAAATGGGAGGGTTATTATATCTCTAATTCCATGACCCATTCATTTTCATGTACCATCTCTAGTACTTTTGACTTCCTTGTGCTAAACAGATCTAATAAGGTCTACTTCCTAGGGACAGACCAGGCTTACATGTGCACTCGTGTACTTTCTCTTTCTGTTTCAGTCCCTTTGTACCTATGACTGGGTCAACTATATTTGGGTTGTTTTCAGGACCATCTTACTTTTTTGGAGAAGAGAACAGGAATCCTCATTAGATCTCTTATCTGAGCTTCACTTTTAATGAGAAAATTTGTGTAAGGAGCGGACTGGATTAGTAAAGAGTGAATAGAGGGTCCACTTCCAAACTTATTGCTTCTTTTTTGTGTGAATTCTTATCCAGAAAAACAAAAGGGGGAAGATGCAGACACCTCCCTCACCTCTGATCAATTAAGTATGCATTTTGTTTGGAGATTTTATGACAATTATCTTGGCTCCTTGGTGAATTCTGGGATCTTGTTTATATTCTTGATAAAGGAAACTTCTTTGTAGCTAAGTAGTGGACATCTGAAGTATTAGTCTAATTATTTTAAGAGAATAAATGATTTAAAATCTAGTGACTGGAGCTTTAGGAAATTTGAGTCTGTGAAGGGAATGAGTGTTAAGCAGAATTAACTTTGTTACAGATCTAAGATTTTGAGTTAGAGAATCAGTTTCAGGCTTTCCAGGAAAGCTTAAACCAAATAAATTTCAATAAAATTTCAGGCAAATAGTTATTAGTTTCCTACATCTATAAAAAGGAAAAATACCTGAGGTCAATAATACTAAAACCTAATTCAGATCACTTGTATTAAATTCCATTTAAGAGGTTCATAATTTTTTCATTAAAGGAAAAGGCTATTCTTTTTTTCCATTTTATTCTACAAAATACTGTCTTTGTTATAGGGATTTTGGTCTTTGGTCTAATTTGTATAGCTAGTGCCAAATTGAATTGCAATTTTTGAGCCAAACTTGTCATTAACTGAATATGACCATTATTACTGGAAACAGCAAAGAATGTTTTGCTCAAGCCCATGAAGTGTTGAAGACATAATGTCTGCAGGCCAAAAAAAAAATCAAATTATTTTTATGTGTACTGATATGACTGGACACTTATTAAATCTAAACACAAATATAAATAAACACATGTAAGTGAAATTTGAGCCTTTCCGTGATGAAATTGGCAAATCGATCATACTTTGCTTTGTTACTGAGAAGACACTGCTTAGGACTCTCGTAAATAAGACAGGATTTAAACTGCTAAAACTATAGATATCTTTTGCTTAGTCTAGCACACAGTCATAAGAAGCACAGAGGTTCTGTTTTGAATCACTAAACTATTACTTTTGAATTTTGTGTAGTCAGGTATCCCAGGGTTTTCATTTAGCATTTATTAAACCACTTATAGGATTTCCTTCTGGAACCAGCAGAACTCACCAATGGCAGGGACCTGATAAAGTTCTAGCCCTGGATGGCAGTAAGAAATAAAATCTCCTAGAAATTCTGTATTCTAGGGTCAATAGATAAACAAATCCCATTAAAAAAAAAGTATGTCTATTATACTACTCTCTTTCAAAGTTTGTTTTTCCCCACTATAGTGCAACTTTAGGAGCTAGCAATAGCTGCTCAAAATATATTCTGCACCAGAAATACAAGATATTTAAAAAGAAGTTGTAGTTAGCAGCAAAAATGGTAGGTTAATTTAAAATTAATTGTGATCACATAAATAGCTAAAGAACTCTTGAATGACTGGATTGCATTTTTCCATTAGACAGTACTCAAGGTATAAGAAGTCTATGTTTAGTTATTTCTATAAAATAACTTTGGCTTCAGATTATTACCCTATAAGCCCAAATCAAATATCTAGTTGTAGAACTCAGGATGCCAAGATGTCTCTCGTACTGAGATTTCACAGAATAAGCTTATTTATAATATTTAAATCTAATGTCATATATGAGTTTCCAATTACAACGAGTTCATTTTTTAATATATAAGAATTTACAGAATTCTGTTTTGCTAAGAATTTTTAAATTCACCTATGGAAAATTTCTTTCTCCTATTTTAATTAAGAATTTTCAATCATTGGGCCTCCCTGGTGGCGCAGTGGGTTAAGCAACACACTGTGAAGTAAACCGCAGCCATTGCAGCACGAGTTCGATCCCTGCTGCTGGCCAGGGAGGGGACCCACATGGCGCAGCAGACCTCTCCTGCTGTGCCCGCTGCTCCCCTCAGCAGTGTACTTCCGTTGATCTGCCTGTTCTGCTTCCCGCTCTCTGTGGTGAATCCTCTCACCCCCCACACCTCTGGCCTGTACCCCAGTGTTTGTATGCATAAATAAATAAATCTTTAAAAAAAAAAAGAATTTTCAATCATTTGGGAAAATTGTCTGCCTTTTTCTTCAATTCACCTGAAAAATATACTTTGAGTAGTCTTCAGCCAACACAAGAAGTTCTACTAGAAGTTTCCTACACATGAAATGGCTTGTGGTCATTACTGTTCCTTAACTTGTCAACAGAGGTTGGGAGTATGTTTGAGAGAATCTGGGGATGCATTTGGTAGGAATGATCTCTATTTTGCTTTCACTGTCCCCAGTCCACTGATAAATCTTTAGAAGTGAAAAGTTTTCCTTTCCTTAAAAAAATAGAAAAGTTGGGAGGACCCCTGCTTTATATTACCACAGGGCAATTTCATTTTCTCACAACTTTTAAACTGTCTCTATGAGATTCATTTTAAATTCTTTGTTCTCCAATTGAACCCCTTCTGGTCCTTGGAAGAAGCAGGGAAGACCTGACCAAGATTACTGATAGCACAGTTCTCCATGTACTTGATGACTTTTGGCTTGTGGTTGATCTGCTGTGACAGAAGCAATGTGTGAGTCATTAGGGTGTACTTTAGAGTCTGATGCTCACACTTACTGGCTTAAGAGCACAAAAGTGAGCAACGTAGGATATTTACAGGAAATAACTTTTGTCCTCTGAATCTTCACATCACTTTCAATTTGACACCCAAACCTCAAGTTTCTAAAAATTTAATCTACTTGCTTCCTTGATTCATAGGGTGACTTCTAAACTGTACTTCATTTACTTAGGGTGAAAGGCAATGCCACATAATCTACATGAGGGTTGCTAAGCATATCCTTACATCAGTATAGAGTCCTCAGGACAGAAATTTCTTGGGAAAGAGCAGAATTAGTAAAAAGAACTAGAAACAGATAGCTTTGGACTTCTGCTTTTCTACTTAATGTTTGATGGAGAAGCAGGAAGGAAATGATTAGAGATATAAAGCTGAGGTGCTTAGAACTGGGTAAAGGGAGCCAGCAAAATACACCAGACATGGATAGAAAGCAGTCATAGAAAAGGTTAGGTAACATAGCACCAAAGACAAAAACTGAATCCTTTCATAATGATAACATAAAAAAGGAAGTGTGGGAAAAAGGATAGCTACCTTCCTGCTGATACTCAAGTGCAGAAGTGTAGTTTCCAGATATATTAATTGCATTTGTTCTCTTTATATATACTGTTACTGTTTTAGCCAGTGGGAATATAAAAACAAATAAGTCATGGTCTTAGTGCTTTAAGTTTGTATACCCTTTCATACCTTGTATAGTATATATTTTTCTATAAATTATCTCATTCTGAACCCTCAGCAAGTTCTGAAAAAGCAGTATTTTGTCTTGCTAGGTAAGAACCTACAGAGAATATACTAGGGGGTTATATCCTATATCCTGCTCTGGTACCTTTCCATGTGACTTTAGGAAGAGTGTACAACTATAAAGTCTAGAGAAAGCATAGCTTCCACAGGTGAGGATAAGTAGATACTCAAAGGTATAATTCTAATCACCTTATGAGTTGTTGATGAAGTAAATGCTTCCCTCCCTTTCCTCAAATGTTCTGTGTCCTGAAAAAAATCTTGCTTCCTTGAAGAAGTGTTAGAATATCTGTAAGCTCATTTGTAGACTCACATTAGCTATATGCATCCCCAGCTGAAAATTGTATAGAGAAATCTTCTGAACAATTATATGAAATCCACTCTCCTTCCAGGTGGATCTTTTAAAACATTTTTGTGGAATGGCTATAATATAGGAGTTAAAGGGTGAATGCAAATTTACATTCTTGAAACCAGTTAAGTAGATAGACACTTAGAAGGCATTTTTCCAAATGAATGGGAAATGGAGAAACAAATTCTTAAAAAAATGTCATCAGAGATATTATCCATTATCATTAAATATAGATACACAATATAGAATGCAATTAATGTTATTTTTGATTCCTGGCAGAACTTGAGACGGTGGTTTGTCTGACTGCTATAGGACATCAGTGAGTGCGATTGGGCCTCATTAGAGAGGTGAAAGGAAGAACAAAAACTGCCAACACAACAAATGGAGGCCTTTGCTGCAGACAGTTAATGCACTTTGTCATATTATAGTGGGAACTGTAGCTCTCCGTGGTCATGAAAAGGATAGAAGGAAAACAGGACTCCCAGCTAGGATGTTTAAGGTCCTAAGTGTTTGTGAATTTTATGAGAATTCTGTAAGGAGTGATCTTTGGAAGATAGCCACTAAAATTAAATTTCACTTTAACATTAACAGGCTCAAACAATAAAGGTTGGTGAAATCTTTATTTCAAATGCATTATGGAAAGTTTCAGGGCAAATCAGGTTTGTCAGCTCTATTTAATATAGGAACTATGAAAAACTTATCACATACAACTAAGATATATAAATCCGCTCTGTGAACCCCATCAGTGGATTCTCAATGGCATTAGGAAAAAGCCTCACTTTCTTATAACCTCTACTAGATTTTGACCATCACCATCTTTCAGCTCCTTAACATAGCAGGCTCCTTCCTGCTTCAGAAGACCATTGTTCACAATACCTCTCTTCAATCTATAAACTTTATCAATTTTCAGATTTTAGATTAAGTGTTACCTCTTCCAGGAAGCTTTTCTTGACTAAGTTAGATCCCACTTTACCTCTTCTGCCCCTTCTGTTATTGTTATTTCAGTCCCACATTTTTCTCCTGTGCTTTTTTACAACAATTCTTATTTTGGGGCCTGTATTCCATACCAGAATCTAAGACCCATGAAAGATTATATGTTTGCCTTTCTCTCTATTGTATTTTTGGTGTCTAGTGTAGTAACAAATAAGAGGAGATACTATAGGGTAAGTGCAAATGATTAGGTTTTTTTCCACCCTCCTGCCATTAGCATCTGTGATCCATACCTGTAATCTTACACGCAGAGTGTGATGTGGGAATGCATGAGTGGTGCATCTGAACCAGAGACTGACCGTGTAAGGGTGGCACCACAGAAGAGCAGAGAGCAGTGGAGACCAACAAGGAGACCATGAGGGAATGCCAGAGAACCCAGGGAGAATAAAGATTCCCTGGGGGCCGGGAGGTCTACCAGCCTCCTGAACCCCCTTACCCCCCTGCCTGCCCTGTATCTCGTTGCCTCATTACACATGGTGTAGAAAAATCATTAAAAGCCTGAAAAATCCACAGAGGGCTCCAGGACTCTCCTTTACCTGTCTTCCCAGATCATAGAAAACCTGCTCTGTGCCTTGCTGGCACCACAGAGACTAATACACATTTCAGAAGGAAAAGAATAATATCCATTACGCCCATCAAAATTGTATGGAGATTACCCAAGCTCTGAAATTTCTTTCGTTGATGTATTCAAGGTAAACATTGTTTTTTATTAGGCAGATTAGACCAAAAACAATGCTCCATGTACAGTGTGATGCTGGTGTGCTCGTTGAAATATCAACAAGCTATCATCACAAAAAGTCTGTGAGTTACTTGAGGGCCCTAGGATCTGCTACAGTAAATTACTTCAAATCCATGAAGAAATTGTGTTTATTTTCTTTCTTGCCATATCTCCTTGGTTTATTGGAACAGTAAGAAAATGAGAAGAGTAATTACATATAGAAAATAACCTGTCCAGATCCTCTAGATCCTAATTTTGCCCCAGTCAGTTTTCACTCCAAATGACTAGGCATTGGCAATATAGGGGTAGAAAAAACAGGATTATAGGTCTCATAGAGTTCTAGGTATCAGCTGTCATTGGGATTTTCTTTTTACACCTGAGTTATTTGCCCCTGGACATCTCCTTTGACAAAATTCTCCATGAAAGCCTATTGTCATTCACTAGTGTCCCTAGATTTAAACATTCTAATCTGCTTTCTTCTCAGATTTTTCTTCAATATTTACCTTTGTCATCTTGTTCCAGTCTTAATGTAAAGTCAGCATTTGGGAAACAAAACACACTTCAAAGTAATATATTCTTGTTACTACTTGCTTTTTTCTTTTTTTCAGTAGCGGTAGAATAACTAGTGTTATATATTCTGGGGTATAAAAGAGAGTCTACTACCATTTCCTTGCATGAGTACAAAGCACTCAACATTGGCACAAAACACCAAAATTTTAAGCCACAGCAAAATTAAAACAATTCATTTTCTTTTTTTGCATTCTAAAATGCAGTATATATCCTCTAAATTAAATCTGTTGATCATGTACCATAGAAATCATTTTTAATTTGCAAACAGAATACCAAAAGCATATCATAAGCATCAGTTATTCCACTGTTTTTAAATCCTCAATAGTTGGTAGAAATTTTGAGGCATGAAAACATTTTTATTTTTTAAAAATATACTTATTTTTTCCTGTTTGTTGATAATATCACTGGATCTTCTTTCATGACTTTTTTTGTATCTTTCCATATGTAATTTCTTATTTTCAATATATTGGAAATATTACCCATAAGTCTTTTTTGCTTCATATTTGCTTTTTTTTTTTTTTTGATCTGTGGTGATTTTTAGATACCAGGTAGCTATGTTAGATTGACCTAAAAGTAAAAATAAACTCTTGAATGAGAGAGTCTTTTGTGCCTGACAGATAAATTCATGGTCTAACACCAATTTTACTTCCCCAGAGACCTGTTTGCTCATCTTTTCTGGTAAACTGTATTGTAGCTTTGCCAGAAGCTAGACAGTTGAGTTCATTAGGTGAGTTCTATACAAGAGAGACATAACCATGTTTTTGCTCTCTACTTCCTTTGGCTTGGTTTTGTCTCCTAATTATTTGAATTCATAGTTAGCTCTAATACCTTTATTTATATCTCATATGAATCATTCCAATGATGTCCAAAAAAGTAGTACATGAAACTAGGCATACACTCTCCGTAACAGTTCTCTAGACTAAGAAAATCACCCTTTCTCTGCATTGTTGAATGCATAAATAAGGCAAATAGAAAACAAAATCAATCCTAGAACTATTCCAACAATGTGAATAAATTTACTACTACTTAACTATGCACATAAAAATATTTAAGATGGTAAATTTTATCTTATGTGTTTTATTACAATTTCTTTTTTAAAGATTTATTTATGCACACAAGACCCTAGGGTAGAGACCAGAGTCCCAGGAGGTGAAAAGATTCACCAGAGTCAGAGTGGAGAGCAGAACAGGCAGATCAACTGAAATACACTGCTGAGGGGAGCAGTGGGCAGACAGGAGAGGTCTGCTGTGCCATGTAGGTCCCCCCCTGGCAGGGCATTGAACTCATGCTGCTGTGCAGTGGGTGATTCACAGTGTAGCGCTCAACCCGCTGTGCCACCAGGGAGGCCCCTACAATTTTTTTTTTTTAAGGGAAAGAAAATAGAATGAAATAGAAAAGGAAGAAAAGAAAACTCACTTGAAAGTCACAATGTTTTAACTCTAGGAAACAGCAACAAACAAAAAACACCCCAGCAAAAACAAACAAACAGAAAACACCCAGCACATTCCAGAAATATGTCAGTATTGCCCAGGGAAGGCAAAAAATAAAGAAAAACAGAACTAATAATAAAAGTATCATGCAAGCAAGACAACTCTAATTATTTAATTACAGCATTTAGAATAATACTTTAACTTATTATTCTGAGTGTTTATCAAGACAGTAGCAATTATTTAATCAGTGTCCAGAATCACTTTATTCTAATGATGTTGTAACTCATAAGATGCTATTCAATATATAAAATATTAAAAATAAGCTATTCTCTTAAATTCTTGATGGTTGAATAACAATTCAAACTTAAAAGGAGAGAAGAAAGATATTAGAAGATTTCATCACATAAAAGTTTTGCTTCTTCCTACTGCTAATAGAGGCATTAATACTATAATGATGAAAGTCTTTAAAAAAGATAAAATAACAATTACATACAGTGTAAAAAATATCTTTGAAAAGACAGTAACCAAAATAAAAAGTTTGCCTGTAATATATTAACCACCTCCCCATTTTTTAATGTTATGAATTTTACAAAACTAAAAAAACTAGCAAACATGGTATGAAGTTTTGTCTTTTTCCTGATCCTTTTTTCGATTATTTTACACAGTTCCATTTTCAGTCTTCTGAGGAACCTCCATACTGCTTCCCAAAGGGGCTAAATCAGTTTACTTCCTACCAACAGTGTAGAGTTCCTTTTTCTCTATACCCTAGTAAATTAACCATCATGTAGTTGTGGGTTTATTTCTGGGTACTCAACTCTTTTCACTGATCTGTGTGTCTGTTTTTATTCCAATACCATACTCTTTTGGTTACTAAAAGTTTGTAGTATAATTTGATGTCTAGGATTGTGATTTGTTGTCAGAATAGTTTAGGCTATTTGAGTTCTTTGATGGTTCCATATAAATTGCAGTAATGTTTTATTTCTTTGCAAAATGAAAACTGAAACCTTGATGGGAATTTCATGGAATCTGAATATTGCTTTGGGTAAGATGGAGATTTTCACAGTATTCATTCTTCTAATCTGTGAGCAAGGAATATCCATTTCTTGTGTCTATTTCTTTTAATGCTGTTCTATAGTTTTCATTGCACAAATTTATCACCTCCTTTGTTAGATTTATTCATAGGTATTTAATGATTTTTGGTGACTATAAATGGGATTGTCTCTTAATTTTTACCTCTTTTGGTTTATGTTTTATATGACGAAAACATCAGATATTTTAATTTTGATTTTATAGCCTATCACTTCATTGTACTTTTTTATGACTTCTAGTGTATTTTCTTTTGTAGAATTTTTAAATGTTTGTTTCTATATATGATCAAGTTGTTTGGAAATAGTGATATTTATAGCTCAATTTATTTTTTTATAATTTAAATTGTGCTTGCATATTGCTTTAGCTAGATCTTCTACTACTATATTTAGTAGTAATGGTGAAAGTGGACATTCTTGTCTCATACATGTTTTCAGATAAAATGATTACATATTTTCACCATTGGATGTGATGTTAGCTGTAGTTTTAGCTATATGGCCTTTGTTATATTGTGGTATGTTATTTCTATCCCCTTTTTCTTAAAAGTTTTTATTTTAAAAGACACTGAATCTTGTCAAATGACTGCTATGAGATTATATAATATGACCATGTTTTTTGTTTTTATAAACTTTTGTCCATATAGTGAATACATAGATTGATTGGCAGATATTGAAATATCCTTTCCTCCCTGGAGTAAATCCCACTTGTCATGATTAATGATCCTTTTAATGTATTATTGAATTCAGTTTGCTAAAATTTTGTTGAGGAAATTTACCTATGTTCATCAGGGATATTGGTCTTATTTTTTTTTGGGGGGGGGGGATGTCCTTGTCTGCTTTTGGCATCATAGTAATTTTGACCTTATCAAATGTGTTTGGAAGTATTTCTCAATTTTTGAAAAGTTTGAGAAGTGTCAGTGTTAGTTCATCATTGAAGTGTTGGTACGACTTGTCATTTAGTGAAATAATCTAGTGCAGGGCTTTTGTTTCCTGGGAGACTTTTGATTACTGTTACAATTTCCTTATGTATAATTGGTCTGTTCGGGTTTTCTAATTCTTCATGATTCAGTCTCAGAAGGTTGTATGTTTCTAAGAATTTGTATTTGTTGTAGGTTATCCAATTATTGTGATAAAGATGTTCATATTAGCCTGTTATGAATTTTTGGATTTGTGAGATAAGTTATAAAGTTCCTTTTCATTTCTGATCTTCCCTTTTTTTCTTAATGAGTCTAGTTAGAGGTTTGTCTGCTTTTTCAATGAAGCAGCTTTAAACTTTATTGTCTTTGGAAATGTCAATTTGTATCCCCATTTTGTTCTGTTTTAGTTTGTATTACTTCCTTCAAATGATTTTTGGTTTTACTTGGTCTTCTTTTTATAGTTCCTTAATGTCTCAGGTTAGATTATTTTTTGATGTAGACCTATATTGCTATCTACTTATCTCTTAGTACTGCTTTTGCTACTTCACATAGGTTCTGATAAGATATCTTCATTTTCATATATCTCCAGCCATTTCTTAATTTTTCTGTTGATTTCCTTTTGTTAGTATGTTGTTCAGTCTCCATATTGCAGAGGCTTGTCCTGTTTATGTTTTGTCCCTCCCTTCAATTTTGTATATGCCAAATGATCAAGACATGATACAATATTTTGACAGATATGAAAGTTAGGAAAATGACTTGCAGAATTGTAATTAAAAATTCTGTTGAAATTTCTTCATACTTTCTTTTGTTTTAATCGTAATGTGTCCTTCCATTGCATTCATGAGTCTCAAAAATCCTTTCAAAGATATACCTGAATTATATTGTGGTAGAGAGAACAATGACTCCCAATGATGTCCATTTTCTAATTCTTGCAACACATGAAAATGCAACAATATGTACGAAGGGCAATTAACATTGCAGATAGAATTATGGTTTCCCATTCAACTAGTCATATATTAAAGAAATTATCTCAGGTGATTTGGTGGGCCCAATGTAGTCTTAAGCATCCTTAAAAGTGGAAGAGTGATAGGAAAGAGAAGACAGAATGATGTAATGTGAGAAGCACTCAACATGCATTGCTAATTTTGAACAAAGCAAGGGGCCATGATCCATGGAATTTATCTTGTTTTCAGTTCAGTAAAACCCATATCAGATATCTGACCTATATAGATATTGTGTTGTTTCAACTCATATCTGCAGGAATTTGTTACAGCACAATAATAGCTGTGAATATACATAGACAAATACCTTTTTATGTGATTTAGTAAGGATCTGGAATACTAAAACCTTCCTTGATTCATAAAAATTTCCTCATTATCATTCAAATCTCCAATACTTTTTGCCAAAACACTAATTGATATATTTACTACAATTAGATGTTTTTCTCAGCTGACCTTAATAATATAAAACAGATGTTTACTTATTAATGTAACTTTACATTTTTCAACCACAGTATGATTTAATTTTATGTACTCATCAAAATTCATTACCTTTATTACTTCAGTTGCTATTTGTGAGGTTGGCTTGCAGTTCCAGTGTAATTCCTAATATCTTTAACTGGGTAGAATTGAAAACCAGTATTTCAAAAAATGTCAAAGTCACACTTTTCTTCTCCAGTAAATCAGCACAAGTTACTTTTGTAAAATGTAAAATTACTTTTTAAATTAATGTTTATGCTAAAATATATGTGATATTTAGACCTCTTCAGGGTCTCAATTTTTTTAAAAAAACTTCATTAGTGCATGTGCACTATGGTGGCAGACTATTGGTGACTCAGTGGTGAGTGCACTATAGTGGCAATAACTGATGGGGGTATCCAAATATAACCCAATTAGACATAAATTAATTTTAAAAATACCGTTAGTGGATTTATTCATCTAATAAGCATATATGAGTGCTATAATCCTCTGAACGGATGTGAAATTTAAATGATCTCTCAGCTTTTCCAGTGGTCTCACTATAGATCATTTTTTAAAGATTTAATTTATTATGCATACATATTGTATATATATGTATAATACATATATGTACAATACAATACAACTGGGGTGTAGGCCATAATTGTGGGGGTGAGAGGATTCAGCAGAGACAAAGCGGGGAGCAGAACAGGCAGATCGACTGAAATACACTGCTGAGGGGAGCAGTGGGCAAGCTATACCCTGGCTGTTGATCAGTGATTGAACTTGTGCTACCTTGGTTGCAGATAGCTTCATAGATCTGTGACTTAACCCCTTGCACCACCAGAGAGGTTCCTGTAGCTCATTCTTGAGACAGAAAATAGGGTAATTTGTTTAAGTGTAAGTTAGAGCATGACATGCTTCTGCTCAGATTCCCTCAATGACTTCTCAGCTTACTCATGATAGCAGCTGGAGTCCTCAGGGTCTCCTAGGTGAAGGATCCTATATGTTTGCCGATCTCTCTGTCACTACACTATCACCTGATCACATAGTTCCAGGCTCATGGGTATCCTTTCTAGTTCCTACCATACACTAAGTATTTCTTGCCTCAGGCATCCTGCAATTGCAGTTTGCTGTCTGGAGCACTCTTCCTCTGGAAAGACACCTATTTTTTCCCCTCACTTGCTTGTTACTGCTGGTTAAATGGTACTGTGTCATTAAGGCTCTCTCTGGCCATTGTATTTAACAGCAGTTATTTCACTGGTCAGGATATCCTAGTCTCTCCTAGCTTCCTTTTTTTCTCTGCCCTTCTATGTTTTTTTTTACTTATGTGTCTTGCTATTTCTGGTATCATATTATGTGCTTTATTTATTCTTTCTCTCCCTCCATTAGTAGGTAAAGGCAAAGAGGGATTTTAGTAAATGTGATCACTGCTGTATTTCCATATGTAGAAAATTTAGCACATAGTAGGTGTCCAAATACTTGTTGAGCTAATGATTGTTTGATGGGACTCTGATTCAATGTCAGGATGTCAAAAAGCTTTTCCCTATGAAAGCTACCTGTGAATTTAGTT
Source organism: Galemys pyrenaicus (assembly GCA_019455555.1). NCBI lineage: Eukaryota > Metazoa > Chordata > Mammalia > Eulipotyphla > Talpidae > Galemys > Galemys pyrenaicus. Next base: position 891,091 of record JAGFMF010011381.1, read on the forward strand.
TCGAAAGATGACTAAGAATGACTTGGAGAGAGGGAGAGTATTTAAAGCAGAGAAAATAGCAGACTGCAAGGCAAGAGGCCATAAGACTTTCACTGTCACAAATACCATTATCTTCCAAAGAGATTAGACTCCAGTGGTTTAAAATTATTTGAGGGACACTGAGTCTCACCTCCAAAGAATGCCTTTTGTGCATGTCATATCTTCCCAACTCAGGAAAGCTAATTCTTTCCATTACCAGTGGAAAGATGAAATTGAGGATAAAGAGACAATAATTATTCAAGTCAGTGGAGGAACAATAGTACTTTATGGGATGAATGAGAACACTATGATGCTCATGTATGTTCCTAGTGTCATGGTTTTGGTGTGTAAAGACCTTAGGGGAAAGGGTATATAACTTAGGAAATGCTTTCCTATTGTTTGTACAACATATTTGCTCTTCTAACTCTGTTTCTGTTTCTCTTTTCTAATTTCAAAGGAAACTTTGATGACAACTGCTTTAGAAGGACTTTTTAAAAATAAATTTTTTAAGCATTCAAATCTAGATAATGGTAGAAACATCACCCACATAGAGGATAAAGGAGGGAAAATCTTTGAAAAACAGTGATTCTGGCCTGGATAAGTGATATGTGGCATTAGATGATTTATAGAATTGTAAAAAATGCAGTGTGATTAAAATCTGCCTTAAAAATACTTATCATTTAGTCAGAGGAGTAAAATAAATAACATCTTTCTTATTATCAAAGCCAGCATTTTTTAAGTGCATACCATATCTAAGCACAATAATAAGTAATTTCATAGACTAATTATTTAGTATTCCTAGAAACATAATGGGCTATTACTATTACGTTTATTTTACAGATGAGGAAAGTGATGCTTGGAGAGACTAAGTAAACAGCCCAAAGTTGCAAAATTACAAAGGAGTAGAACCCCTACTTGAACTCAGATTTGCTGAATCCCCAATGCATACTAATACCACTTTTACCTTTACATGTTAGAAGAAATGTCTAAATGGCTTCATGTGGGAATATAATTGTTCATCTCTGTTGCTGGATTCCATGTCCTCTGTTTCAACCAACTGTGAATGGAAAATATGTACTATGTAAAGACCTGTATTGAACATGTACAGACTTTTTTCCTCATCATTATCCCCTAAACAATATAGTATAGCAACTATTTATATAGCTTTTACCTTGTATTAGGTATTGCAAGTAATCTAAAGATATGTGCAGAGCTTTTTATAAATACTAAGTCATTTTATAGAATTATTCATGAATTTTGTTATTCATGGAGTTCCTAAACCCATCCCCCACAGCTATTAAAGGATGACTGCATTATATATGAAATAATACAAAAATATAATATTAAAAACAAGTTAGTCTTTGCTCTAGAGTACTTAGCTAAATTCAAATACCAAATGCAAAAATTGCCAGCATTTCTCTGTATTTAATTATATTTTAGGGAGTGGGTGCAAAGTTTTTATGGTTCATCAGACATTCATTTTTCTGAGAAGTCAAAAAATCTAAACTTTTTTTCCAAAGTGTATTTACTTTTCTTTGTTATTTTTATACTGTTAAGTAATATCTGTTATTAAGGACTCTAATGTCTATAGTATTCTTGGTTGACATCTATCTTTTTAAGTAAGCCACTTTGTAAAAATTTGGCATTTAGAGAGGTGCATTAACTTTTTCAGGCCCCCATTTAGTGCTCTGCTGGAGTAATTCATTGGTTCTGTTGTACATCCCAGAGTACTTTACTGGCAAAATGAAGAATGTTCATCTGTTAAAGCTCCAGAGAATATGCTGGCTTCTCAGAAGCATAATGATTTATTTAAGCACACACACACAAATCCGGAGATTCTGCTGAAGTTTTTGCAACTAATATTCAATGCCTCTGTAAAAGTTTCCATATTTCCAAAATTCCTAAAATTTATTAAAATCTCATTAACATGGTATTGTTATTTTAAACCAGTTCCAATTTAAACAGAAATGCTCACCTAAGTTACATTGTCTGTACAAACACAAAAGTTGGAAATTTGGTCCTTGAACAATGCCCCTCTAGAAACAGTTAACATCAAGCAACTGTTTTTAAAATCCTGAAAAGAAAGTCAACTCACAATTTGTGAAGCACCTAGCAAGAAGCAGTGAGGAAAATGATTAAAGCACTGTTTACATTTTTTTTTTTTTTACTTTTTTCTAACCCTTTGTAAAATAGTAATTTGTGTCAATAACAAGTGGTTTGCCTGAAGGAAAAATCTCTGTGTTTGCTGGACTCACTTAAATGTTGAGTTTCTTTATCTTTAAAGATATTTGTCCTTGGTTTATTATTTTAGGTCATTAGAACTTTATGTAGACTGTCTTTATTTATAGCAGATAGAAACAGAATACAGTTTTATGTCATAAATTAAATTTTATCTTTTTTTAAAAAAAAACGAAACAATTCTCCTCATACTACTTCCTCTTAATGATCCCTGAATGAGCCATGGAGTTCAGACTCAAAGTACTTCAGCTTTTGAATATTATCCTTGCTTTCTAATTCCATCTAATGAGTGACTTGACTCTTTTTTTTAATATCTGTTATCATTTTACACTTTGTAAAGTCATTGTTGAAATCAAGTTCATACCCTATTGTTCAATACCTGAATATTATAATGATATTCCTGTTCACACCTCTATTTCAGTTTCTTTGTACATCCCAATCCAAGACAGTGTTTTATTTAACCTTCTGTCAAAAACCAATGTTGTTTCTAATTCTAAAAATCATATTTGAGTTTTTAGACTCAATCAAGTGTCTTTTGAAACTGACCATAAACTTGTCTAAAATTATTTTTATTTCTTCAACTATAATATATATGCTCTAGGAAAACTACACAATAATGCCCATGTCATATGATCTGATTCTTCCTATCTGGTTATCTTAGTTTATGGTATCTTGAAAATGGTTCTCAGTACTTTCATAAAAATCAGATATATAATTTACCCCATATAAGTTTATATGGCTCTGGGATATAAGCCTAAGAGTAGAGTTCTTGCTGGTAATCACTATATTATTGATCTATATTTATTTAATACTCAGTGAATAAATGATGCCGTATTTTCCAAATATATCTCAGCACTGTAGCATCATAGGAATAAATATTTTGGGTGAAATAAATTTTGGGGGAAAAATCTATCATATGCCTAATAAACCTTTGAGATATTATGTAGAGAGAATTGGAACACTAACTCTGGCCCAGACCACTAGCATTCAAATCCTGATTGCTATTTGGTAGCTCTATAGCCTCATGCATGTTAATGAACCTCTCTTTTAACTGCTCCCTCTTTTAAAACTGAATCTATCTCATATGTTATAACAAAGATTAGATGAATTGCAATCAGAATAGTTAAACCATAAAGTAATAAAAAAAAGCTATTATAAAGGGCTTGCAGGGGCCTCCCTGGTGGCACAAGGGGTTAAGTCATGGCACTATGAAGCTATACACAGCCACTGCAACACAAGTTGGATCCCTGGTCAGGGAGGTGACTGCATGGTGTAGCAGACCTCTCCTATGTTGCTTGCCTGCTGCTCCCCTAGGCCCTCAGCATGTGTTTCAGTGGATCCATCTGTTCTTTTTTTTAAGATTTTATTTACTTATGCATATAAGAACTGGGGTTCAGGCCAGAGGTGCGGGTTGTGAGAGGATTCACCAGAGACAGAGTGGGGAATTGACCAGGTGGGTAGATTGGAATACACTGCTGGGGGGAGCAGCAGGGAAAAAGAGAGGTCTGCTGCATCATGTGGGTCACCTCAGTGTTTGCCTATAGCTTCATACTGCTGAGACTTAACCAGGTGCTGTACCACCATGGATACCTGGATTCACTGGTTCTGTTCCCCACTCTGTCTCTGGCGAATCCTCTCACATTCTGCAACTCTGGTCTATACCCCAATTCTTGTATGCTTAAAAAAAGCTTTAAAAAATGGGTATGCAGCAAATATTTTAGGATATCAAAATTTAGAAATCTAAAGTGCAGAGTTCTCTCTTGCTTGTATCCAAATTTCTTTATTGGGTACATTTCCTTTAATGAATACTAATGTCTACATATCATCAAATGAAAAGACTTTCACTAAAAACAAAAGAAGAAAGAATGGTGGGTACACTAAAAACAAAAGAAGAAAGAATGGTGGGTACATGTGACTTGGAGTTGACTGACCACAGCTAAAAGTGCTTCTGCTGATCTGAACATTTTCTTCACAATGCTGCCCTGCCCGTCTTAGAATATGCTGAAAATCATCAGAAGGACAGAGAAACCTTGAAAATAATTATAACTGCTAATTAAAATAGTAAAGATCATTGGTTAATACTATCTGCCAGTCACTGTTCTAAGTATTAATCATTTTATCTCATTTAAATCTTATGAGAAACTAATGAGGTAGACATCATTATAATAATTGTTTTTTTTTTTTTTAATGAGAAAACTGAGGTATGGAGAGAGCAAGTAACTTGCTTATGATTACACAATCAGAAAGCAGTGGAACCAAACTTGTCCTGAAATTCAAAATCAGTCCATCTTTCTACTCTTACTACTCTCTTACCCACCACTTCAACTAGTGAGCGTACTTCACCTTTATAGATAATACATTTACCTCTTATTAGTTTGCTTGGAGCCTAAAATACCACAGACTAGGTGACTAGAACCATAGAAATCCACTTCTTTAGTATAGTTTTGGAGGCTAGAATTCCAAGATCAAGGAGCCTGCAGGTCTGGTTTCTCCTGCAGCATCTCTTTGATTTGCAAATGACCACCTTATCACTATCATCAGGGGTGGGCCTTTCTCTGCTGGTGCAATTGCTGTATGTTTATGTGTTCACATTTTCTCTACTAATAAGGACACTAGTTGGATTGGAATAGGGTTGACCTTAAGGATCTAATTTTAAATTAATCAGGTCTTTTAAGGGCCAATCTTCAAATGCAGTCACATTCTGAGGCACTGGAATTTATGAAATAAATGCATGAATTTTGATGAAAGGACACAATTTAACCCAGAACATCTCTGTAATTTGTGCTTCCACAATTCCATTCCTGGAATGTGTTGCAAACTTTTTTTGACTTTGTGTAAGGAACTCCCTTCTTTCTTTTCCTCCCTTCCTTCCTTTCCTCCCTACCTATTTATTTTAATTGGTGTATATTTGGGTTGAAAAATATTCTCGTCAAAAATTTCAATTTTTATTCACATTTCTCTCAAATAATGTATGCCTAATAATTTTGTCAGCACTAACACATACCTTTTGTCCTTTTCTATCTTCTAATATCCTAATTCTTAGGACTGTTTGCTCTCTTATCCCATTATATCCTGCCCTCAACTATGTCCACCTGGCTTTGCTATTTTACTCTTCTCTCAAAGAGCAGAGGCTCATAGGAGAGAAGTTCTTTGCTAGATTTCTTAGTTTTCTTTTGAGAATTTTCATATACGAACTTAGTCTTATTTTCCCAGGGAGTACCTCACATGAGTGGTAAAGAAAGATGTGGGCCTTTGTACTGCTCATGCCCTGTCTCCTGCTACATTCACTTTTACATTCACTTTTACATTCACTTATTTTGAATCAAGTATAGCACAAAAATCTTTTATATCTCTCATAGTCTTTTCACTTTCACTTTCATCATAGCTTTTTACAAGTTAGTAAAATTACTATTTCTCTTAAGATGATAAATGTGAGATGTGAAAAAAATCATATTATTTGCTAAGTTTCACAGAGATAGTAAACTCCAGAGCTGAAATTTGTATTTCAGAACTTGGGTTATAAATCCTGGTCATGTACAGTGGTCTGATTGGATTATTGATAAATTTCTAATATTGTATATGACATTGTTAAGCAATTTCTCTTTTATACTGGTGAAGAATTTGTAGAAACTCATACGAAAGGGGGTTTTAGAATTATTAAGTGTAACACTTTGAACCTCATGATAGCTACCTATTAGAATATGAGCTTACCAAGACAAATTACAGAATATCTCTATTGTTAAGAAATTCATACCTTTTTAGAGCCCCTGGATGCATGCAGGTGCTAAACATAAATAGAACACTGATAGAATCTGAGAAGACTTATCCCATGTTCCAAGTATAAGTAGGAAAGCCAAATATTGCACTGATTCTGGCTCTGGGAAAAGTACATACTGTTATATTCCGGCACATCAGAATTTTCCAGGGATGTGCCTGGTGTCCTGGAGTAAAGCCAATATGAATTTTCTGCCATCTAAGTCTTGTTTCTTTATAGGTCTCCTTGCCATGTTCATTATGTAAATCATAGCTTCCTGTTCCTGAATTGTGAGATTTTTTTTCCCTTTCTCCATACAAATGGAAATACCCTCACTATTTTCCAGAATCTTGCAGAGATCATCATCATTTGATCTTTATAGCTAGTCTTTATAGCTAGTCTTGACTTTATACAAATGTATTAAAGTCAGAATGGATGCCCCCAAATCATTCAGCAGTTACTATTACTTTTAATTTTGTTTTCATATTAATCTTCATATAACAATCCTACTGTGTTTATTTTTGGCGGAGAGAGAAAGATATTTCTTTTCTGTTGTTCTGCTTATACTTGAAAACTTAGACCCAGGTTTTTTAAAGGACTTTGATATTATGGTATTCAATTTTAAATAAATTTTGCTGGTCCTCGGTTTTGATTTGGTTTGACCAACTCTTTTAGGATCTTTGGAGAGATGTTGTAATTTTTCAATCATATAGAAAAATCAAAAAACCTAACATCAACAACAAGAAAAAACAGAAATTGATACCATTTAGTATCATTGAATACTACACACTTATAATTTTGCAAATATCATTTAACTAGAATAAATAATCAGTATTGATTTATTTTCAGTGATAGTTGAGGATCAGATTATAGTGTGAATGATTCATTTAATTGCATCTAAGTAATGTATTAATGCCTAACAGTTATGAATGAGAAAATAAAAAAAAAACAATGGATTATATAAATTCCCAGAAGCATGTTCCAGTTGAAAGAAAGTCATTCAGAAAAACCCCAATATTGTCTAAATAGCATGATGGTATGATGAGTGATACTCAACTTTAGAGGGAGAGAATTTTTTTAAAGTCAATGATGAGGTACAATATTAAAAATTCTAATAATACATATTTTTGTAGAGATGTATACCTTGATTCCAAATTAGCTCAAATCCCATTATCTACTACTTTATCTGTAATTACCAAATCATTTTTTGAAGACACAAATTTATTTCCATTGATTTTAGTTAAAGACCATCCCTCAATCCAGTAAGTTAAGAATCCAGCTAAAGCGTAAAATATGGCAGAGATGGGAATATGGCCATGACAGCAAGCTTGGAGTGCTTTCAGAGAAGCCTGCGAAGTGACTGGGTAAGTCTCTAAATCCTGATTAGGAATCCTAGCGTAGATTAATGGGGATCTAAATGAAATCCATGTTATTTACTTCTTTGAAAAACTGGCATTAGGATTTCTGTCAAGGTTCCCAAGACCACCCTCAGATTTGAGGACTGAATGACTCCTAGGACTCAGAAAATGTCTTATAGTCATGGTTTTCATGGTTATGGTTTATTTCTGTTATAGGATACAGATTAATATCAGCAAAGTGAAAAAAGCTTAGGAACAAAGTCTTAGTTAAACCACAGGCAAGCTTCCAGATGTTCCCATCAGTTAGTTGCATGCAGATTTGCTCAATTGTCCTGAAATGATATATGACAGAATATGGGAAGTGGTGTCAACCAACTAATATTCTAGGTTTGGTGAACAGGACTTTCATTAAGTGCATGTCATGAGAGCATCCCCATGACAGACCTCAGTAACTCAGATTCCAGCTCTTTTCTCCTTTTACTCCCCAGCTTTAACTGATTGATACAGGATGGCCCAAGACCTCAGGCATGCAAGATATTCTTATCAGGCATAATATTCCCCAGGCTGAGAGAGCACCTGCGAGGAGCCAGGCCAAAATCCTGTCTTGAAGACTGGTCTTTGGAATATACAGAGTCTAATAAGTCTAGGCTTCATGAGTTAACCCTTTCCTGAACAAGTTTATAGCTACAGAATGGTAGATGAATAGGTTATTTTATTTACTTTAATTTTATTCAAGTTCACGTCTTTAAGTGTCAAGGAAGTCGTAGGACTCTTGTCAATGTGAGTTCTACCTGTGAGAAACTATTGTCTTTGACCTTTTTTTTAGTGAACAATTTAGCAAAAATTCAGAGTTCTAGGGAAAATCCATAGAAGTCAATATCTTTCAACAAAAGAAATTGTTATGATAAATCAAATATTGTTATCTTTTCTCCAAATAGGAATTTTTATTTCTTTAGGTGAGTCAAAATAACAAGATATAGAACACCAATAATTTTTAAGAGGAAGTACTGATTTATAACTCTACCCTCCTAAGTTGCTGACAGGTCTCACACCCAGGTATCAATGTCTAAGTGCAGAATGGAATACAAGTTTTAATATCTTAAATGTTTTTTGATCACAGATTACTCATTGATAAATGCTGTTGAAGCAAAAAAAAAAAAAGAGTTCAACTGTTTTTTAAAGTCAATGAGATAATGCATTAAAATCTTTAGATAAAAGACAAAAATATCTGATTTAGTATTACAGAGAAAGATGAAGGAATGTTTGGCCATTTTATTTATTTGTTTGCTTTCTTGGTTTTAAAACTCGAATAATCATCCCCTTCAATTTTGGAGCAAATACAGATCTAATGGTGACTGAGGAACAGTGTTTAGTATTAGATTTGACTAATTATAGGAAATATATATTACAGTTAGGACTACTATTATGCTGGCAATGATTAGCTGTAGCAAAAAAATAATACCCATGCATAGTTTTTAATTTTATGCGTAGTTTAGACCTTCTGTTCTCCTACATAAATGGCTTATTTAAATCTTAATAACTATGGACCTAATGCCCTCTATCATAAATCCAGAAAACTATATGTGTTTATAGATACACATACATATATATCCCAAATTGCTTAAGTTTATTTTAAAAAACAGAGCTTTAGTAGACACTAAAGGATACAGTGTTTCTCACTAAATCATACCAAGAAAAGTAAATGTGATAGGAATTTTGACAATGAGAAGAGAGTATCTTGTAAGGATATTTCTAGGTTCTATTTCACTATAGTATATGATGATAGGTAAGGGATTTCCAATAAAATTTTTATAAACCAAGACTTGCGTCTAAGATGTCCTAAGAACTTGAGATTCAAGAGTAAGACTGTTAAATGTTAGTTTCAAGTGAAGAAATGAATATAGGCACTAGAAGTGCCTTTAGAACATTTCTTAAGCATTCCATTTTCAAAAGGCCATTTTAATACTGCCGTCATGGTTTTATTAGTATTCTTTTAGCAGTTGTTTTTTCTTATAAACCATCAATCCTAGATAGATGAATGACAACTTGATAGTCAGCTTGACATTGCTAGATAAACCAATTCATTTTTGGAATGAATTTAATGTCCAGTGGCACAAGGGGATACTGATTGAATATATCAGAAATTTGCCTTTATTTCCAGTAAATGTTTCTATCTGTTTCATTAACAACAATTGAAGAGCTACAATTATTGAAAATCTTATAACTGTTAGAGACTCTTTTAAGGAATATAGAATTTCAAAAATAAATGTTAGCATAGTTTTAAATCAAATTTTCTAAATTAATTGTTTGACATATTTGATGATATTAATTGTATTATTTTATATAACTCATATTCCATAAATGTTATCATATAAACCACCATTTGTTGGTTCTTATTATAGTTACAAATTTGTGTAACCATTACTGTAAAACATTTTTGTTACCAGAAAAAGAAGTCGTAAATCCATTATATATCACTCCCAACTAACCTCCTTTCCTATTTCCTGTAATAATTGTTGACTTTCTATTGCTATGGATTTGTCTCTTTGGAACATTATTATTAAGTGAAATCATATAATATGTAACCTTTCATGGTTGACTTATTTACTTCTTTTACTGTTTGCAAGGCTTATTTGCTTTGGATCAGCTATTTATATTTTACTCATTTTTCTAGCTAAATAATACTCCATGTTATGGATGTACCACATTTCATTTTTTTCATTTATCAGTTGATAGACACTTCAATTATTTTCACTTTTTAACCATTAAGTTTTGATTGTTGGGTCATATGAGAATTGTATATTCAATATTCTGAGGAACTACCAATCTATTTTCCAAATAGTTTCACATTCTCATCAGCAATATATGAGGATTTCAGTGTATATATATTTCCCCCAACATTTCTTATTGTATGTTTTTGTGATAATAATCATCTGAACTTTAGGGTTGTTCCTTATATAGCTTACTAATTGCAACATATGATTTGATGGACAAGACTGATTTGATAATCACAAGACGTGAGTTCAAGTATTATCTCTGTAATTTGTAAGTTGACCTTTGGCAAATCATTTGCCCTATGGGCTTCACTTTTTCATTTATATGATGAAACTGTTTCTTGCTTTTCTCATTATAATTTAGTAAATTTTTTCTTCTATATCCCATTAAAGTCATCTTATCTAAGTGTTCATTGAAATGTAAGTAACTTTATGATGATATTTATTAATATCTTCAAGTTAACCATGTATTTTTGTTTTTTTAAAATAGTTAATAAAGTGGTTAATAGATATTGGTCCAAAAATCAATGACTACATGGGTTTTTGATAGTAAAGAAAATTGATAACGTGGTAAGCCTGTCATATTTTAAACCAAGTTGAGTAAGAGTCTTTGTATCGAGTCTTTGGACTTATTGGTACTATCTAAATGACTTAAGCATTATGTGGTGATATAGCATGTGCTAGGTTGACTTATGCACAGTAAACTCAGTTAGCTTACATTGTCCATTTAGATCCTATCTCCCTTAGAAAGGAACTTATTTTTTAAGAAAAAAAAATATGGAATCATTTTATGCTCAGTGGCAAATATTGATAGTACTAGTGGATGAAGATAGATTTCCTTCAAACCTTTAAAATGATATAAAAAATTTGAGGTTGTAACACTGAAAATCACTTAATGTTTTTACTAACCTATTTAAAACATGTTATATTAGAAAAAAATATCCATTTCACTCAAGTAAGACCAATTCAGTTCGAATCCTTAAGCAACATTGACCAGAATAATTGCTTTTTGATTTCTCATGATTTGAGGCTTTAACTGCTAACTTGGAATTTTGATCTTATTCAGTTACTATGGTTTAGATACTGACTTTGCCTAAACAGTTATTTAACTGGAATGGATACACTTCAAAGAAAAACATGTCAGGGCCTCCCTGGTGGTGCAACCAGTTGAGCGCCACTCTGTGAAGCATCTGCTGCACAGCAGCATGAGTTCAATCCCTGGCCAGGGAGAGGACCCACATGGTGCAGCAGACCTCTCCTGCCTCACCCGCTGCTCCCATCAGCAATGTATTTTAGTCAGTCTGCCTGTTCTTCTCCCCACTCAGTCTCTAGTGAATCCTCTCACCTACTTCAACTCTTGCCTTTACGCCAGCTCTTGTACACATAAATAAATATTTAAAAAGTAAACCATGTCAGAATGCACTGTTTTTTGTCTAGATGATATTACAGTTTTACTTGTCCTGTTTTTTGATGCATAAATGTTTATCATTTGTAGCCTAAGTCACTAGGGAAGAACTTAGGAAAGAGGTAGAGCTTATGAAAGAGGTAGAACTGTACATGAAATAGCCTTGAATTTTTATTTACTTCTTGTTTGTGTGCAAGGAAATGCTATTTTGTTATATTTTCCCATAGTACTTTAAACATAGCACCATCAAACTTTTATAAATATTTGTTAATTGATAAATATTTAACTTAAAATATAAAAGATTTCTGTGTACTACCTGGGTTGCTATATAAAACATTTAGTTTTACATCTCGAGTTTTGTCAACTTAAGGCAGTAACCATACATTTGTTTTTGATTATTGTTCAGACAACTATAAATTGTTGGAATGGTTAAAAAGGCAAAGTGAACCTATAAATGTTACATATTACAATGGAGTAGCTGTCAAAGCCAAACTTCTATTTTCTGGTGGCAAGTTTCTTATTAGCTATCAATTCAGTGTCTTGAAGAAGGTCAATTTGAATGAAATTTTAAATATAGACTTATACTTAGTTTATGTGTATTTTGAATGAATAATTAAACACAACAAAAGACCATGAGTAGATACCAGGGATATTCCAATTAGCTCCCTGTGGCTCTCACAGTAGAGGATATGTGGCTCTTGAATTCAGTTTTGGATTTGTTGAATTACCTGTACTCAGGGAGTTGGGTTTATTTTATTTTATTTTACTTTGGTCCAGGGTAGCTCAGGTAACATGATGTGTTATATTGTACTTCAAAGTATAAAAGGAGACTTAAAAACTAACCATTGAGAATTTATCCTCTTTCAACTTTGGAGAGATCCAAAATAGAATACACCTGCAGGGGAATGTACTGAATTCCATTAAGCAATCACCTGCCAATATTTGAATTTTGAGAGGTGATATTAAATGTCTTGTTAATTTTACTGTGCTCATAATGCCAAGTTTTGAAATTCTGTCAAAGTAATGTTAACGTAAATATGAAATAACTAAAACTAGCAACAGAGACACTCTGGAACATAAATGAAAAACAGCACACATATCTATGTAGCCTGTTTATATTGCCCCAGAGATTTAGATAAAGAAAAACAAACATAACCTTTTCAGCTGTTTCTCACAAGGGAAAAAGAAATGAAACATTTGATTATAATTGTTTTAATGAGCTGTGATTCAAAATGATGAAGTTGTATTGGTTTGGGCAAAAAATATTTTTTTAATGAGCTTTTATTTCCATCAAAACTCTGAGAATATAAAACTCTAAAATATAAAGTTTAGTGACAAAGCAGTGTTTAGTTTCTGAAAAATAAAATCTCTAATATTTCTCTGCTTTATTTTCAACAGACATACTTACTAATTTTGTTGATATTATATAAAGAGTTATGTTCATATGATGCAATGTTGTGCAGTATAGAAAATGCTTATATTATTAGTTTGCATATGGAATTTTAACTATAAAGAATATTACTTTGTCTGATATGGGAGAGTTACTTTTTCTCCATAATTTATGTTTTCTGTTCTAATTATAGGCACAAACACGAGTTAAAAACAAAACATTTGTTCCACATCAGACAGTAAAGCCACCATGTCAATTTAAAATAGAACATTATAAACTGGTATTTGCTTTGGAATTCACTATCACTTCCTCACTAATCTAATGTTTTCAAAATGAACTCTCTACCTAAAGGAAAATTATGTATATAATGGACAGATGTCTACTCTTGATTGCAGCCTTTTAACATGTAGAAATTAACATTCAATCTTATCACAAATTAAAAAAATCAAATTTTGCTGATTTAATTTACATGCATATTGCAATTCTAAATAATTATAAAGAAACAAAAGAGAAATTTAACTGTGAAGGGTTAATGAGAGATAATATTTAGGTGATCAGAAAGTTTGATAAGATTGTCATTGGAGGTCATTGACTAGTTGAGATGTTTCAAGCTAATGTTCATTCCCATCAGTAGAGAATTTTGAACTTCTTTACATAATCAATTCAGTTTAAACTCAAAGTTTCAGCTGGCTAATTGGCAGTATTCTAGTTGGTATCTCACAACTCTCTCTCTCTGTTATCTTTTTTTAAATATGACTACAGTATGAAACAGAACAATTGAGAAACTGTAGTGTAGAAGAAAGGAAGTCAATTCATCAAACCTTCTTTCCTTAATGCAGTTAGTACCAGTAGGGTCAGAGACTTATCAGGTATTTCCACCCTCCCACCACTGTGATGATGGACACCTGCGGTGCTGCGAGCATTCCAGGGTGGGCATGCACAAGTGGGCGCACCTGAGTTGGGACACTAGCATAAATGGGCGGCATCATGAGGACACCAGAACTGCGAGGACTGACTGACCGACAGAACCGACAGGACGGAGGAGCAGCAGCAGCAGCAGAGAGAAGCAGCAGCCAAGAGGGTGAGATGCGCTGGGGGCTGGGAGGCCTCCCAGCCCCCGGGCACCCCTGCCTGCCATGTACTGCCACCTCTACTAAATAAAGTATGAAAAGCCACCGAGGGCTCCAAGACTCTCCTTCCTTGACCCGTTTGCCCAGAACCATCCCGAACCTTGCTCCAGTGCTGCCTTCCTGCCGCTACAGTACCTTTTCTTTTTGTATTTCAGTTTCACATACTATTAGATTCTTCTGTGATTTTAAGCGATTGAATATTGAAACAGTTTACTTATACACCTAACATGTTGCCAAGAAACTGGCAATATGAGGACATTTATTTGTTAATTCCTATAGGTATATACATCATGCTTCATTTGCAAAAAAAAAAAAAATAGAAAGTACACCTATGTATTTTTAAAGGACAGATAGAGTAATAATAATAGCAGCTAGTGATTATTGATTGCTTACTTTACGCTGCTGTTTGTTTTGAAAACTTTGTATAATCTGATTTATCTTCACAAGAATAATATGCATCAGATACTGTGTTAATTTTCATTTCACTAGTGAGGAGACTGTGGCACTGAGAATTAAGTAGCTTGCCTAATGTCAATTGCAAATGTCAAATGAGAATGTCTCAATAGAGGGAAAAATTAATTTGGGGGTTACAAGACAATTAAGTTAATCTCATACTTTATTGAACTGAAAATGAGTCAACAAAGTGTTATTTCTAGTACATGTCATTTAGCTGTTTACATATAAATGAATCCATAGATATTATATAGTGTGTATTATATGGCCAAACTTTACAAAGTAATAATCATTCAGTATCCATTTAATAAATATTGAATCATTAATATTGCCTACCAGAATGCTCTAAGCACTGTGAATCATATAGTCAATTTCCTGCCCCAATTGAGTTTATAGTCTAGCATTATTATATCATTCAGCATCATAATTCTCAAAATCATGTTATTAGAATTAATCAAAGTACATATGAATAGACTTTGTATGTTTTTTGTTTATATACCACTTTATGAGTATACCAGAAGTGATTAATCTCATTTTTCATAAATGTTGAGATCTTTGTCTATGTTGTATTTTTACAAAAGATGCATTTCGAACACATTTCATATATATGTGTGAGCCTTTTTGTCTGGTATGTACATGTTTTAGTCTGGGTAAGATACTTGTGTTACTAAAACAAGTAACCTCCAAATTTTAGTGACTTAACACAAAAGAAGTTTCTTTGTAGCACAAATAAAATCTCTTACAGATCCAGGTAGGTCTCCAGAGTAGCACTCCTCGAGGTTTTTGGCTCAGTTTCCCCAGGCTGCCTGGATTTTATGTTTCCTACACATTAGCATTTCCAAGGTCATCTTAGCAAGGCAAATGGGAGTTTGAGGGTCTTATATTCTCTGTCTAGTAACACATGACATTGGTCATTTTGTTTCCCAACCATTGGCCAGAAGTAGCCCAGCCCAAACACAAGGGGAGTAGGTAGTATATAATCCTTCTATTTGACCAGAAATGGGAAAGAATAACTTATTTTCACAATCCAGCTATGAAATTGCCCTGTCATGGGTTAAACACATTCTACATTTATAAGATTTTGGAAAATTGCTCCCCAAAGTGATATTTTTAAGTTTACAATACTATGAGATGTGTGAGAGGATACTTGTTTCCCACAGATTCATCATAACTTGATATTGTCACTATAATTTTTGATCAATCTGTAAATTATTATGAGGTGTTTTTTTAACTGTACTCTTGTGGTTATTTAGGGAAGTCAAATATTTACTAAAGATGTCGAAGTAGAAAATCTATCTGTAGGGTTTTCCTTTAGGGAGGGAAGGAGTAAAAAGAGAATGGGGTATGGTTATAGAAGACTTATAAGTTTATTTGTACAATTTTATTTCTTGAAAATACAATATGAAAATAATGTAAAAACATGGGTAATTATTAACTTCAAGAAAAACTACTAATAAAAGCCATACCCCTTTTTTGTTCCCATATTAATACAAATTTAACATTTTTATTAACACTGACTCTCATCTCCATCTGCAACCCTGGTGACAAGCCATGCCCACTTTCCCAATAAGTGCCCTTGAGATTTGATACCTTGTCCAGTTTCAATTTGTTCAATCTCTTGGTTTTTGGCCATCAGAGGAATGAACATATTTGATTTAATTCCAGTGAAAGTGAAAGTATACTTGAGATCCCTTAAGTGTGAGATTCCATGACTAAAACTGTAGTGGGTCTTTTACAGATCATGGCTGCAGAAGGAACATGTAGAGAGAAAGCAGGTTACTCTAATTGCCATATTAAGTGGCAAATAAAAATACATGTAAAAAGATTTGAAATTTGGATGTTTGTGTAGGTAATTGTTTTAAATGTTCTTTAGAGTTACGAGTGTATTTTTTAAAAAATATTTATGCATATCTGAGCTGGGATACAGTCCAGAGATGAGGTGGGAGAGGGGATTCACCAGAAACAGAGTGGGGAGAACAGGCAGAACAGAAATGCACTGCTAATTGGAGCAGGGAGTGAGGCAGGAGAGGTCTGCTGTGCCTTGTGTGTCCCCTCCCTGGCCAGGGATCAAACTCGCTCTGTAGTGGCTGTGGAAGCCCCATAGTGAGGCGCTCAACCCCTTGCACCACCAGGGAGCCCTATATGTGTATTTTTAGAAGAGAAATGTATCCTTCAATTTCAACATTAGAAGTTAATTTAACTGATTGGTCTTCTTTCTAGGTTACTATATTATATTTAGTCTAATCCTTTCGTCATTGAATTTGAAACCCAAATGCATCTGCTTATTTTCTCCAGATAATTTTTGTTTTATTTTTTTAAAGATTTATTTATGCATACAAGAGCTGGGGCACAGGCCAGAGTCACGGGAGATGAGAGGACCCACCAGACAGAGTGGGGAGCAGAACAGGCAGACAGACCAAAACACTGCCGAAGGCAGCAGCCGGTGAGGCAGGAGAGGTCTGCTGTGCCATGCATCCCCCTCCCCCCAACTGGTCGGCGGCAGGGACTGAACTGGCCTCAGTGTCTGCGGTTTGCCCCATAGTGCGCTGCCCAACCTACTGCGCCACCAGGGAGGCCCCGAATTTTTGTTTTAATAATAGATTTTTGTATATGTGAAAAATACAGTCTGGATGACTTTGAGAGTCTTAGTCTTATTTTTCAGAAAACAATATATTCCAAGTTGTGACTAAAAGAGTTTATTCTTGTGTTTCTCTGGCTTGCTTTCTAGTGTTTCAATATGGGTTGTCCACATTGGACCTGAAGAACAAATTTGACCTTACATTCAGAGTTTGAAATAGTTAAATCCACTGTATTTTGGAATTAAATTCTTTCTTTTTTCTTATCTGTGTACATTCCCAAAATTTAATTCTTGGCCATTTCTTTCTTTTTTGTATGCTTTCCTTGCATCAACTGTGACTCATGGTTTTGACTTTCACTTCCACGTTGAGCACCCTCCTCTTTTCAGAACTTCTATTTATAATT
This sequence comes from Galemys pyrenaicus, assembly GCA_019455555.1. Taxonomy (NCBI): domain Eukaryota; kingdom Metazoa; phylum Chordata; class Mammalia; order Eulipotyphla; family Talpidae; genus Galemys; species Galemys pyrenaicus. The sequence goes on from JAGFMF010011381.1 coordinate 908,593, forward strand.
TGGTTACGTTCCAAAAGGTTGGTTTAAGTCTGTTTGCAAAGTGACACTTAAAATGAGTAACTGCTAACACCCTCTGATGGTACTAGGCAGAGTTGACTTTATCTCCCTCTTCTGGCTCATAGCTTTGTTGAGTCATGAGCAAAACTTTTGTTTCATTTACCCTAGTTTCAGAACTGTGCATCTCCATCGCTTAGGAGATTTGTTACTTCACGGACTATCTACTCACAAACATTTTAAAATTCGAGATCATTTTCTATCCAAATAAACTGTGACTTCCCCTTAAAAAAACAATGACACCATTACAGTCACTAGAACTCAGTATCTATGAAATCTCGATACTTTGGTACCACTTTCATCACACATGTTAATTTCATTAAACACTGTTGCTTATTTTCTAAAGTTTCTCTGAGGTCTGTGCATCCTTGCTGTAATGAATCAACTACTTCCAAAATCAATCATCATATGCTTTCAAGAGTACAGAGGAGTGCTACCTGCTCTCAGTCTTCCAGAGCTCCACTACATGTTGCCCCCACTCCCACTCACTCTTCTAGAAAGCCGGTCTTTGATGCAATTGTCTGTGCTGACCCACAGTTTATTACTACATACAATTCTGACTCCTCAATGTGACATCAAATTGCACAGTAATCTGCTTTGTATTAGGACATTTCCTCCCAGATGCAGCCTGCACACTTCAAGCTATTTTTCCTGCTATCGGCTCTGCTTTGCCTTTTCCTCTTTCTTTACATAAATCTCATTGATATTTCAAATTCCAAGTCTCACTGCCTCTTGAAATCCTTTCTTAACATCTTAAGTTTTCAATGATTCCCCCATTTAAAAAAAATTATTTTATATAAACATGATACAAACTTATAAACTGAAAGACCTGGAAAGATTTTAAAATTTGGAAGAAATAAGGCATATCCTCATCTACAATTGTTTTGTGCATGTTGATATTCATCATTATCTGTCTGATGGTTCAGTATTATAACTTGCACATGGAAATATCCAGCTTGGGTGGCTATAATCTCAAACAGCTATGACAATATTCACATATTTCCTTATTAGGTGAAAAACATAAATTTTCATCACTGTATATCTTTCTAGCTATGTTTAACTCATAGTCCACTATAATTACCTATAATTTAAAATATTTGCTACTGTTATTACGAATGATACTAAAATGTTCGTTTTTAGAAATTGTTCAATTTCAGATCACATTTTTAGGTTAATCTCCTAGAAATAATTGAATCAATGACATGAAAGTTTGTAGTTAAAAATATTCATATTGTAAATTCATATTGCTTTCAAGGGAGGTTTTACTAATTTATAATCTCAAATCAAGATTATATAAAAGGGGCTGTATTTACTGTGACTAAGTAGCAACTAAATAGACTTTCCTTAATTCATATTTGAAATTATTGCACATATATAAATTTTGTAGCATTATTTAATCTCTTTAGTCCCCAGGATCTTCTGTAAAATGAAGATAATAATATCCAATTCATAGTTTTATTATGAGGATTTAATGTACATAATTTTTAATGTACTGCCCAACATGAAATACAGAATCAATAATGGTAGTTTTTAGGATTATAATTGCCTATGTATTACATAAATTATATATTATATAATTTCTATTCCTTTCTTTTTTTTTTTTTGAAGATTTATGCATACAAGGGCTGGGGGACAGGCCAGAGGCCCCGAGGATGAGAGGATTCACCAGAGACAGAGTGGGGAGAAGAACAGGCAGATCCACTGAACTAGACTATTGAGGGGAGCAGCGGGCAATGCAGGAGAGGTCTGCTGCACCATGTGGGTCCCCTCCCCTGCAGGGGATTGAACTCATGCTGCTATGCCATGGATGCCTCACAGGGTGGCACTCAACCCTCTGTGCCACCAGGAAGTCCCTTCTATTTTAATCAAAAGTTTTTCCCATTTATGTTTACTGAGGTAATTTTGGTTTGTAACACACTATTTGTTTTAGGATTTGTCAGTTCAAACTCTTCCAAGTATGTATTTTCACCCCATTCCCAACATCAAGCCCCTAATAATCCTCGAACATACTACATGGCCCCTTGCCTCTTCTGCTGTCTCCCCACTGTTCTCCCTTTATGGTAGCTTCAGTTTTGCAGTCACATGTTGATGGAATATTCTAGTGTATGAAAAAATAAAAGTTGAACTCTTGCCATTTGTAACAACATGGATAGACCTGGAGAGATAAATGCTGAACAAAATAAATCAGAAAGACCAGAATATTTCACTGGTTTTTGAAATATAGAGAAACAAGACTAAGGTTCAGACAAAACCTAACCAATACCATTTATATTCTTTTACTTTAGACTTCATACATTTGCCTGGAAAAGAGAATTTCCCAAATGATTCTTCTAACATAATGCTGAGAAATTTCACATATTAAATGAAATTTATTTTTTTTGCATTTTTTTTTCATTAAAATATTTTAAAATTTACATATACTTGCCATTAATTGTAATCCCCATGTATTCTCCATCACCATCTCACCAGTGCACCATCACCTCAGTCCCTCGTGTTCCCATCTTCCCTCAACCCTCCCCCTTTAAATGAAATTTAAATATAGATGACCCAAATAGTGACAGAAGCCCCTTTAAATTATTATAGGCTTCACTACTATATTGCCCAAGCCACAATTCTTCTTTCCCTTAAAAAGTCCCCAAACCTCCAGCAACACCATCCGTACGTTTCTCACTCATTTTGTAATAGCACCACACAGGAAAAAGCACAAGTCTCAAGATGCTTCCATTAAACTTCAGTGTGTCCTAGAGAGACACATCTAGGTTTGTTGAACCTAAAGTGTATACTATTTTAGATTAAATTTTAAAAGAAAATAATAAAAATTTTGAATTAAAAAGTTGCTAGCAGCCCTTTGGGTCCTTTCAAGGAGTCATTTAAAGGAAGAAATCTATTATATTTGCTTCCTAGTAAATCAAGTGCTGCTCTCCATGTGCCCCACCACACTTTCCAAAGTACCTTTTACACAGTAAGTGCTTAAAACACATTTGTTGACTTGAACAGAAACTGATGCCTGAGCAGGAATTGGAGAGTTAACACAAATGCTGCGGTAGATACACAAAAGTATTTGCTGCATTCACAGTGATCCTCACATAACAGTGATAAGGAAGAGTCAATCTGCTGACTGTGTGTTAATTATAAAGGAAAAAAAAAATTACCTTCGCTTTTTCTTCCTATATGTCTAGTAACTCCTTGATGTAGCGACTACAAAGATCACACAAAACTTCCTTCAATCCTGCTAGCCTCACAACTTGAGATATTCACTCACCAGTTTATCTCTTTATTCTTATACTCAAATTTGTTTACTTTGATTGATAGAATTAAAACTAGATACATATTTTTATCTTGGCTATGTTATTTTTTTCTTTATATATATGTGACATAAATTGTGGTCCCCATGGATTTCCCACCACCATTTCACCAGTGCACCATCAACCTCAGTCCCTTGTGCTCTTTCTGCCCTCATCCCATTTCCTCCCCCTTCCCACAAAATGTCCCTGATTTGTCCTTGTCTTTTTTTTTTTTTTTTAATTGTTATTGCTCTTTTCCTTGGTCACTTATTTGGTTCCCTTATATTCCTCCTATGAGCAAAGCCATCCAGTATTTTTCTTTTGCCTCTGACTTATTTCACTGAACATAATCCCTTCAGGTTACATCCATGTTTTTACCAATGACTCTAGTTAAAGAAAAGAGACTTCATTGCTTCCATAAGGGACCACTTTTCAAACTCTTCACCATTTTGGGACAACTGACGATTAAGTGTCTATGAGATCATTCCCAGCCAGTTTAAGTCCTGTCATAGAAAATGAATTGTTCCCACGTAATATGAAATCCAGAGAGTTTTAAAGTTTTGATTGCTGAGAACAATAACAAAAAAGTGAGGTGAACATTACTTACTGGATTATGCTCAGTGTGCGTTACAATAGGGTAACGATCAGATTTCTTTAAATTGTGAAGAGTCTGTTTCTCCCCCTGGCTGATGCTGCTCTTGGATCTTCTTACTTTAGAAACTAAGGATTCAGCAAGTTATGCTGCCATAGTCATCATCTTTAATTATTGCCCTTTTATAAAGTCCATTTCTTGTTTATTCCTTAAAAGAAAGTACTTCAGAGTATATGTCTATGTCTATGTCTTTCACAGCTACTGAACCTTTTTTACACCCGAACACCTTGTTGAGAACTATTTAGGAGCTGGCTTCATACTTCCTTTACAATAAAGAACAAAATGTTCCCGGTACGATAATTCTACTTAGGCATGGATAGATTCTCACATACTTAAATTCTGCAAGGTACAGGAGATGGTCTGCTCTAAACTACGGGTTGCTATGGTTACATTCTTCTGTGGCTCAGATGGGGATAGGGGCCAATTATCAAGTTTTGTTTGGTTGATTTTAAGTAGTTTGTTACCTGGATACTCAACAAATAAGAAAACTAGAGGAAAAAAAAAGATTTGTTTTCTTCTTCCCTAGAAAGGAAACAAGTCATTGTGGAAAAATAAAAACCCTGTAAATTCCAAGCAAAGTGGTAAATTATTTAGTTCAGATAAAGAATTTTTAAACTTTTGACTTTATTTAGAGACCAGCACAAGACCTGTGAACCAAGATAGCTTTAATGCTGCGAATTGGAATTTTTGTCAACTCTGTTGATCCTGTAATACCAGCTTTAAATAATTCTCTACCTCCTTTCCAAATTTGTCTGGTGCTTTTCAGATTTGTATGTGTGTGTATATTTTAATAGTTCCTCCTTTGTCAGTTTTGCTGCTTGGCCTTTCTCCTCCCTCCTGTGGTAGAAGTGGATTGTTAATTAATGATATTCCAGAGGCAATTTCTGGAGTGACTATTGGAAAACCCTCCTTAATTAACAAAATGATAAATTCCCTACTGCAGCAGTGCTGCAGCGAAGTTCATCTCTGTCATTCAAAACCCATGATTCTAAAACATCTTCCAACATTTTTGTGAGGATGTTGGACACTTAAAATCTGAATCTTTTATCAAAGTTTCCCAGAGAAGGAGAAAAGAAGAGTAAAATGGAGAAAGAAGAACTGGACAAAATTAAAATGCTCTTCTGTCATTGTAATAGTTCATATGGGCACTGACAGGAGAGCATTTTAATTTTGTCAAGTGTGTCTGCTCCTCATTTATTCCATCTTCTGCTTGTTATCGAAGTTTCAGATTAAATATAAAGATACGAATGTATTGCCATAATAAATTTATAAGTGGATATTTAAAGAGCAAAGATTTGAATGACACAAATGAACCTTGGTGTAGCAGTGAAGTGGATAGGATTTGCGGAAAGATGCCACAGAAGTCAAAAATGACTGCTGGAATTGCCTTAATTAAAAAAAAAAGAAGAAAGAAAGAAAAAAAAGAAAAAAACTTGAGCTGCATTAGCCACTGCAGAAGGTATCTGATATGAAATTAGGCTTACTTTACATTATTTATGTCAGTTTTAAATAATCTAATAACAGCTTTAGAAAATCTGATTAAACTGTATTATTCAAATGAAAGGCAAATACTTAGACAATGAAAAACTGTTAAACTGTTAAGTTTTGGGCAGAAGGTAAGATTTCAGGCAATGTTAAATGGCATGTTATTTTAAAAGTATGGATTTAAAAATATCTATAAAATACAATTCTTTTTGAAATTATACTTTGTTAAGTGACTAGTAATCCTAATATAATAAACTGTAGAAATTGCATTTTTTAAGGAAGTCTTATTTTACTCGTCATAGGAAGCTGGGTATTTGTTTAGATGTCACAACAAAACTACATAAACTGAGACACCCTTGATGTTTGCATAACATTGTTATTCATAATAAAAGAGCATGTGAGGCAAGGGGGCAGCAAGGTACAGCAAGTACAGGATCTCTGGTGAGGACCTAGTGTGCAGGCTGAGAAGAAGCAGTGAGGAGTTAGAGGACACAGGGCTAAATTATTTATCATGATCTAGAGCAGACTTGACTTTTGTAATGACACTCAAACAGCAGATTACCCTGAAGGCAATCTGAAAAAAGAAGAATAAGGTGGTCACACCAGCAGATATGAAAGGAGATGAGTAAGCTTTTTTGAAATGACTGAAGTGCTATCTTCTTTTTTCTTCCCATGCCTCTGCCTTTTGACTAATAGAAGGATTTACTTTTGCTTATTTGCTTCAACACAGAAGAAGCCCAGTGAGTATAAAGTTTCAAGTATTGTGAGGTAGAAGGGAAGAAAAATGTATACATACGTAGCATTGGAAGTTTCATAATAATAGCATGAGAAGGACCTTTTCTGATTTTATCTAAATAAATATTACTTCCAAAATAATATCTGACAATAAGCTTACGTGGAGAGGGAGGAAACTTCACTTAGCATCAGATCCAGTGTTGTTGTTTTTTTTATATATATTTATTATTATTCTTCAGTTGGATATAGACAGTGAATTTTAGGAGCACTTTATTTGGTTAGTTCAATACTTTAAAATTGAATTTCAGGACAAATAAAGCTCATGTTTCTAGTAGACTCACCCAGTAAGTTGGGGTGAAGGGAAGGATATTGGAAAGCTTAGCAAATCATCAATGGCAGCAGATTTTTCTTAATAAGTAGGTAATATATAGTAGATGTTCTGTCAAGCTTTTAAGCAATTAAATTTGATTTTATTATAAAGTCAACTAATAATAAATATCTTTGTCTTTTGAACTAGACTTTATTGGTTGCATTACTGCTTATATGAAATAGGAAAACACATTTTAATGTATTGCACAGACCTTAGATAAATGATATTTGAAATTGGATTTCCAAAACATGGGTATATAGCAGAGTCACAATTTATAAATTACAACTGAAGTGTGCAGTCTATAAATAACCAGTCTTGCTTATAACATCCCTCATCACTGAGTATGTACAAGGATGAGTGGTGGCAAGAAAACTTGATCCACAATCTCCCAGCCACTTCATGTTTAAGACAGCTTCTTTCATAAAATTGCTAATCCTTTGTGTTTCTTCTTCCACACCAGAAAGCATCTGGGTACATGCATGGCAATAAGGTAGCATGAATAGAGCTATCTTGCCTCTGTGCTTATCATGAAGGCAACTGCTACAGAAGTTCACCATCCCAGCTAATTGCATGTGCCATAGTAAAAGCTCTGTAAAACTTCTTGATCTTGATCCCAGGCCTCTCCCTTTTTACCAGTCCCCTTAATACCGCCATAGTTCCTTGCTGAGGCATGCAGAAACTGCTGGGCCTCTCTGTAAGTGGATAACTAAGAGCACTGTCTTAGGCTATGTCTTTACCTACCTCTTTGCACCAGTGCTGCTGCACTCTTCTTCCCTCCCCACAAGACTGTTCATGGATGCTTGCAACTTCTCTTAGGTGTTCATGAAAGAGGTTCCTCACTGTAGTGTTCTCAAATTTCCTCGTAGATCTTAAAGTGTTTCTATAACCCCTTGCTCAACTTTGGTTCTGTTATGGCTCTCATCTTGATCCTCACTTCACTAGCGCCACCAGGGGAGGGTCTTCTGCTCTCCCTATGTGGAAAGACTTACTGTTAGTCATTCTATTATGTAAAGTTCCCAGGAGAAACAACATCAGTATTACATCTCTGTCTCTTTATCTATCTCTTTGTCTCGTCATTCATCCATCCATCTATATATTTAAAGATATTTATTACAAGAATTGGCTAACATGCTATGGAGGTTGAGAAGTCCCATAGTCTTTCTTCTGCAATATAGAGACCTATGGAAATTGGTGATATACTTCTAATTGCAGTCTAAAGGTCTGAAAACCAGATGTTTAAGATTGTTTAAGTTCTTCTCCAATTTCAAATATATGAGGCAGAGTTTGATGCTTTATAAGTCCTAGCTGAACTCAGGAAAAGACTAATTTTCCAGCTCTGTAGACAGATTGAATTTAATCTTCCTATGCATATTTGTTCTATTCCAGTTCTCAGTGGATTATATGCTGCCCATCCACAACTGGGGAGGACAATCTACTTTAAGTCTAACACCATGCAAATATTAATTTCTTCCAGAAATACTTTCTATCTAGAAATAACGTTTAACCAAATATCTGAGCACCCTGTGATCCAGTCAAGTGGATACACAAACTTGACCATCATAGTATTTCTTCTTAGGTTTACCAGTTTCTATTTTATTCAATTCAAAATGCTACCCCAGTCTGTACAAGTCCCTTCAAGCTCCATATAAACTCAGTACCACTGACCTCATCTGCTACTAATTTTCCTCTTGCCCATGGTGTTTCAGGTACATGGACTTCCATTTGTTCCTTGAAAATGTGAAGGAACTTCAACTTCAGCACCTTTAACTTGAATTTTTTGTCATGAAAATTCACATGTACCAGATATCAACATTGCTTTCTCCATCATTTTTATTTAGGTCTCTGCTCAAATAACATCTTGCCATAGATTCCTTTCCTTTCCATTTTGAGAAATATTCAACTCTCTTTTCCTTATACCTCTTTGTTATTACTTTATAAGTCCCATCCATTTGAATATTATGTTACGTGTATACATATTCCTATTATCACTCTCTACTAGAATGCAAACTCTATGAAAGTAATGATTTTATTTTATTAAATGCTGTATCTCTAATAGAAGAGTATTTGGCACTTAGTTGCTGGGAATATTGATGACATGCAAGGAAACAAATTGGTTTATGTTTCTAGAAAGCAAATATTTATAAAAATACCATTTCCAAAGCAGAGGTTACGTACATATCATATGATTTTAGCTTTTTCTCCTCTGAAAGTTTTTTTAAAATTAACTTTTTAAAAAATTATCTTTAAATTATTTTAAAATTTAATTCATGTATCGATCAATGAAGTACAGACATTACCAGAAACATTCATTGTGTGTATAGATATAACTCTTAGCTAGTTCATTAATTTTTAAAATTTTGTTTTAAAATTAAAGAAGAAAAAGTTCTGAGGTCATATATTTATATATACATATGTGTGTGTGTGTAAACTAGGCTCATTTCAGAAGTGAAGTATTTTTTGTTCTAAGAAAATAGCAGAATTTAATTTGCCTTTATTACTGGGTATCAATTATATTTAAGGCAATGTATTAGACTTAGCAATACAAAATTAATTTTGTAATCAATGAAGAATGATTTATAAAATAGGAGCTTTTATTGATTTTTGTATATCACAGTGCATTTTTATGTATAGTCCTGCTTTTAGTCTCACAGCTGTATCAGTTCTTACCAGCACTTTTCAGAGATGCTAGAAGTTAAGAAGCTTGTGTAAGGCTTCACAACTAGAAATAATGGAAGCATATTTTAAGTTAAGTTTTTATGTCAAGTGTAGGACACTTCCATCCTCCTTATGATTCACATTTTTAGGCAACTTCATGAATTAAAATATGATTTATATGTATTATTTAATGCCAAAATAATCCATGTAGCCACAATATTCAGATAAGTAAACTGTGCTTTTAAAAAATCTCATAGACAAAACCAAAATGATATAACTCATTCATAGTAGAGATTGTATGGAATTCATGATTTTTGAAGAAAAAAATCAATGCTTTTTACATTGTCCATTTGGCCTAAGAGAAAAGATTGGAAGTATGGTTGCTTTTGTGGAGTGTTTGCCTGTGTTTTCTTCTGTGTGTTTTATGGTTTCAGGCACTGCATTTAAGTCTTTATTCTGAGTTAAATTTTTGTGTATGACATGAGATAATCTAGTTTCAGTCCTATTTATTTATATTGTGGCATCATTGGTTTACAATACTGTATTTAATGAACAGGCACAGGATCAAACCCTTGGGTGTTTGTCACCACACTACACCTACCAACAAGACACCCATAGTCCTCCACTATAGACCATTGTGCCCCCTCCCCACTTTGCTCTCCTCCCATTCCCTTCTGCTCTGGTAACATCAATCCTACAATCAGATTTCTAGGGTCTGTTGTTGGTTTGGTTTTACCTGACTTTCATTTCTGTATGTTCTATATGTCACTGAAACCATCCCGTATTTGTCTTTCCCTTTCTGACTATTTTGCTTAGCGTTAACTCTCCAGTTTCATTCATTTGTCACAATGGCAAGAGTATCTTTTTTTCAATAGCTGAGAAATTTTACATTGTGTGTAGATACCAGTTCTTCCTAATACATTCCTCTCTCATTGAGCACTTGGTTGGTTGAATAAGTTGGCTATTGTAAATACTTCTGCAATAAACAGAATCCATACACCAGTTCAAGTTAGTGTTTTTGTATTTTTTTGTGTAGATGAGTGGAATGACTGGGTCACACGGCAGATCTATTTTTAATATTTTGAGAAATATCCATACTGTTTTTCATGGTGGCTGGAGCAACCTACATTCCCATCAATAGTGTGTGAGTGTTCAAGAATTCTTGTTTCTAGTCCTACATGTTTGTATGGACCATTCTCATAGACTGAGGTGGTATCTCATTATTTTGATTTACATTTCACTGGTGATGAGTGATGCTGAGCATTTTTCATATATTCTGGATATTTTCTCTATATTTCCTAAGAAAGATCAGTTATCTTTTCCAGGGATGTGTTCTTAAAATTATATGACCATGTCTTTTAGTTTGGTTTATGGAATTTGTTTATAGAGCACAGTTTTAAACTTTAATAAAGTCAATTCATTCTTTTCCCCTTACTCTGTTTGATATTTAAGACATATTCTTTTTTACTATGGTCATAAAATAGTCTCTAAACTTTTCTCCTATTTGTATGCATGCCTTGAACCTAAAGGCAAAAACATTTTGGCCAATGGCAGTTGATATATGTTAAACTCACCCAGATGTTGGGCTGATAGCCATAAGTGATAACTGAGGTGCAGAACAAGCAAGACTTTCTCGTGGAAGTAAATTGTTCTTATTTAGGAGTGAACACATTATAATGTGATGAATGATTTCACCATCTGTAGTATTTAATATAGAATGCTATATCTAGATATATCTAGATAGGAAATCTAGAAGAGGAAGACTTATTGAACCATTTGAAAATTTGTTTCTGCATTTACATTTAAATTTTCAAAATAGAAATATGTATTGTTGGTGAATAAAACATCTTAAAAGCATAGGAAAAATTAAAATTATTTCCTAGAAGTTTTCAAGTTTTATTCTTATGTAATAACTTCTTAAGCTTTGTGGAATTGATTTTTGTATGTGGTGTGTGGAGAAATCCAATATTTTATTCTATTTGACTTTCCTTTCCACAAAGAACGGAGAAATAATTTTTTCAAAGATAGCTAAGTGACCTAGCACTTTGCATTGAATAACCTGTTATTTTCTTACCAAAGTATAAATATTTAGCTGTATATAAAGTTGCACTTTATATGTAGGTATATTTGTAGACTCTTATGGTCCATTGTCCCGTAAGCCTCTCTCCAGTCCCTTTATTCTCCAAATTTCTCATTTTTTTTTACTCTTTACTTTTAGATATAAATTTTATTACTTATATTTAGTTAACTTTTAGTTAAGATAACACTGGGGTGTCCCTATTGGGAATTACCACCATAGTGCATCCACCACCACAGACCATTATGTCTCCCTCCCTACTCTTCCCCCTCCCCCACTCCTGTCCACTTTGGTGCACAGTTCTGTAGTCAGTTATCTAGGGTTAGTTTTTCAGATTCTCTTTATCCGACCATTAATTTAATTACTTTATATTCCACATGTTAGTGACACCATCCCGTGTACATCTTTGTCCTTTTGACTTATTTCACTTCGGATTATATTTTCAAGTTCCATCCATATTGCTGCAAATGGCATGAGTTAATCTATGTTGATGACTGAGTAGTAACCCTTTGAGTATGTATACCAAATCTTCTTGATACTCTCATCTGTTCTTGGGCATTTAGATTGTTTCCATAGTTTAGGTATAGTAAGTAGTGCTACAATAAACAAGGGAGAACATATTTCCTTTCAAATTAGTGTTTTTGAATTTTGGGCGTAGTTGCCTAGGAGTGGAATTACTGGGTTGAATGACAGATCCATATTTAATGTTTTGAGTACCCTTCATTCTGCTTTCATAATGGTTGTTTCAGTTCTCATTCCTATCAGTGTAACAGGCTTCCCTTTTCTTTACACCATTGCCAGCACTTGTTTTTTCTGGCCTTTTCAATATGGGCCATTCTCACAGGTATGAGTTGGTATTAGATACAAATTTTATAACCTATTTACGTTTCATGAATAGTCTCCTCTTGTCTGGGAATCATGCTTTTGCATGAGTTGTGTATCTTAAATAGATTTCATCAGCTACTAATTATCTGTTCATTGAAGTTCTTACAGAATCACTTTAAAATTGTCTCTGGATTTTTTTTTGGTGGGGGGAGAACTGATTAGGGATTAATGATTTATATTTTGAATATTAATGATCCTTTTAATTTTCAACTTATATTTTAGTCAGTTATGATGTGCATTTTTTTAGAAAGTAAGTCTTCAAAAATTTTGAAGCATTGCCATTTTTGTTTATAGTATTATAATTTTAAACATTTCTACTCTTTTAGTGGTTATATACATCCTTTTAACTTTTAATATTTTTAATCCATTTTCTATTTTCTCTGTCTTACTTGATTAGTGTTCCATTTTTTCTACTAGATTTTGTAATGTACCAACTTTGTTATTTAGGATACATTATTCTCTTGATAACTCTCATTGGTAATATCTTAATTTTTTTTGTATTTCATTAACTTTTACTCTCTTGATTATATTTTGCCTATTTCTTTGCTTCATTTTTAACTCTTTTGCTGGTTTTCTGAGTTTTATCCTGATTATTTTGAATCATAAGTATTGTTTAATAAATTCATTTCTAGTTAAAAAACATCTCTCTTAATTTTGCATCAAATGCACTCCATGAGTCTTTTTTTTTTAAAAAAATTGCAATTCTTTCATTGCCACACTGTTCTAAATATTTTATAATATCCCCTTTAATCTTTAACCAATGCATTATTTACTCCTCAGTCTATGCTTTCTTTAGACATTTATTTTTAAGCTTTCTTTAGACATTTATTTTTAAGAGCTAGTTAGAAATGCATTTTCAATTTCCAAACATACAATGTGCTTTATTTTATTATTCACTTTTTTTCTGTAGCTATGGTCAGAGAACATGGGTTCTGTGGTAGTGATTTTCTTTTTTATATTTGTAAAGATATCTTTGTGACTTAACACTAGATCAATGCATGTAAATGTTTCTATCTGTGCTTAAAAAGAAAGTATGTTCTATATTTTGGGGAATGCAGTTTTCTAAATATATTATAAGAAGAGTCATTTAATATGTTCAAATTTTGTCAGTTTCAGAAGGACTAGTAATATATCCCATTTTTATAAACTTTGCAAATATTTTCCACAAGATTTTTCTTTTATTCATTTAGCATTATCATTTCAGGGTTGTATAAAGTTAATTATAATATCTTATTGTGGATATTGTTTTAATATTATATTGGTAGATTTTTTTAATATTATATTGGTTCCCTTTTTGTCTTATTAATGCTATTTACCCTTAATTTTATTCCTTCTACTATTGGACTTACTCCAGTGGGCTTGGTTTTATTTAATATTTACTGTGGATTAAAGTACATCTTCTCTTTGAGGATGCCATGTTCTCATGTTTCTCTGGCCCCTGGTTGGGGTCCTAATACAAGCTAGTCAGACCACTTAGTATCAAGGCATTTCCAAGTACAAGATTTCAAATATTGCCTCTTTCTGATGTAACACTACTGTGAATATGAATGTGGGTTTTCTTATTCAGAGTCAAATTCTACATTTAGAGCTATTCCTTGACTTGTTCCAGATTCTTTTGTGTTTCACTGTGGTGGCTCCTGGAAGGCTTCTAGTTGAATCATTAGGATAAGATATAGGATGTTTGAACACCCCATAACTGGTATTCTCTCCAAGTTTCAAACATACACTGTATTATATTTTGTTGTTTGTTAGTCATTCAACTATGACCAGTGAGTCTGGTCTGTGTGGTAGTGTTTTGTTTTGTTTGTAGAGAAATCTTTGTGGCCTAACACCACATTGATGTACATAAATATTTCTACCTGTTCTTAAAATTAATGTGTGTAGATTACTAAGGAACTGAAGAATAATGTGTAAGAAAATCTGTAGATTTATTGCACATGTGTTTAAGGTGAAGCCTCCTTCAAGAGTTTGGAAAAAAATGTAATAATATTATCCTAAAAGTTGCACTATGAAAATTTTTACATAACTACATTAAAGCTTGTAATGTCAAGTTGCTGCAAAGATGTACCATTTACGAACTATATCCTGAATGAAGATATTAATGAAGAACTTTTCGAGCAATAAAGAGTAAAATCAGCCATGAGTAGAGTGAAAGGAAAATCATAGTGATAAACTTTTAATATGTCCATGCATCTTTCCAAAGGAAAAGCCTTACATAAGTAAGGGGTATTGACTCAGGGATATGTTTTGCTAACCCATGAATTCTTGAGGAAAGCAGGACAGTGGGTTCTAGTCAACAACCCTCAAGTATTCTAGGCTTGATAAAAAGATCATATCTATTGTCTAAAAATGGAGGCACAAGACTCTGTTAACCTAATGACATGAAACATTGATGTTAATTAAACTATCTTATTCTAATTCTATAGTCATTGAGCAAGTTGTTTATTATTGGTCTGTTTTAAGAAGAAAATTGACATGTCACCTAGACATAAGTGTTCTGATTGCTGAAGTAAATATATTTCACACTGTAAATTAATAAGTATTCTCATTATGATTTAACTACCTTGTGTTCTTTTTTTAAAAAAAATATTACATGTAGTAAAATAAAGAAACAGAGACTTTGATTCAGAACATAGTTATTTCTTAAATGGCTTTATAGTTTTCTATTTTATAATACTTTAACAAGCATGCCACTGACTTAGATTTTTTTCTTTATAGACAATGATATACTTATCTCTTTTATCTATTTTATTCTCACATACAGTGATGTCATTACAATAAATTTAAAAAGGAATTTTCGCAACTTTTCTATTTTAAGAAAGAATGTCCCTATCATGTTGCAGTTAGTGTTCTGGAACATGTGAAGATGTAATCATTGGAGTTTATATCACACTAAGTATATATATTTAGATTTTGTACCTTTATCTTATCCATACCCATATCCATATCTATATTTATATCTATATGTATGTGTTATATCACATTAGAACTCATACAGCAGTCTCCAGACTGATTTGGTGGTGGAATTAACATGTATCTACTTTAAAGATATTTTTTTAAGACCCTGAGAAATGTAAGTACTTGTGTCTACAAGTCTAAGGAATAGATCTTTGATTAAAGAAAATTCTCAGTGACAACATATATGACCTTAAGCTTTCCTAGGAGAACTTTCCCAGGTGACATTCTGATATCACTATATACTTTAAAATGTAAACCATCCTTTCCATTCTTTATTTAAGTAGCTGACAGGAAAATTTGTAAAATCGCCTTATCTTTCCTGTATTGCTTAACTCCTTTCTGTTCAATCCAGCTTTCTGTTAAATCCAGAGGTAAAGAGTTGTGGTCACACATCTCCCTCATCACTTACCATGATGGCTCCTTGGCTATCCTCACTCACATAATCTTTAAAACTTGCCTGGCATACAAGGACTGTACTTTAATTTATTGCATTTCCCTTTTCCGAGAACTACTGTTAGCCTTCAATCTGCATAGCAACAGTAGAGGCAACCGTTTCCCTATAAGGTGCTTCTGCTCATCTTGCCATAGTTCATTGGTCTAAAGTTCTATATCATACCAGTTTAGATAAGCAGAATGTTTACCAGAGAATATGTACTTATATATAAAACATTATAATGTGTTTCAGCTACTACGTAAAATCAAGAATGTGAAGAACTTTCTTCATTTCAGATGATATGGGAGGCAGATACAATTGGTCTAGACAGGGATCTTGACATGAAAGAGCACTGGATAGAAAGAGATGTAGGGAATGAGAGATAGAACTGAAGATATCCCAGATATTATGACCCTCTTGTCCTTGGTTTGAGCATCTTTCTTCCTATAGCTCAGTTCTATCTCTGTTTGTGAGTTTTGTTATCCTCGTTTTTCATTTCTCTTCCTCATCAAACTAGCTAAAAAGGTTTTCTGTTAAGTCTACATGAGGAATCATGTGTTTCATTCCATTCTCTTTATTATTTTTGTCTTGAATACAAAGCTATAGACCTGATTGAAAATTTCCTTCCAACCCAGAGACCAAAACATCACATTCAAGGGGCTTTGTCAGATGTGCTATTGTGAAGCTACTTATTTCATGAACTAAAGGCTTAATCATTCTCACTGTAAATTTGTTTTTCTGTAAAATATTTAGATATGTTTTATACTCATGGATTTTAAAAGTAAAAGTTACATAATTGTTAACTAACTTGAAATGTTACATATTTATCTATACTATAATATAAATGCATATGTTTACACACCATGCACGTTTTCTTCTCCAAGGCTAGATTTTCAACCAATTTTGTGCGAATTTTAATGTTCATAGCAAAAACTAAAGTCTTTTCCACTTAAGGAGTTACATTCTTACCTTTTAGATTTTCCCAATAGAGTTTCACAGAATAAAAATGATTCTTTTATAGAAGAAAAAAGTCTCTTCTCCTTTCATTTTTATCTGTACTATAAACGTCTATTTAGTTCCCATGGAAATGCAAACTCAAGTTTAAAATATCTGTGTGCATGTGTTTGTATATGTGCATGAGGAGAAGTGTGCTGTGCATAAAACTTGAAGTCATGTGACCTAATAATCTGTTTCTGACAATGAGATTGAGTGAGTTTGGCAAGAAAACCTTTTCATTCTGTATGGAATAAACTCCAAGGCCATTGAGCTAAAGCGGGGTAAGGGAAAATTCTCTAGCAAATATTAGAATTGTTCTAATGTATTATCTCAACTTTTCAGCCTATGAAAAATTATATATAATTTCCTTTACTGGAAGGTTCAAAATAATGACATGAGATAGAAAACAGGTAGAACCAAGGTAATGCACAGGTTTGGTTTCTAAACAGACTCAAGCCTAACTATGGATACCACTTGGACTCCAGACCTGTCACATGAGAATGGTGGCCCAGCCTTTATAGACTTATGATGATTTCTCCATAGTCCTTCAGAGTCACAGGGATTCCATAGTTATCAAATCTGGTTTTCCTCCCAGAATTCTGAAAACTGAAGTCTCCCAGAAAAAGGCTCTAACTATTGTTCTTTAACTTCCTTCAGTGACAGGAAGCACAGTTAAATTCAAACATCAAACTCCAGTCAGGGTCAACGAGCAACTTATGTCATCAAGTAAAATCACCTGCGTGTGCTGACAAGCATGTCTTTAATATAGATAAGGATGTCACTTAATATCTTGTTTTTGGCCCTTTACTACTAGTAGTCATTAAAATTCATTGACATTAAGTTGGTAAAAAGTTTCAAGCATGAGTGCATGTCAATTCTATGCCAATTCTTGTACTTGCTCTTGATACTTTCTGTTTTACATCTAGATAGAGTTGCAGATATTGCTGACTTGAAAATTTTGAGACTAAAAAGAAAATTGCTATGGTAATTCTTTTTATTTAAAACCATAGTATTTCTATGGATTCACAAAAATCTTAGAGATGGCAGACATCCACTCCAAATAAGCTTTCCAAAATATAGATATTTATCAACTTCCCTAATTAATGCCCATTAAATTGGACTTACTACTTCCAATATTAGGATATCAGAGAATTTAGCAAGATTAGAAGTTAGTGTTTTCCATAGATGGCTAACTTTAACAGTTTCTTCCCAACACGGAGCTATTCTTATTTTCTGCATAATCAAGTGTGTGTTACTTTCATTTGACTATTATCACAAATTTTTAGTAACAATGATGAAACTAATCATCTTAGGTATTTATCAAGTGTCTGTTACTTTCATTTGACTATTATCACAAATTTTTAGTAACAATGATGAAACTAATCATCTTAGGTATTTAATATCATGTAGATACTGTATTTTCAAGCAGAGTGATGAAGAAAAATCTGCTTCTTGCTCTTGGTTACAATTCGTATATGTTTATACTTTGAGCACCAATATACCTAAGTAAAGAACAATGATTAGAAAATTGATTAGAAAAGTAAAATTGATTAGAAAAGTTTAGAAGCCATTACCTTCCTCAATGGTTAACATCCTAAGAAGCAATGTGGCAAATGCTTCTGGAACTATGAGCTTACTCTTCAGATAGATGAAAACAAACAAACAAACAACATAAGATTAGCAGGTGACCATGTGTAAAGCAGGGACAGGAATCAAACTCATTGGATAAGATTAGAGGCTGGAACTGATTTTCTCTTCATCCATCCTGCCCTGTCACATGAAAGGCAAATAAGAAAATAATGAACAAACCCTCTCTAATCTTTAAAATCTATGAAAACTTAATTCTATACCTTTTAAGATATCTTTGCTGTCTTTAGAGAACTTCTCACTCTCCTTTCATGTCCTACTATACCTGGTAGAAACCCCTAGCACATAAAGGATCACCTCTACTGGCCAGCAGCTGATAGAGCAACCTCAACCAGATTGTAAGAGCTTGTTGACAGCACACACCATATCTTAATACAATCTAAAAACTCACCATGAAGGTTCTAGTTTCATATTATTGGAGGAAGGGAGGAAAGGAGGGAGAAGTTTCTCTCATTCCTCTTTATGAGCAACAACTTTCTCCCAGACAGTAATTCACCTTGCTTGACTTCAATCCACAGGTCTTTGTATTCCTCTATTGTTTAAATCTTTTTGCTCACAGTCCAAGCCATGAGAGAGTGAAATGTGAATTAGATTCAGCAATTAGATGGGGACTGGAAGTGAGGAGATATGCTTCATTATAGGTTGTTTTGCGACTCTGCTTTATTGTTCACAGTGGCAAACAAGTGAAAAAAAAAAAAAATGATATAACACTACAGTATACGACCACTGCCCTGAAGCTACTTGAGTTGCTAGTTCTGTGAGCACACTGTCACTGATCTACTTTTTGTTAAATGTTAAGCAGGTTTCTGTGCTAAAAATATATTGAACTGAAACAGTGGTTTAAGAAAGATGTTGTTCTAAATCCCATCTTACAATTTTCATTTAATGGGTCTAAATTCCTTGAAGTCTCAGACTTTAAATTGACTTGCTGATATCTTAAGTTATGGTTCTGAATCCCTTTGGAGGAGGTGCTTATGAATATTAACTGTACCTTAGGATGCACTGTGTTGGTACAAGACTCATTTGAGCATAGAATTAGTGAGAGGTGAATGGCGAATAATGGGCTCAGTGTGTGCAGTTTAAATATTCGAAAGAACAGACTCTGTATGGTATTGTAAATGTCTTGTAGCTTCATTTCTGATTTTGAAATGTTTCAGTTCTTGCTTCTTGTCACAGCGTGATCTTCAGCACAGTTGGGTAGTGCTTTTTTAAAGTAATGCAAATGCGTGAATGTCAGAAATACCTTCAGATATCAGGGGCTGCATCTTTAAGGAGTGCATTTGGCATTAAACAGCCTTTTCCAGCTAATGAATTTCTCAAGTTACAAGAATAATGGCCTTTTTAATCTTAGCAAGAGTAATTAAACAGACATTTGTTATTAATGATGTTGTTAATGGCAGACAATATTGAATTCTCACTTTAGATATTATATTGCTTGAGAATGATTATTTTGAATATCAGACATATGAGTGTATGATGGTTTTAAAAGTAAAACATCTCCGTAAAAGCATTGTAAAGTACTAGTTATTTAAAATAGAGAAACCTTGTCTTAACTTTTATTAATACCAAACCCCTAAATATTTCCAAACTGAGGCAGAACTCTTAGGGACAAAGAACATTTGTTTGATTTGTCCTACTCATCAGTTGAAAGGGTGTATTTCTTCTGTTGAAATAGATTTGTGGCAACCCACAGCTTGAGAAAGAATTACCTACTCAAAGTCTGCTTCAGAAAGAAAGGCAAATGATATTGGTTGGCTACTCTATGTCCAATTGCCTTCCTAATAGTTCCTCAATTCTGTTCAGAAATCTTTTCTAGCCACAGTTTTAGAAGGGTACCCTAATTACTCCATTCATTCATTCATTCAACAAATATTTACTGAGTGCCAATTATGACCAGACACTATTTTCTTTCCTGGAATAATTCATAAAGCTTTAAAAATAGGGAAAAAAAACCAAATATATCACAGATAAACAAAATCAAATATAGGGTGAGAAAAGAATTCCTATCTATTATGAATGCGGTTAATGAATTAATCAAGGTAGAGTCAATCAGGTCTCAGCATCCTCTCAGTAATTCTCATGGTCCAGTGCCAGTGACTGGCATGTGGGCCAAATGGATTCAATCCGACAGAGAATAGGGCTTTTTATCTCTGCTTGGGGGAAAGATTTTTTTTTTCTCTTTCCCACTAGACATAAACAAAGCAACAGCCAGGCCCAATTGCCATTGGCAGCCATTTTGTGACCGTGAGGGAATCCAGATTTAGGATGAATCAGACCCTAAGGCCAACTACATGTATTATTACTCAGAAGTATCTGAGCAGACAGAAGCTTTTTTTCCCCTTAATTAAAATTAAATATTTTCATGGCATAAATGAATGTCTGTGTCCTTTATTATTAAGCACACAAGTGATAGCTTGATTTTAATGCCATTGATGGCAAATAAAAAGTGCTTTGGGAATTTGAGGACGATAAGGGGCATATTAACAACAACCATATTGAAAAACCTCGCAAGGATGAACTAGCATGTAGGAGTCATGGGATTGGGTTTTGAGGATATTTAGTCAAGGGAACCTAACATAAGACTAGATAAACGAGTTCATTATCTTTAAGGACATTGCATTTTCACATGGGATTTAACACCCTGTCAAGGATCCCAGGAGCAGGAGTAGCCCATTGCTAGGGTAGCACTTTGAAGTCTGGGGAGAGTGATCGCCCATGCTGAGTAAAGTGAAATCCCAGAACTGCTGTGGCAGATGGTGGAGGAAGGGATTAAAGGCTCAGAGAAGTGAGCTTGCTGGAATGCATTTATATGTGAGGTTAAAAGGGCTGCCAGAGAATTCTCTAGAAGGAAGAACCTAGGAGACACCCCATTTGTTCAGACTATCAGAAAGTAACTGGGAAAAAGTGTATTAGTGACTCTGATACTTGGTGGTGGCTGCTCACTGAAGTCTAGAACTAGTGACAGTCATTGAGGTGGAATCTTCATGAGCTTGTGAGGATAGTAGGGCCCTGAAGGAATGAAGCTGAGGTGGCAGTGCTTAACCACTAAGACAGGAGGGACCATTATTTTAAGAGTTGACAAAGTCAAAGATATAAGGCTAAGAGGCTGTCTTCAGGGAAGTGTGGACGTTAATACAATATGTCATTCCTGTGTCAAAACATGAGCTGCTTAATATATACAATAAAAAGAAGACAATAATGGATAAGCAAGTATATGAGAGTCACTGTCCCAAAAGGAAACTACATTCTCTTGCCCAGTTTTGGGACTTGAGTCAGTTTTCAGAAACAGAAAACAGTGCCTGATGAGATAGCTGGATCACTCAGAACACTTGGCTATAAAGTATCATGTATGTACTTGAAATGAGAGTCCTTTGATCTTTCTCCACGAGGATCTCTAGATCTTGCCCATGCACAAGAGGAAAGAGAATGCCAGACATTTCCAGAAAAGGGCTGTTTGGCACAGGATCTGAATTGACATTGTTACCTGAGACCTAAAGTATTATTTTATTCCTGTTAGTGTTGGGAAGGGGTGTGGGGGGAACTTGTACCCAATAATCAATGGAGCCCTTACCATAGTTTAGCTTAAAGTAGGACTACTAGGTATTTTTTGTCTTATTAGTTGTCATTTACCAATTCTTAAATGTAAAATTTAAAATCAAGGTATCCAGCAGTTGAAACAGCACCAGTTTAATCCTTGGCCTGTGAAGTGAAAGGTATTAGCATAGAGAATACTAGATAGAAATCTTTGGGATCGTCTTCTTCACCCAAGGTAATCAAAAGCAGTTTTGCCTTTTGGGAGGGATAACAGAAGCTGCAGTCACCCATAAGGGACTTAAGGAAGAAAGAAGTGGTGGTCTTTACCATCTCTCTATATCACTTACCATGAAACTACTATGAGATCAACCAAGTAATAGCTTCAGTTAACACCTTCTGTGTTGGATGTAATATCTTTTCTAGAGTAAATTAGTAAATTCTCGATTATGTGGGATGAATTTAAAGTGGAAATTTCATTAATTTCTATTGAAATGAGAAAATAGAATCTGAAATAATTTACTTTTTATAGAAAGGACAATAATCTAAATTTAAGTTTTGTTTCAGGCACATGTTAACTCTCCTATCTTCTGTTATAATATAGCCAGAAGATACCTGGGGCATATAGACATCTCATGGAAAATCATATTGATCTATTATATTGCTGATATTATGCAGATGAGGAAGTATGGGAAAGAGGCAACTAGTATTGTTACTGAACTCCGACCAGCAGGAGCAGTGGTGTCTTGTCCTGCTGCTCCACTACAAGTTAGCTGTGACAGTCACTCCTCAGAGACCTTTTATGTAGCAGTGTACTACAGGGATTGTGGAATGGACCAATCAGGGATGAGTTGTGAGTTGACTGATGCTTTGTTGCCCAGACATTGTCTCTTACCACAAGTCAGTGGTAACAGAGCACTTTTATATAAAGTGCACTTCCTGGATTATGAAATAGACCAATCAGACGCAGGATTGAAAAATGGTCCAATCGGACTGTGGGGGGGGGGGCACCCTGAAAGTGGATATACACCAGGGTTAGAAGGAGCCTGAGACACGTGGACACTTGGACCCACACAAACATACACAGACAGATGGAGAAGAGCGTGGAGAAGCAGCAGTCTGGAGGAAGAAGAAGTCCGGAGAAGTGGCAGGTTCGAAGATGAGCCCCTGAAGAGGAGAAGACAATTCCAGCCTCTGAAGACAGGCCTTGGTCGTGTCTCTGACACTGACTGAAAAGAGCACTAAAGGCCCTGGGCCTAGTGTCTCAAAAAGCTGTTCGTTGCTGGTGTAACCCAACAACCCACAAGAAACTCTGGGTGTCTCTGGGTCTGCAGGACCACTAGTGGCCATTGCTACTGGCCAGTGCTGTCCAGCACTCCTGGTGAACAGTGAAGCCATCACTGATGCTGTCAGGATGAAACAGCCTCTTATGGATATGTAAGCATTTTGGTTTCCCCCTGTTTGTAAATAAACCCCATGGTTATTGTTCCTGTAGCCTGAGGTCTCTTATAATTGTGAGTGCAGGTAAGAACACATAGACAGTGACCTGTATCTGGCACTGCCCTCTGTTAGGCTATAGCCCCTATTGCTGTAGCCCTTGATTCTGGTTTGTGGCCTTTTGGGGCTTTTGAGGGGGCTCTCAGGCCTCAGAGCCCTCCTCTGGCCCTGTTTCAGTATCCTGGAAATCTTGACAAGTCATATGTGCCCCAGGGACAGGAGATAAAACCATGACAATTTAGAAATTTTGTGCTTCTCTAGTTTTTAGGATTTCAGTGGTCAAGCATATGCCAAGATATATCACATGACATAAAATAAATTGCAACTTTCACCCTCTACCACAAAGAAGGTATAACATTTGGTTAGTCTCTTTGTTCTGGAGGTTACACATTTCATACTTAGAAATATTGCTCCAGTGGATATAGTCAATGATACAAAAAAACTATTAGCTTTGTACACAGCCTGGAGCAGAATATAATTTTGCAGCAAATTCAGGCTAAAGTGCAAATAAATATCTCCTTGGAGTATACAGTCTAGTAGATTCTGTGAGACTGCAGGTGTCAGTAATGCAAAGAGATACAGTATGGAACTATGACAAGCATATTGGGAGAATCATATTGAAGGTCCCAGGGTTCCAGAATAAGACCATATTATCTAAAATGGAGAATCATATTCCTGTTGAGATGCAGCTCCTGATATGCTACTAGACTGCACTAGAGACAACAGCTAGAGCTGAGTCCTTTTGGACTCCCCATGACATTAAGTTGGGTGGAGCTCAAGTAGACCAAAAAGCATGAGTAAAGTGCATGAGGTTAGACCTCCCTTACTTATGTCAACAATCTGTGTTTGGACTAGCACCCTTCCTCAGTTTATGTCCCTGGCCATGTGTGGATTCCTTTAATGATTATTGAAGGAGGAAAATTTCCAAACATAGTTTATGGATGGGTTTGCTCATTATGTGGGTCAAACTAAAAATGGATGTGGTTGCATTGTAGGCTGTACTCAGATAGTGGCAACAGCGAACTCCTCCATTGTCAGAGTTTCTAGTGATGCTGCTAGTTACCTACTTTGTGTGAAAGAAGTGGCCTGAGGTAGACTATATGCAGAATCATAAGCAACTCAAATGGTCTGGATGATTTCTCAGGAGTTTAGAAGAATGAAGATAGGAAAATATGAGGAAAAAACCTGCGGATGGACACAGGGAGTTGGGCACAAAGTGGTAATACTGGTGTGGTTTGTGAATACCCACTAGAAAGCATCATTGCGGAAGACTTATGGAACTGTTGATATAAATTAGGTAAGAATGACTCAGCTGGTAGACACTAGTCTGTCATTGTTATAAGTGTAATAGGCATATGACTAGAGCCGATCCGGTAGAAGAGATGGAGGTTTCACATGTATCTAAGAGTATGACTTCATTTTCTAAACCTAGTCTAACTATTATTTCTCTTCCTTGAAGAGACCAGCCAGCCACTGTTAGCATGTTGACTGCATTGGGTCGCTTCTATTCTGGAAGTTCTATTGGTTTATTCTGACTGAGATATACTATTCTGAATATGATTATTTTTTGCCTTCCACGGTACTACCATCACTATTTTATCCAAAGGCATATCCCAAAGCATCATTGTGTTTTATCAAGTGGGTTCCCCCCAGTAAACCAACTCCATAGTCAAAGAGGCTCAGGAACAAAACCATGACTATGAGATCATGGTTTTTTATTTATTTATTTATGCATACAAGCACTGTGGTACAGGCCAGAGGTGTGTGTGTGTGGGGGGGGGGTGAGAAGATTCACCACAGAGAGCAGGGAGCAGAACAGGCAGATCAAAGTACACTGCTGAGGGGAGCAGTGGGCACAGCAGGAGAAGTCTGCCACACCATGTGGGTCCCCCTCCCTAGCCAGCAGCAGGGATCGAACTCGTGCTGCAGTGGATGCGGTTTGCCTCACAGTGCGATGCTTAACCCACTGCGCCACCAGGGAGGCCCAAGATCATGGGTTTTTATCAAATACTAGAACATCTGGAAATGATGAGATGGGAAGAATGATAACATGTTAGAATAGCTGGTGAATGCATAGCTGAATTACCTGCAAAGATGAAATACTCTAGGAGGATATGATGCTATGCTCCAGAATGGACCAGAGACTTCTAAATGGCATTTTATCTGATAGAGAAATTCATGGTTGTGGGAACCAAAGTTTGAAGCAGCAATACTTTCCATTATTCCTAGTACCCCACTGGGGAACTATGTATTTCCTGTTTTTGCAGCCCTAGATTTTCTAAGGTAGAAACCCTGATCTCTAAATGGAACACATCACTCTCCAGGGACAATCCAACCTATGGTGGCTGCTCAAGAACTTTGGACTCCCTTATTCAGAAATCAGTAAATAAGACCAGCAGTCACCACCCTGTGGAAGTGATGGACTTGAGTAGCAGGAGCTGGTAGTGCTATTCTTACTCGGTGAGGCAGAAGGGAATACACTCAGTTGATCCATTTTACCACCTAGTACACTCCTTTGCCTAGTTGTGACTGTAAATGCAAAAGTATAACAGCTTGAGCCAGAACTGGATGTGGTCAAAAGGGACTCAGATCTTTCAGGAATAGGAGTTTGAGTAAGAGCACTGGTTAAGTTACCAAGTTCAGATGTATAGATAAATGATGGCAAGAGGGATTTGTATTGGACAATTGAGGAGGGAGACAATGAATGTCACTTGCGACTCTAAGACAACTTCAGCAATGGATGATATAGTTGCTTTCAGTAACCTCGTCTGTTTATTCTCTGAAAGGGAACTAGAACCCTGATATTAACCTGAAAGAATTAAGAAATGGAACCAGGCAGAACAAAGGGTCAACAATAGCAGTCATGAAGTGTTCAGATCACCTTCAAAATGGAATTGCCAATCAGTTGCAAGGACTACACTTGAAGCTCTTTGGGAATTCCCTCAGTACCTGAGCCAAGGTCAGCCCTCAAGCAATGAACAGGCAGGGCAGGGACACTAAAGAACTGCACATTTCTGCCCAATCCAGGATTTTCTATCAATAATGCCTGTACTGAGGCTGCCACCATCCTGACTAAAGTTTTCTCATAGTTGGACTACATTTTAGGATCTTTGTATATAGGAGCCTGTGCTTCCTCTTTCTTCTTTCTTCCTCTTTCTTCTTTTCTGGATATTAGAATGTGTCCTGGCTTGAAGGCTTTCCCTGCCTCTTTTTTTCACTTCCCTTACTTGTTCATAGATAATTACTCCCAAAGACTCTCTCTCAGAGAGAATCTCTGTCTTGGCAACTAACACAGAAAGGGAGGTAATAAATAGTGAGTCCTTCCTAAATATGAAAAAGGAAGAGCCACCTATATTTCCCATTTGTGTGTCTGATTAGATATAATAACCTCAATAACTGCTTGGCCAATCACTTAGTATTACAGAACTTCTCTCTCCTTGTGATACCCCAAAGTCCCTTCCATGTGTGGATTTTCTGCACCAGTAATAATAGGGTTATAGTTAGTTGTAAGCAATAGGGGGCCAATGTTAACTTCATTTTCCTTTGCTCCATGTCATATCCCTGTATTGTATCTGTGGCTAAGGGAAGGTGCACGTCAGGAAGCCAATAGATCAGTACCTCTGTTAGTGTGTATAAGTGGGCCAATGCTGTGGCCTGCTACTTATACTTTCATAACTGAGAGAACAGTGCTGGGTACATAGAAGGCAGCATGCATATACATGTTGTATTGACTGAACTAAACTGGTGTTGGTAGGAAATGGAGATTGCCTTCAGTGTTTCAATAAAAGACTCTGAGCTGTGGTTTAGTCATTCTTATTACAAACATGAATTAAATCACAGAGTGATTTGGCATTATTAATGAGAAAATTTCTTTCAAGCCAGAGATTCAATGGGAAATTATTTTTCAGTGGGAAGGAAGCACTTTCCTCGTCAAGTTTGGGGGCAGCTCCCGTAGTGACATGTGTTTCCTTTGACTTTTAAATCTTTATTTCTCCTGAGGGGGGGAAAAAATGAGTAAAGCTTAAGAGAGAGAGAGAGAGAGAGAGAAATCATCATGCTTTAGAGAAGAGAATTTTACTGAGAGCTGGATTATGAACCTTTTTGAATCCGTGAACTGTCCAGTCTCTGGGGTTTCTTCTGGCTGACACTTCCAAGAAGCACTGGTCTACCCTGCATTTTCACATCTGGAAATTCAGCCATTTTAGTTTCATGGTCATTTGAATCACATCTTTAACCTGATTCCTTTTTATTTTTCAAAATATCACAAATAGCCCATTTTTTTTCTTTCTTTTCTTTTTTTTTTTTAGAAGGGAAAAAAAATCTGGCTTCAGTTGTTAATTTCCTCTGTTCTGTCAAGATTAGGCTAGTAGTTCTGAGTAATTCTGGCTCATTTTCTCAAGGGACTAGGCCTGAAATAATCCAGTGTTTATTTTTATACAAATTCTCACAGTACTACAGCATTTCAGTGACTTCCTGGGATGTTTCTAGTTTTTCACAGGCCAAGAGGCCATTCTCAGAGGTAGCTCCTTCATGTAAACCTAAAAATGGCACTTTCCCACATTATAGTTTATCAGGAAGTTTAAAGTTCAATAGTCCTCCTCTCTTTTCTTTCTTGTCCCAGAGAAAGGAAAAAATAAGGGGCAGTTCCAGCATTTAGCTCAGTCCTACATGGTCATTCCATTTCAGTATTTTGAAACCTGGGAAAAAGACAGGAGACTATAGTGTATCTTGGCTGAGAGATGGCTGGACTGGGAAACAGGACTCTCTGTCATTCCCTGTGTCACTCTCTGTGTGACCCTGACCTCTTCCCAGCATTCCTGACCCCACCTCTAAGTTGGGGAAATTGATGCTCCTCATGTAACCCTTCAAGCATTCCCCCAAAGCCATGAGACACTGTGCTAAAGAAATGAAATTGTATTTGGAAGTCTGACCCTATGTTCTGCGCAATTGGGTCTCAACATAGCTTTCTAGATTTTCATTCCATTATTCTCAAGAACCTTGCTTAACCTAGAAGGTAAACTGGCTGTCTTATGTCTGTAATGTATAATTCTCTACCTCTACAACTATACTCAATGTTTGCTCCTACTTCTTTGTCAATTTAAACTCAACTAAACCCAACTCTTTGGTGATGGGTGTGGTGCGGCAACATACATCTGAAAAGACATGAGCCGATACCCTTAATCATAGTATTGTTAACCCATGTTACCGCAATAAAAAAAAAAAAAACAAAACACATGAATAAATAAAAATCTAGTTCATCAGTTTAACCCATTCTTTTCCTATAACCATATGACTCTTTCCATTTGATATTTTACTGGCATATAAATTTCCTGCTGTTGTATTTACAGAATATCTTATAACATTTTGTTTTGTTTTGTTTTCTTTATCTCTCCTAATACTAGGTAAATATCTGGATCCACTCAAATATCTGATTGATTGCTTTAATGATTAAGCAATCTGTACATCAGCTACTTAGCTGTTCACACTGGATTTTAATAACATTATCACCTTTCATGGACACACATATTGTTAAAGTTGCACACCAAAATGTGATTATGGTATGTGCATTCAGGCATACAAAATAGACAATAGAAAAATTTGTATGAAATATTTAGCCTAGAGAGTTAAATTTGATCCTAGAAGGCAAAATCTTTTAGCTGTGTCAGGTCCAGAGCTATATTTAAGTTTATTGTTTCAGGACAAATCTGGTCTATTTCAGTGTATTGTTCTTTGTACAAGGTCTCCCTGTAACCGTGCATTATTATAGACTGTTGCCAGCATTCTTAAAGTTTCAGAGATGGATTCTTGATTACTTGCTTCCTGCCCCAGGGATTCTTGCTGTTAGGATTGTCATTAAACAAAGCAGCCTCCCTGGCATTGTATTCTGACAAACAATTTGCACCTTTGTAAACTGATTAATGGAATGAGTTTGTTTTGATAATTGATCCTTGACTTGCATTTTGTATAAAGGACAGCAGAATTTTAGAGGACTTCTATATTTGTTACAAATACTTTTCCTGGAATTTTAAAAATAATTAAGATACCCTATTTAAAAAAAGAACATCAAGAAACAAATTAGGACTGGAGATTATTATTTTAATTATTATGGGTCTGAATTAACATGGTAGTGACCAGCCTAGCTCCAGATCTTATCTTCTCAGTCATTCCCTTACCCTCAAACTAAGCATGAGATGGGATCTTTGGCACAGCAATGGCGGCACTGCACACAGGGCAATTTTATCATCTGAAGTATTACTATAAACTAGTCTATATGAAGACAAACATATAAATTTGCATTGATTAACTGGGTTTAAAAATGCTCCATATTGACAACTGTTTTTCATTTCATGCTCTAAGTTAATAATTCTGTCAGTCATGCAGCCCTTGGCAAGTAAGAGGGAAAGTTTCTCCCAATAAATCTATTGTAATCATGGGATCATTTGACAGTCATTCCCCTGTTTTCTGGTATTTAATTACATTTTGTTTGTTAGTTCTTTTTGTTTTTTTTTTAAGAGCTTAGGGGAAATTCATACAAATATCAACACATGTCAAAGAGTTCCATGGTAAAAGAGAAGCTAAGAGTAGGGGGTTAGAGATAGTCATTGATAATTAGTCCAGGTAGAGAATTTGAATAACTGGTCATTTGGTGATCTAGTGAAATCCAGTGTTTAGTTTTTATTGGTAAATAATATTTTAAATATCTACGTATATACAGATACACACTTTTATAATAAACTGTGTGTGTGCACATGTGAGTGTGTATGAGTGTATCTGCACTTTAAAAGCCAGTGGGAAAGTTTTAAAGCTACAGATAATTAAGAATGTGACACTATCCCTTATATGAAAAAAGACTACTGTTTTTGGTCTAAAGTGTCTTTAGGATTGAAATCTTATTTAACAAGCAGTGGCGGGAAAGCCATGACTAAACAAACAAAGTTGTCAATAGATTTACAAAGACAAACATTGTACCACAGGAAAAATTCCTATTTAGTATTTCTTGAGGTTAAAAAAGGGAAGAAAACAGATTTTTATTCTGCACAGCATAACAGTTTTATAAGGACTGAAATACATGTTTCTGACATCTTGAACTCTTAAAAATTCCCCTAGGAAATGGCTACAGATAGATATTGATAGAAACAAATTCCCATTTTAAACTCTTCATAAGCATTTTTCTTCTTATTCAGGTAGCAGCCCTTTGGGCATTATTGCATGAAGCAGAGTGAAACAGTGTATGTTCTTAACTAGTTAATGAAAAATTGAGATAAACAAAAGAGTTGCTTAAATATAGATTTTTCTTCTCACATAATTTGTCTCATTAAAATGCTTTTAATATTCTGTATTCTGATTTTCCTTGAAGGAAATATTGTTCTACAAAATTCCAATGAGACTTGCTAAAAATAATGTCTGTGACAGAAATGTTAATTTCCTATCTAAATAATTAAATTTAAAACTATTGCATTTTATATTTCAAAAAAAGATTGTTAGATCTTTTCCCTTAAGGGAGAACTCAAGCCCAGAGAACATAAAAAAACTTGCCCAAAGTCATAGAGTTGTGGATAGCTAGGGTTGTTTTGAACCCATGTTACTAATCTTTATTCTAGTTCTTTTTCTGATACGCTGAGCCAGCACTGCTGATTTGAGAGTCAGCCTTTCTTCCTTCCATTGCAAGAGGGAAATCATGTTGCAATCTGCATATAGGATGCAAAAATGCCATGAAGGAATCCAGTAGGCCAAAGTGGAAGTTTAGTTTGTGGGTCACTTCTGAGTTTTATTTAGTAGAATTTTATTTTATGTAGCTTATAATACTGTGCATGGGTTAGAAAACAGATGATTAGAATACTTTTTTGTTATTGCTCCAGGGAATCTCAAAACACGCCTGGCTTTGTGTCAAATTATGTCATAAATAAAAGTTTTCTTTTGAACCCTCAATTTTTCCACTTACTGTCATTCCTTTCAATATCTCTATAATATCTTTCATCTGTGATTTACTACCTGTTATTTCCATTTGATCATGTCACTTCAAAACTTGGATAATATCAATCATTTTTAATTTATTATGAATTTGAATGAATGTGCTACCTCTCCTTAGAGTATTTGTGTTTTGACATTTTCATTGTAGAATAAAAGGCCATGTCTCCAATTATAAAAAAATAAATTCAGGGACTAATTATGTGGTACATTTTTTTTAATTTGTGGATGGAAACTTATTCTGCTCCTTTGAAGATATACCACTAATGTAGTTGTTTATTTTCTCCTGATCTTAAGCCTTCTTTTTTGGCATTTGTTTCCTAGGACAATAACCATTTTCCCTCTCCTTATATCAGAATTTATAAAAAGAGTCATTAGTATGATTTTTTATTTGATTTAGTTAAATTCATTAATACATGTTAACATACATATTAATATGCCAGTACGGTGCTTAACACTATGAAGAATACAAAGATGAATAGGACATTGAAATATTCTCAGAGATTTGGAATATTCCACAGTGTATTCTTGAGTAATGTTACTTTTCTCATTTTCTAGTTTCATATCTCAAAACATGAGTTGCAGGTCTTTATATACCAACTCTGTGCAACCATTTCCAACTAATCTAAGTTTATATTCTATTAGAAACCCATTCTCTTCAATTGTACAGGATAATGAAGTGGATTTCAATCTTTTTGACTTAGCTATTTTTGTTTTAATGATATTAATATATATCATAGTAGAAATTTAGACTGAGAAAGTTTACAGTTATTAATTCTAAAATAACATCATTGCTTTATATAAATACAAAGTAATAGCATATTTTAATGAAAAATACTTACATTTTTCCAACACACACATTTAATGAGAAGAATGGCATTATTTTTACATATTTATAACTATCTTTAATGTCTAGTTTAATAGAAACAGATGGATGCTGATACCTGTTTCTACATACAATCTGTTGCTATATGTTGTTTTGGTTAAATAATATAAAAAATCTAGTTTTACACAAACATATTTAGAAAAGAGAAGATATTTTAATAGCATTTTCAGGTAATTATAAGTATTCTTTGATACTACACCAAAACTTAACAAGTTGTACTGATTTCTTAAAGGTGATTTCTGATTTAGAATCTGAAATTATGCCAAGAACTCTTTATACTCTGTTACATTAAAGTCCACTTTAAACTTGTCTTTTTACCCATGCATTATTTCATAACATCATTACTGATGATTTAGAAAATATTAGTTTAATATGTTGTGATTATCTACCAAAGGCTGACATTTCACTCTACCATATCAACAATGCACATCATTATTGTCATCAGCAGTTTGTCAGAAATGTCTAAGTTTTGAGGAGCTGTCATGATGATGAGTACAAATTTTCTAAAACTTTAAATAGTGCTTAAAGCTTACATTTTTACCTTTAGCAAAATAACTATCCAAATAGAGTTCATCAAAATGACATAAATATTTTTGTCATTTTCAGGAGACCAAATGACAAGTAAGTGGTATCTTAATAAACAGTGTTCATGTTTTCAAGGAAAAATTGTGTTTCGTGAAGGTAAGTGGCTAGTTCAGTGGGAACTTGATAATCATATAGCACTTTTCTTGGGGATGACCATTAATTTTGCTCCAATATATAGAGGGACAATAGGTAGCTTCCCATTTTGTCATACAGAATATTGAAAAGACATAGCAATTTAATGAAATTGGCTTTAAATTTTATTTATCTTGTATAGTGCGTGTAGCGGTGATAAATACAAAGACTACATGGGTAACTCGGGGTCTGTCTTGATTCATTTAATGATGCCAGCAGTTTTACCCACATTTTTTTTTTTTTTTGGCATCATTAGTGCAAATGCCAATAGGGTTAATTTTTTAAAATCTCAAGTTTAGTAGGAAATGAGCTGTGACACCTGGAGCCTGAAAGAGAATTGAGGATACCCAGAGTTCCATAGTTCACATTTAGCATCTGTTGATAATGTAAACAGAACACTATATTAGATTAAGTCTAGTCGGATATTTATTAGCTAGTATGATTTGCAAAAAAAGAGAAAAGTTTGCTTTTCTGGGTGATAGATATATACAAAATGAGGGGAAATGGAAATCCCTACCTCTTTAAATTCTATTATTTCCTGTTCCTCTTTTGTTTGTATCTATATTGCCACCACATGGCTGGGCAAAGCAATTCTAAGTCCTGAAAATAGTCATTTGCCCTGCTAATCAAGCTGCAATTTGTGTCAAGTAAGGAACAAAGAAAGTTAAATTTGCATATTCTCTTACTGGAGTGCCATTTGGGGATAGAAATTTCACTTCTTTATGACATTCCATATTTCTTTTTTAAATTTGAAATAATGCTCAGACTTTTACTTTTGAATGATTATAATTTTGATACTTTCATATTATTGTATTATTTAGAGTTTTGTCAAAAATTTCAGGCCAGAAACTAGCAATAATCACAGCTATTATGTATTGAACAATGTGTTAGGCACTATATTAGCTGCTTTATGGTCCTTATTTTATTTAAAATTCTGAACCAATAATGGAATTAAGTTACAAATAATTGGAACAAATGTGTTGTTTTTGAAACAAACATCTCATGTGTATAATTTTAACAGGCTATAAGTGATATTATGTTGCAAGACTATTTTTCTTGTCTTTCATGTCTTAGATGTTTAGAAATATTTGTAATATATATAAATATATGCATAACATATACAAACACACAAATGTGCTTTCTCTCAGCAAAATTTTATCAAAGACTTTTGCAAGGAAACCTGTTGTAAACAAAGAGTTCAGGTAGATAGAATTGAAGACACTGTTCACAATGAACAAATTTGTATGTAATTTAAAATTCAGAAGTCTTCTTCACTTCCAATGTATGCAGTTGTGTTTATTACAGGGCATGATCTTTTGCTTAGTCTCTGAGGAAACTAACATCTGTATTCCATTTAATGAACTTCTGTTTGTTCATAAACCATGCAAAAGAAAAGACCCTAGAACATCTATGAGCATACCCAGCTTTTCAGCTTTGGTTCCCAGAACTCAAAGCAGGCACTCTGGGAAAGAACTCTTAAGTTTCTACATGTTTTGACAAGACTGAGTCACTTAACGTTTGCTCCCTTTTAAAGCTACATTTATCTTTAGATTAATGAAAATAAATTTTTATTGTATTTTATTATAATTTTAAGTAAAGATCAAAAATCTTAGTATGATGTTGCATTAAATTATGTCATTCAAGCTTGTTAAGTCCTGCTTTCCTGTTTTTTTGGCTGAATTCTGAATAATGATTTAGAAAAAGCATAATAACTACAGTGGTGTGTCAGGGAATCAAATAAGGTATGATTAGATCAAAATCAATCTCATGCAAATACCTGCTATTGAGTTTTCCCCTTCTACGTGTAAGGGATAGCTAATGCACTGTTAAAAAGCTCTTTAGTTGGTACATTTGAAAATGTAGTTTTTTTGCTGATGCTAAACTTTAATAATAACTAAGACTTCTTTCCATGTTTTTTAAAAGCCTGACAATAATGGCTCAGTAATTACTGAACTAATGTTATCAATTCCAACAGATATCACATTTATTAAACAGAAAATGCTATGTTGCTGTTCATCAGTTAGAAATGTGTGTAATTGAAATATGAAAATGAAGTCTGTTGGAGTATGTGATTCATCATGAATTCTGCAAGCCCTACACTAACTCTCCTTTTCCTAATTAAACTGTCAAATTGAAATCTTATAATTAATGCAACCACATGCCTTACACTAGGCTTTCCACCCGCATGTAAAGCTCAATTCAGCAGAAACTTTGCAAGAGCCTTCTCTAGAAAGAATGCAATTCTGTGCTCTTTTAATCTCTTGAACAGAAATCCTGGCCTCCTTACTCTCCATCACCTTCCCCCACTATACACATGCACACCACAAAATACTGTGTGGTGTGAAATTTCTGTTCTCTGCATAATTAGGAATGGAGTGGGCTTATGGGTACTTCAGGAGAGCTGGTAATCCAGGCTTTGAGGTTTTCCCAGTGAGTCTAGTGGAGAAGTTGAGAGTTGCAATGAGGTCTTCTGTGTCCCTTCTGGTCTATTTCTACAATATGACTTGGCTTTTGTCTCTTGTTGTTGCTAAAATTTAAAGACTGAGGTATTTCCCTGGTAGAGCTTTGAGAGTATATAGATTCTCACCTTTTTTGTAACAATTGAAGGCCAAGTAATTAACAAGAATTTATTTCTCAGCATGCCTACTTTATATAATAACCCTTACCCTGGCTGCTGTATATACACAGAATTTTGCTTTGGCAGGAAGCAATCTTGGAGATATCTTGCTTTGAGCTTAGTTTTGCATATCTCTCTAATCACTTGGGTAGTAAAAAAAATTATCTCTTGTGTTAACTCAGATTGATTAGTGTGTACTGTTATTTTAAGGATTGTATATTTATGTCTGGCTAGTGGAGCAAAATAGTGCTGGGTTGAATTAGTAATGTCTGATATGATGAGGCATGGCTAGGGCCAGCAATATGACTTAATTTCTCCCCTGGATTTATGAGGTCCTTGAGATGGTTATGAAATATGCCTTATAATTGTCTACAATAGCTCTAGTGTCTTGGATTTTTATCTGGGTGTACCTTTGGTCAAACTTGAGGTTGCCTTAAATTTTCCTAAGAAACAACTCCTATACTTAGTTTTCAGATTTAGTAATCACATATATCTGATCATCTGAGCTTTTCTTTTTTTCAATTTCTACAAAACAATATTTTACTCACTGATCTGAACTTCTGCACAGATGTTATTCTCTTTCTCTGGTTGGATTGGATCCATAAATCTAAACACATTTCAAAAATATATAGGTCTTAAATTTGTTCAACTAATATGCACATTATATTCATTTAGCTATGTAAATGTAGAAAATTAGTATGCCACTTTTTGGCATATCCCAAGCAGGCAGAATCTGGGGCAGTTTCTGGAGAGTCATGAAGCATCTACATTAATAATAATAGTTTGGCTCTGTCTCTCTATGTATCAACGATCATGTGAGTGTCTAAAACCTTGCAAAGTGCTAGTGAATGGGACTGACTAGGAAAGAACCATTAAAAATGGCTTTGATTTTTCTTAGTCTATGCATTTTTTATACCAGCACAATGGATGCTGTAAACATTATACCTTTACATTTACACACACATGTAACTTACAGGCAGCAAGGACTTGTTTAGTCTTTCTGATTGAGACAAGGTATTCTACAATACCTGTCAATTTGCCTAGTACAGTAGCACTCTACCTCCAAAATTTTTGAGGATTACTGATAGGCTTATGTTTTCATGATTCTGTCTATCCTCCTCCTTTTGATTTTCTTCATTTCTTTATATTTTCTTGCTGTTTCTTCACTCTGCCCTCATGCCAAATCAAGTATTAAACCTTTCCCTTCCTTTCTGCATGCATGCACAGAGTTTTTATGTAGAACAGACGTTTCTGAAAATTTGAGAAGATCAAGTATGATACCACAGCAACGTGAGAAATTTGTGATAACATTACTCATTATAGTTCCTGGGAGTCCCTTGACTATTTTGCCAAGTTGCTCTGAACTTTATTTTTTCTTTCCCAACATGGCAAAGAATCCATAATTTTATTGTATCAAACAATTTCATTTTCTCTAGTTCCTTTTCTGAAATTGAAAATTGAGGTTTTTTTTTTTTTTTTTTTTCATGTGAAAAGATTCAGCAATGCTTTTGCTCTTCAGCTCTCTGCTCAAAAATGGGTTTACTACCATGGGTTTCATCTATTCTTTTCCTTAGACCATGTAAGGGAGTATATTTAGCTAGACCTAGATATTGTGGAACATGGTGGTGATGGTCAGTGTCTGGTGTGAAAAAATTCTTTCAAAACAGAGTAAAGAGCCAGAAAAGGCAATTTATTGAATACACTGCTAGGGGATGAAGTGGGCAAAATGGGAGATTTTGTTTGCATGGAGGAAGGGTTGAGGCTCACTTTTAAACACTGTTTTCTAGGGCTTTCTTTCTCTTGGTGTCCTTTTGTACTAGTTGTTATCTGCTGGGATTGCTAGTCTCCAGAGTTGGCCTTTGACACAGAATGTGTCCTGGCTCTGCTTCTGCGTTGCTGGATTGGGCCTTGTTTTTCTGGTCATGGTGGTTGGTCTTATGCCTCTGGTTCCCCTGGCAACCTTTTTTGTTTCCCCTTATGACTTCAAACCTCCCGGCATTACAGGCTAGAACTGAGATCAAATTTTAACACTGTTACATGATACGTGGATATTACATTTTGATTCAGAGTTTTACATGTCTATTTATTAACGCCTGTATGTATATTTGTAAAACCTACAAATACACATAGATCTGAATTTTTTTACCTACATGGCGGTGTATGTTCTTTAGGTATTTCAATGGAGATTAACAGGTAGTTTTGTTGGGGGATGACAAGAATTCAAAAGTACCAAAAAGAGAGCAAGTGACAGAATTTAGTGGAACAAGAGAACAATATGCCATTTTGGTCAGAGTCCAGACTCAGAAGACAGGAGACCTGCTTTGATGCTCTAGGGCTGCCAGGTTTTTATGTATCCTTATGTCCTGTTTGGGAGACGTCCCTCTTAATTATGTGTACCTTGCTCCCACCAGCCCTTCAGATTCCCAGAATTTCAATTTCTCTTTCATTCCTCTTTTTGAGTCCCTGGGGGCAAACTGCCATGATAGAGGTGGGAGCGGCTTAAAAT
Organism: Galemys pyrenaicus; assembly: GCA_019455555.1. Lineage (NCBI taxonomy): Eukaryota > Metazoa > Chordata > Mammalia > Eulipotyphla > Talpidae > Galemys > Galemys pyrenaicus. The sequence goes on from JAGFMF010011381.1 coordinate 946,546, forward strand.
CCAAATATAGAAACCAAGAGATTTATTAATATCCTACAGTTTAAGGTAGTTAACGATTGTGAAAAGGGTTATTATGACAGACCAAAATAGTCCAGGCCTCCTGGATGGACCAGATCACAAAAGGCCCTTGAAACAAAAGTATTGACCCCAGTCAAAAGTTGAAAAGCAGGACTGTAGCTTTACATGGGGTGTTGGGGGTTTGGATAAATTTGTTAAGGGGCCTTCTATCCTTGATGGTTTCATTACTGGCAACTGTGGTATTTTTATTAAGTTTATTAACTGTGAGCTTTTCTAGAAGATAACAGTCTAGAAATGCCATTAAATTTTTAATAGTATATTATTCTGATCTTCAGAACAGATGTTTCAAATTATAATCCCTTGTACAAATGTCTCCATTTCAACACAGCATTGCCCACTACCAATATTCTCAAATTAGAACAAGATTTGTCAGTGTAATTGGGAGAAATGGCATCTTGTTATTGTTTAATTTGCATTCACTCAATTACTAGTGATTGGACTTTTTTTCCATTCATGTGTCAGCTATTTGTGTTACTTCTTGGGTTGTCTATCCCTTGACCATGTTTCTGTGCATCCTTTCTATTTTTCCTACTGTTTGGTGAGACCTTGATTATTTGCTAAGGATGTTGATGACTTTTATGCATTAAACATTTAAGTATTTTCTCCAGACATGCCACATATATTGTTTAAAGTATAATTTGCACCTCTGATATTTTAGATTACATTTTAAATTTCCATCTATGACTAATTTTCTTGGAGATTACACATATGACTTCAAAAGCCCCTCTTGTTTTCCTCTAATTCTTTCATAAATTATTTGCATATATGTGGGATTTTAATCCTTACCAAATTTTACTTTTGTGGATCCCTGCTTTAGTGGTAGGAATCTAACTTCTTTTATCCCCCTCTAAATGAATGGTCAATTATTTAAATACTACTTATTAAAGAGTCCAGAATTTAAAGCTAAATTAAAATGCCACTATTTTCAGATGCTGTATAACCACAAATGCAAGGTTTAAGTTCCGTATTCTGTAGTTTTTTAAAAAGCATTTTGATATTCTTCATGACTGGTACTTCCCATTCTATTCCATTTTCAATTAATTTCTTGCTGTTTTCCAAATTACTAACATATATTTAGTGGTTTTCCTACTGGCCCCTGGGCTGTCTTTCTCTGTCCAGTCTCTGCCACATAAGTATCTCTCACATGTTGGCCATGTTTACGAACATTGAACTTTTCATTTTCTTCCCAAACTTTCTAAATAGATGAAAATAAGAATTTTTAAAAAATATTATTATAAATGTATGATAAATTTTCCTTTCTACTTTTGAACAAATGTCAAATTTCTAGTCTGTTTTCACCAAAATAATTTGAAGCAAGCCACAATCCCAATCTCACGCAAGCAGGAGTTGATACTCTTATGTAAGGACATTATGGTAGCCTATTATTTTTTTCTCCAATTTTATAATGAAACTAATGTATCATTTTTAGAAAGCACTTATATACAAAGAAAACTTACATACAATCCCATCATGTAGTTATAACTATTGTTAACTTTTTGAAATAATTCTTATTTACAGTTTTTACTTAATTTGTTATAAACACATTTTAATGAAATGAACATTTTTTTTTCAAATATCACATTTATGCCCTTGTATTGTTGTGCCATGATTGAGTTATCCAAACCATGTTGTGGGGGATTTTTAGTTTGTTTTCTTTATTTTGAATATTATAAAAATGTTAAAGTAAACAACCTTTTAATAAACTTTGTGTAAATGTATGATTATGTCCTCTGTGAATTTATTAGCAAAATTGTTAGAGAAATATTATGTATATTATAAAATTGTTGTTATATCTGTCATCTTACTCTTAAAAAGAGTATGTCACCCAGTTCAGGTGACATTTATGTCTCTACACAGAATAACAATGTTCTTAAGTCTTTGTGCATGTTTGCAGTGAGACTCCATTTGACTGTAATCACAATTGGGTGTCTCAGAGAGAGTACAGTGAGGAGATACGGAACACAGTACTGGAGACTGTGGGCATTTCTCCAGTTCACACTCTTGGAACTGTTCTATCTCAGCATGGTAGTCTGTCCAATATTTAAATGGATTGACTTAAAAATACTTGCTGGCTGGTGGCCAGTTTTGGATAATGTTAGATGGGAAGTAATTCTCAAAGGAGAGATTATGGGAGGAAAAAAGGAATAATCATTTTCTCATGGGATTCAGGATGATGCCAATGCTCGCTGATAAATTAAAATGTTACTTGTGTGTAATGAATTATTGTCTGTTTCTAGTCTATTCCCACTTAATCTGGTGAGTAGTTCAGAACATAGCCAGTGTAGTCAGAAAAGAGGGGCTCTAGCTTGGCTTGACTCTGTATATCAATTTAAACAAATGATTTCCACTTGTTTTATTTCTCAACTGGTTTTCAGATTTAAATGAGATAATTCATATAAGCCTTTTGGAAAGTGCTTGGCAAATAATAAATGTTCACTAACTGATAATATTGTTAACTAATGATGAAGTAGAATAACAGTTTTCCAGTGTCATAGTGTAGACAGGAGCCATATCCCTTCTACCACTGGTAGTTTTAAGTTTATCTGGACATTTATCTCCTCCTATTCTTCCTTTGGAACCTGCTGAGTAAACCAAGAGGAGAAGAGGGAAAAGAAGAAATCACTTATGACAATATTACAATGCACTCAATTTCTATTTAGAAGGTAACTTGTTCATTTGAGAAGAGAGGTAGGGATTATTAGCTGGATGCAGTGAATTAGAGAAGAGTGAAACATCCATTTATGTACATTTTCATTACCTTGAACTATTTTTTATACATATTTATCAATTTGTGTTAACCTTATTTCTTAGCCAAATGCAGCTCTCCGGCAATGTCAACTATGCCCACTCCCCAAATCCCAATACAACCTATTGTGCATGAATTCAAAATAGTTGTTTTCAACTTTTCCCACAAGAATTTTGGGCCCTACATTCCAAAGTCACATTTAGTAACCTGTTTATTGTGGCCAAGAGTGTCTTAGTTTCACCTTAATTATCTTCAGCTTTAATTTAAATCTGTTTCCTTTTCTTTCTTCCTCATAGACAGATAAAAGCTTGACATTTTCATGATAAAAATGTCTTCATATATGTGAAGACAATAATTAACTAATCTTTTAGGTCTCTATTTGGTAAGCTAAAAAACCTCAATCCCTTTAACCTTTTCTTTCAGTTCATTTGTGAAAGAATTGGCTTAAAGTGCTTTTAGACTTGTAGCTTCCTCTTTACTTGAACTTTTACCTCTTGAACTTGGCATTTCAATAAAAAAAAGTGTGACTTTTTTTCTCTGGGCCACAACGTGATTTAATTATAATGATGTTTGACAATAATGTAATGATTGCAGACATTCACCAACTCCAAGGGTGTTTCCTTAACTTCAGTAGCTGTCTGTTCACTTAATATGAATTTATTGTGCCAATGAAGTTGCTAGGAAAGAAATACTCAATGAGACATACATAGTCTCTACCTTCAAAAAGTTTACATTCCAATGTGGGGATGGAAAGAGTAAAGAGAGACAATTTAAAATACATAATGTGACTTCAGATAGTGATAAGTGACTTTAAAAAAAACCAGATTCTGGTGATAGAAAGTAGAATAAGGAAGATCATTGGCGATTTTAAAACAGGTTAGCAGATAAAAAATAGTATTTTATAGAATTATGTTAAGGAACTGATCATACAAAGTACTGGGGAAGAACACTTCAGGCAGAAGAAAGGGGTACAGTGATGGCAGATGTGGAAGAGGATGGCATGTTATAGGTCAATGATGTGACCGAAGACGATGAAATGAGAGAGCTCAGAGTTCAGAGGTGTAATAGGGGCCAGGTCATATAGAATCAGCAAGGGGATGTTCCTAAGTTTTGATTTTATTTCAGGTGTGATTGGAAGTCACTGGATGCATAAGCACTGCATGAAGCTGTGATACATTCTTTTACACTATTCCTATGGCTTGGGTGTGTAAATGGACAATTTGAGTAAATAATAGAAGTAGATAGCCAACATACTTTTTCTTATATTTCACAGATATCTTTTACTTTTCTTTTCATTTATTATTATTATTATTTTATTTTTTCAAAGAAGAACTGGGGTATAAGCCAGAGGTACGGGGAGTGAGAGGTGAATACACAGGACAGGTGTGGGCACAGGACAGGTGGATTGACTGAAGTACACTGCTAAGGAAAGAAACAAGCAAGACAGAAGAGGTCTGCTGTGCTCTCTGTGGGTCACCTCCCTGGCCAGATAGAACTCAGGCCATGGTGGTGACAGTGTTGAGACTTAAGCCCTAGGCCACCAGGGAGGCCCATATTTTAAATCCAGTGTACAGTTTTCTTTCCACTACAGAACTTACAGAGTCAGAAACAGACCTCGCTGGGTATACTATTTGTTGCAGGTATTTAACAAAAGTGATAAAAGTATCTTAATGTAGAGCAGTCTCATTGGACAGGTGTAAGACTCCATGTGTACTCTTGAAAAGTTTAGCCTCAGGCATAAGCTTCAGGTGGTCATAAAATTTAGTTATTTTGTCTGAGAGGTAATTTCACTTAAGTCAAAAAGAGTTGAAAACTAAGTATGAATTAAAATAAAATAACTGGAAGATATAGTCTAACCTTGGTGAAGGAAAAAGAAATGCAAAATAAGTACTTGTTAATGGTATAATTTGCAATTTATCAAAATATGATTGGTTGAGTTTATTACTTTTGTTCTTTGCCATATCAAGACCTAATGCTTAAATATAAGTCCCTTCTTACATAGAGGCAGATTCTTGGATTTGTCCCCTAATCTGTTGTTCTTTAATAATTTTGATTTTCAAATTTCCACATTGAAATAAAAAGCCAAAGTAACAGCTTAATTTTTAAAAAGTTGTTATTAGTATTTTAAGAATATTGAATTCTACGATTTTCATCACAGATATAAATGCTTATTATATACATATTTATTTCAAAGTGAAGTTGAGTACTACTAGATATTATAAAAATCTAGCCCACACATAGGCTATTTTCCACTGATGGTAAAATGCAATATGAATTTGAATTTGAATACTGTTTTGCAAATTTGCTTTTGGATTTCAAGCTATTTCATAAGATGGTGATTGATTGTGTAGTGTGTACTGCTTAGAAGAAACTTGAGGTACAGATAAAGAACTGAGTAGGGTGGGTTGAGAGTAGTGATGTCAGTCATATATGCTTTTACTAAGAAATGGTTAATGTTTTCTCCGTTTCCACTTGAACCTGACTCATCTGCTGCTTGATATTTACTGGGACTAAGGGAGCATTTTTTTTTTTAACCTTTTGAGCAAGTTGACTCCGTGTGCAATTATGCCCTAAAATGGGAGCCCTTAAGCTGTGTTTTGAGGGGTAAAAATAATCACAGTAGAACAAAAGTGATTCACCTCTCACTTTGCCAGAGAAAAACAGAAGAGAGCAAGAAAGTGAAAACATATTTTGACCACTAAGAGACAGACCTGTTGGAAGCAACATTACTCAGTCTGAAGATTTTTTTTTATGCCCCTTTGCTTCTTCATGAAAGCACCAATCTCCTTTGCATGTATCAGGAAACCTGCCTCAATATTTTCCCATGATGATTTACTTAACTTGTCATCTCTTTAGAAAAAAAGAAGCCCATATTTTTCCAAGTTCCAGTCACTGAGTGAGTTCACCTGCCTCAGCATCAGAAGCTTACTCACCCGTGGCATTGCTGTGCCAGGATTCCACAAGGCTTTCACGTCTCTGGACAGAGGCGGGTGTTGCTGACTAGGCCTTACTGGACATATTACTACAATTATACTGGATAAAATGGCAGTGTAATCGTGTAATAAGTTTACTAGGCTGAGGAGGAAAATGCAACTTGTAGAGAACTATGATTTCCCAAAGGGCTAACAAAGCAGAGGAAGCGTTTGAATGGTGGAAACAGAGAGGAGGAATGTTTTATTCTGCAGTTCTTGAGATAGTTATAGCGTGTCAATAAATAAGAGTGTTTGATTTATCCTCTTCATCAAGTTGCTGCTACCCATTTTAAAGTTTGATTTAGGTTATTCTTTCATTTGTTAGTACATGATAATCAACCAGTTTCTTATTCCACTGGCTTTAAAAAACAGACAACCTCTTGCAGACCTCCCTAGGATGGTTTTCTCTTTTTTACAACAATCAAAATGCAGCCACACATTGAATAATTTTCATAAAACAATGTTATTCCCTAAAGATAACAATCATAATTATATTCCCTTTGGGATTATTATTTTGGCAACCAATTGTGCATATACACTTTATCGCTCATCCCTGTAGAGTGGGCAATAAACAGTGTATTTAGTGCATGCAGCTCTCTGCTGCCATGAAAAGTACACACCCCAAAATTGGGGGCTACCGTGTACCATCAGGTACATGCCAAATATTTTCATACAATGTGTGCTTTGACTTATGGATAATTTCTCCCCAAAGAATTATCATGAATAATATTTTAGAGTAGTCTTTTTATTTTCATGGTAGGTTGCCAAATCCAGGATTATGGTGAGGAAGCTCTAAAGAAAGCCAGAATGAGGTTTTTTACATTAATTTCTGGCAATAGTTAGCCCTGGACAAATGTTTCCAATTTATAGGGTCTTACCACTCTATCTCTTTTTCTTGATTTAAGGAAATACAAATCTTATTTCTTTAATATTAACTGCATTAATTCTGATTATCATCTGAAATTAGTGTCTTTTGCTAAAATTAAAATTGCTGTTTCATAGGGAAATGTTTCTGCATTTAGAAATTATATTAACTTTAAATATGATCCCATAGAAACTTGAAAACCTTACTCAGTATGGAAGGTTTTTTTGACAGATATATTTTGGTAAAGCATGTGCAAATATCTATCTTATTAGCAAGAAAGATTCTGAGGAAAGGGACTGATACTTTCTCTTCAAAAGTTTTGCATGGCAATCAAAGAACTTTTACTTTCTTTGAAAATCTATGCTTTTACACAATTAGCAGTTTCAGAATTAATCTTTGTTTTTCCTTTTCAGTAAGTCAAAACACCATACGAGGTGTGCTTTTGCAGGAAAAGAGAACGAGAGGAAGGAAACAAAAAGACAATAATTTCCTCCTTCAGCACATTCTCTTTTTACTTAAACATTTGTGGAAGTGAGAATGTGTCTGTGTTTGGAGCATCAAGCTTCAGTCATGATGGTTTTGTGCTGTAAGAACCTGCTCCAAAACCTGCTCTCTGTGTAGCAGCTCAGATGGAAAGACCAAAAGTGTGTAACTGCTGGCTTGGCTGCAGGACAACAATGCTCAGCCACCCCAGACTGCAGAACACTTCAAACTAAAGAGTTCTAATGCCAACCAGGGACCACCAGAAATCCAAAGACCAATTGCTATGATTCCATGCTAGGAATTTAAATATTTTGGATGTGTCACAAAATGTCTTTCCTCTATCTCCTTGCGTTTTTTTCCCTCTCTCTCAAACACACACACATGCGCACGCACACACACACACACTCTTCACATTTTGAATTATCATCCTTTGGAAAAAAGAAATTATTCAGTATACATCTAACAGTCTATGAACAACAACTCTGTTTTATATTAAAGGATACTCAGAAATAATTCTAGTTTGAAAATACCCCACCCAATTTTAAATATTTGCAAAGACTTGTTTATCCCCACACAAGAAATACACTGACTATACTGTCTTGTCTCCTACTTGGTTTCGGTTTTGTTGTTTTTTTTTTTCTTTTTCATTTTATATTTTATTAGCACATTTATTTGAGGAAAAGAGAACGAGTACAAAGCTAAGTGTAAGTGTGTGTATGGTTAATTATTGGTTGTTTTATATATGTAAGATGGAGGGTATTAAAAGTAATGTCTAGCATAAATGTTTGGAGACACCAGAATTAATGATTCCATAGCTGAGAACTGACTATATGTAGTGCCATTTCAAAGGAAATTGCTGAAGAATTTAGTCTTTTACATCGGATGTTGATTTGTTCCTTTCTACCTAATTACCCTGGATGCCATCTCCAGAATCACCTTCCTAATACATACTCAGTAATTTCCTCTGGATGCTTAAGTATTCAGATTGATTTGTTCTCTACTCAAATCTCCCATGTCTCATACCTTATCTACTGTTTCTATAATTAATGGGTCAGGCCTACACAAATAACGAAAATGTGTCTGGCTGTATGCTTATAGAGGAATTTCAAGCAGCTAGAGTTTTCTTTCCTTGACACCTAACAGTCAAACTTTTCCTCCCAGGAAACATATTTGACACTAATTTAGGGAATTTCATGTAGGAGGGGCTTGCTGCCATTACATCAGGTCAATCCAGGGCATTTTTGGCTAAATTAAGATTGACTTGTCAGGTATTGGTATAATGATAGCTTTAAGATCTATTTGAGTTGAGCCCTGAGTATATACACATGTGTTTTCAGATCTATCCAAAAGAGAGTTCATGATCCCCACTCCCATATCTCAATTAAAAATTTATCTTCATTCTTCCCCAGCTCAGCAAATGGCACCATCATTTGACATCTTGATTCTTGCCTTTTCCACATGCATATACAATGCATCTGTAGATACCTTTGATTGTACTTGGTATAGGTCTTTCACCTTCTTTGTTAGGTTTATTTCCAGGTATTTAAATTTTTTTTGGACCAATTGTAAATGTTATTTTAAGAAAATTTATTCTTCAGACTGATTATTTGCATATAAGAATGTTACTGGTTTTTGTGTGTTGATTTTGGATCTTGTTACTTTGCTAAACTGGCTTATTATATTAATTAGTTTTTCTGTAGAATGGTGAAAAGCTGAAAACCTTTGATTTTATTTAGAAAGGATATTTAAAAAGAATCACCTCTTTTCATTTCCATTACTATTACCCTGGTCCAAGCCTCTGTTGTCTCTCTCCTAGACCAGAAGAAGCTTCCTAGCAAATATCCCTGCTGCTGCTATTGTTGTTATTATTATTATTATTATTGCAGCATTCTTCAAATACAAATCAGACTACTTCCCACTCAATTACCCCGCATTATTCCCAAGATAAAACTATCCCCTCCCCATGGCTTTCCAAACCCTGCATCACACAGGCAGCTCTTTCCTACCCATATTCCTTGAACACATGAGGTTATTTTAACATTGAGAGCATTGCCTTCTCATCCAGGACTGTTCTTTCCTAACTCTTCATGTGTTTGGCTCCTTTTCTCATCATTTGTGAGTCACTTTAAATTCTGTTCTGTAGAGATCATTTCATGCCCACCCAGACAAAGGGTAGCCTCAAGCCTCTTCTTCCAGTGTATCTATCACTTTGTTCTTTTTTCTTTCCTCTATACCCCTTTTATAACCTGTTGTTGCAAATTAGTTATTGTCTACCTCCTCCAATGATATAAGCTTCATTTTAAGAAGGATTTTGTCTTTTCAACATTGAATAGCCAGTGCCTTGGACAATTCCTGACACGAAGTAAATATTTAATAAATATTTATTGAACTAATATTTCTATAATGAGTAGTTTCAGATTCTGGTATATACCATGAAATCCATGGAGACATTTGTGTTCTTATATTTTTGAAAAAAATCCTATTGTACTGATAATAAAAACAATGAAACATAATAATTCCTCTTTGTGTAAATATAGTAATACTTGCCTCTAAGTGCAAAGAAGATAGAAAAACTCATACATAGTCACTCATTTATTGTGGAATTGAAGAATGAAAGAAATGAAGTTAATTTATTTTCCCGTTTTAAAGTACTTAATTACTATACAAGCTTATTAAGTTTCAAACATCCAAGAATTAATTTTTAAAGACCTCAACAAAGACTCAAACACTAAATGTGATCCCCAAGTTCATTAATCACATCAGCGAGAACAAATTCTCATTGATGCTTCCGTGTCAAATGTTTAACATCTATCATGTCCTTTGATTTTCACAACAATGTTGTGCATTGTTAGTTCTATTTTGTAGATGAGAGAGCTAAAACTCGTGGTGTCACAGCTCTTCAGTAATAGAAGCTTGGAAACATTGAAACACAACATCCTTGTAAAAATGTTTGAACTCTTAATCATGTGTCCCTTTGTTGTATTTTTTTTTACATTTTTATGGTGTGAAAAACTTGATAAAAGGATGCCTCAAAATGAATTTTTCAAAACAGTTTTAAAGCGTGCTTAACTTTAAACTTAAGATGTGGGGAACAAAGTTGGCTATGTATCAGAATACAAACCTACCTCACTACTGAGCTAGACTAGTTCCATCTTTGATGCTGGAATTTTGATCATCCTGGATGATAAGAAAATATATATTCTTTAATAATTGGTCAAAATAATAAATGTCCAGAGCTGGCATATGACTCTGGAGGAAACACCATAAATTTTGTGCCAAATCAGCTTAAGAAGGCAAGCTGAGGCCAAAGAATCACAGCTGTCATTTGGCTGTGGGAAAGAGTTCAGAGGTCTCTTCTACTGTTCATTCCCATGAACTTGAGGTTCTCAGAGGGGCACTCCGGGAGGTGACGCTCCATTTTCTGTAGCAATGTGACCCAGAACATGACAGATACTAGTAGTTAATCAACAGGTTATGAAAAAGTCAAAACCTGATTTATTTCTTTTGCCCAAGATTGGCTGTATTTTCACAGACATACAAACACAAACATGCAGCTTAACAGATCTAACAGAAGCCAGTTCAAACTATCCTATTGACATTTTTTTCTCTAGAAAATTCATAGACATTATAAAGCATAATTAAATATTTCAAGTTTCAAAATAGAAGTGACCTCTACCCACAAATGTAATTTTTATTTATATGGTATAAAATTTGTACTACCATTTGAAACAGTAATTCAATTTAGGAGAAATTTCTTTGGTCATGGTAGGGTATGACTTAATCCAAATATGGGAGAGTAAAGATGATCCTGAGAATGGAACTCTACCAGATATAAGAATCTGGTACAACTGTCAAGATCCTTTTGGGCTCCATGGTCTTGAAAGTTTTACTAATTTAGAAATGCAGTTTGTACTACAAACTTTGTGTAGTGAAATTTGGGTGATAATGAAAGCAATATTTATTTTAAAAATATAATTTTTAAAAATGATGATATTTGTATAAAGCTAGTAATTTTGAGTCTTATTATATGCCAGGTAGTGTTCTGAATATTTACTTGCTGATTAAAAAGAATCTTTTTAACATTATAGCATAAGAACTATTATTACCTCCATTTCATGCACAGGCACATTGAGGCACAGAAAGATTAGATAATTTGCCCATGGTCAAATAACTAATATATTGCAGAGTCAGAATTCAAACCAAACCAACCTGCTTCCTAATCAGTAAAATTTTCTTATGTGTGTATGTGTAATTCATGCACATATATGCAATTCACACAAATATGTGTATATAACATAACTGTAATACTGTCCTGTACTTTCAAAAAATAGAAGCTGGTAGTAATGTATGATTAATTCAGACAGGATCATGATAAACTAGTACTGAAATGCAGTTTCCAGAAATGTAGACAGAAAACTTACATGGTTACAAAAGTTATTTTGTGATAATTGTGATAAAAGAAATAGATTTTGCTGTTGCTCCATGGGGAAAAAAAGCTGGTGGAAGGGCACAGTTAACAATGGAATTCAAGGTTTACTGCTAGGTTTGCTGAATAGTTGATATCCTTTAATCCAGAAGACACAAGTTTCCACATAGTAAAAAAGTAATTAACTCTTTTTCATGTTTTTATTGCACTTCTGTTGAATTCTTTAGGTCATGATATAATAGATGAATTAAATGTAGCCCTAATTTGTATTTTGTTTTAGGGCCTTCTTTGACATTTGGCTTACCATTTTAAAAGACCAGAGGTCTGGGAGAATCAAGAACTTGTTGATTGGGGGCTTCCCTGGTGGTGCAAGGGGTTAAAAGCACAGCACTATGAAGCTATGGGCAGCCACTGCAGCACCAGTTGGATTCCTGGCCAGGAAGGTGACCACATGGTGTAGCAGATCTCTACTGTCTTCCTGCTGCTCCCCTCAGCAGTGAATTTCAGTAGATCCACCTGTTCTGCTACCTACTCTTTCTCTGGTGACTCACCCCCTGCACCTCTGGCCTGTACCCAGTTCTTGTATGCATAAATAAATAAATCTTTAAAAAAAAAACCCAGCTTGCTGACTGGGGAGTGGGTGAGGGGGAAGAAATGAGAAGCCAAGTTCTTCATGGCATCGGTTGAATTATTTTTGAATTATTTTGATTGTTGTGTTGTTATCAGTATAGTTTTTAAATATAATCTCAGAATTGGAGCTCCTGGAAAAGGTTGACTTTTAATGGTACTCAAATAGAAGAACATGTAACACCAGAAATTAGAGTGCAGTTTTTAACAAATAGTTTGAAAATTTAATACAGTGTCAAATGAAAACAAACTTCTTGGTCTTTAAATTAGAACAATAGTGAGAGAATCAGAAAAAGCTGTGGCACCTCAGGAACAATAAAAATACTCAGCTGTAATGTGGAGAGTTGATACTGAACTGTAAAAAAATTGTCATTGGGTTTTATTACATCCTAACTAATTAATGATAATGAATCTTATTTTTTCTTTGAACATATTTCAAGATAAACAGGCACAATACTTTGTGTGCATATCTGTGCTAACCTTGGCATCTGAAATAGCTCTTTTTTTTTTTTTTTTGGTAAAACCTATTATAGGAGTCTCTTTTCTCCTTAAGCCAGTAATAACTGGGTTGATTCTTAGATGGCTTTTATCATTATAATTTAATTCCTCTATCATATAAATTTTTTTGTTTTCTCATGATCATCAATAATGCCTGTGTTAACTCTCAGTTTTGTGAGGCCAAAATATTAAAGTGAAGAAACTTCTTTACCACATAACTAAATAATTATTTTAGAATTTAAATAAATACTGGCTACATTGTTCAAACCTCACATGGTAAATATGATTTCTCTCCGTCTCGCCAAAGCTAAGAAACTACTTTCTGTGATTTATTTGTACGTTTATTTGTATTTTTGTATTTATTTCAACAAACAGGTCTTGGAACAGCAGTCAATTGGTATTTTGGGTTCATTGAAATGTCATGAGGCTGTTTTCCCTCTATTTCCATACCCTTATTTTGTAGAGGAATACATGTGGCTTACTAATGCCAAAAACCACTCATATGGGGGTGGGTACCATGGTCAGAGTTTTGGGGTTTAGATGAGCAGACACCCAAAAGTCAGTAATTCTACAGTTTTTCTCTGGTGGCAGGGTAGTACAAATGTTTATGGTAGAGATGACATGACTGTATTTATTGAGACACAGAAAGCTTGTATTTTTCTGGTTCTACAGTAAAACCACAATGATACCTTAGAAGGAGACTCAGAAGCAGCCCCTTGCCCTCACCTCAGCTGCTCTTTTATTCACCACAGCCCTAGGAACACCCTTGATTCCTTCTACTCATTAGGAAAGAGGTAAAATTGTTCTTGTTTACTTATCTTTTGGAAAACATTAAAGAGCTTTTTTAAAATATCAAGCTCACAAAATTGTCTACAGAATACTTCAAAAACATTGTGGCGCCTCTGGTAAAATATCACACCAGAACTTTATTTGGTCCTTAGACTGATACCACGACATAGAAAAAGAATCATTTCAGTAGTTTGAGGATGGTATGTAATTCAGGGTTAAAGGAAAGAAGTAAAGAGTCCCCAAAGTTAGGCAGAGATCAGGGAAAAGTGGCCTGGGCAGTAATTGGCAGACAGTTCCTTCTTTTCTTTAAACTTGGGCCTTTAAAACTTCAAATGGGCCAAAAGCGCTTTCATATTTGTCTGCCCCTTGGTTTCTAAAGTTGAACACTTCGAAATCTTTACAAGTCACAACTATATTCAACTTTGTCAATTGGTTTCTGAAATATATATATGTGTGTGTGTGTGTGTGTACATACACATATAGATAGATATACACACATATATATATACATATAGAATGTTTATTTGTTTATTAATGCTAATTCTTTACCCACAAAGATACATCTCTACCAACCTTATAATTGGTGAAGATTTTTAAATAGAGAAAAACCACCATCAATTATTGACAAATAATGGCACATGAAAGGGAGTAATATATATGTGTAGGCTCGAAAAGATTTCAATGATATAATTAGAACTAAAAGAATAAAATTGGAAAATAAAGGATATTGCCAAGAAAAATAAAGTGTAAAATGTAGCAGTAAGATTTATGCGATGGTGGTAGCAGAAATAGGCAATGATTAAAATCTCCTAATTAGTTTCTGGAATTCATGATCAGTTGGGTGGTGACTAGTTGATTTCTATGTAAACTTAGCCAGAGGTAGTGTGAGCTAATAGTATTTACAAATTTGGGAGGTGGATATAATGTTCTTATTGACTAGAAATAAAGTGTTTTCAAGCATACTTATGTATTTAGTAGCATCTTTTAACATAAAAAGCATTTGATGATGTTAATTATAACTTAGTTCTATCCATTTGTTAAGAAAAAATCTGCTAAGGAAGCTGAGTAGATATTTGTTAAAATGAGAAATGTGCATTCAGATTTAGATTTTACTTCACAGAGTAATCATTTAGTTGCTAGGGAAAGATTAGATGTTCATTAAAAATACTTTTGATAATTCTGTAGAAAAGGTACTTATTAATAATCCAAATGCTGTGAATTTTAGATGAAAAGCCAACTGAAGAACGAGTATTATAATAAATGCACAGACCTATACTTATAATGTTATCATCTTTTACAATGCTTATCTTAATATTTCATATTTAATTAACTCCTTTATTGCTTACATTGTAAAAAATTCCTCTGATTTAAAAGAATAATCTTCATTTTAAAGAAACTGAAAAATAAAGCAGAAAATAATTTTAAAATTGCCTATTGCCATAGAAATAATTACCTTGTGAAAATTTGTGTTTTACAATCTTCTATGTATATATATATATGCCAATACAAAATTTAAAAGTGTATATGTATGTATTTTTTATATAGACCAATTTTCATGAAAGCACTTCTCTGCATATTCAAAGGCAATTCAAAAGCATATTCTCTGATATTTCTTATATTTTAAGATTATCTTTTTACAGATAGAAGACCATCTATTACTTTTAGATAACCCAATCACGTAGATAAGGAAGCAGTGAGGCTGAAAAGTCTATCAGGTTATTTTTGAAACCAACCAGTCCTCCAATTTATTGTGTTGGATCCTTTTGTCATCCTTGGACAGCATTAACAGGGTGTTTCTTCTTTCTTTTCCTTCCTGTGGTGTGGTGCTATTTACAAATTTGACTCTGAGCATAGGAGACTCTGTGTTATCATAAGAGTGGGCTGCAGTGGAGCTAAGAACAAACAAGTGTAAAATTGATTTGACAAAGTACAAAGTTCCTGCTAATAGGTGTACTCAGAGCAGTAATTACAACTCGTTGTGACCCAGTTACTCTGTTCTCTGCCTTTGTCTTGCTGTCATTGTAAACCATTGCCTTTGAAAATGCAAGTTTCCTATCATCCCATATTAGTGTTACTTCTTCAAAACTTACAACAAAAAATGTGCTTAGAGTTTCTTTGTACAGTATGTATGTAGGGATCTGAAAGAAAAATTAGGAACACACCTACTACATGGAACAAGAAGGCTATACTGGTGTAATAAATAAACTCTGAAAATGAGGTTAAGAAATCCAGGACTTAGTAAAAGGATTGGTTCTCATTCCAACAAAATCTGATGCAGTTCAAAGGATGCTTGTGTTCTAAACTCTGGGGCACAGGATGCTTCTGTCTGTGGCTTTGTCATCTTAACCTGTGACCTCAAAGGTTACTCCTGAAAATTAAGAGAGAGAGGAGGCACATCAGCTTTTATTTTAGTTGTTTCAGTCTGCAAGTGACATGCATCTATTCTCACCTCTTAGTATATTGCCAAACTGGCCACATGGCTTCAAACTATGTGCAAGAGATTAAGAGATTTTGCAGGGTATGTCAGGATTAAAATAGAGAGGCAGAACCAGTAAAGATGTATGTATTGTGATATTTATTATGAGGAATTGGTTTGCTCAGTTTTTGGGTTTGGGTAGATAAATCTGAAATCCAGGGGGCCACCAGCAAGGGGAGATCACAGGCAGGGTTGAGCTGCTATCCAGAAGTTCTTTTCTGTTTCAGGAAGCCTCAGATAGAAGCCTTTCCAACTGATTGAATTAGGCTCACAATTATTATCCAGGATAATCTGCCTTACTTAAAGTCAACCGATTGTGGCCTTTTAATAGCATCTGCATGCTCACTTCATAGCAACGCCTAGCTTAGTGTTGGTTGAATTACTGTAACTAGTTAAGTTGACACTTTAAAAAAATTAAAATATTGCAAGGGAACATGTAGAATAATAGGTGAGCTCTAATGGTTTCTGCTAGATGATGAGACCATCATACTAGGTCTCATGAGGCCTTATTCATTAACGACTACAACAACAAAAAAGAAATGTGTTAGAAATGATTGGATCAGTGGCCCTGAGACTTGATGGGTGAGAAGGAAGAAAACCATCATTTAATTTTAATATATGTGAATTTCTTCATTGAGACTGAATTTATAAATTATTGGAGACAATTAATGTAGAAAAATTTTATCCAATTTTTAGAAAGCTGCCAAGAACCAGCAAACACCTAATCATACTAATCTGTCCTACCAGTTGTTGATATTTTGTGTAACTGTGACATTAACTATATTTTAATGTACATTGCTCTAGATTTTCCATCCCATCTATTTTGCTATGTTTTGCTATTACTGTTATTACCTAAAGCACCCCATGCATATTTGTTAAATTGTTAGTCAGTCTAGAATCATCTGTGGCCTTAATGCTCCAGAATTTAGATTTTACTTGAAGTTTAAACGCTGTCTTTTAATTATCTTCCCTCCTTTTCTTATGCCTCTTGGCATTGCGTTTATATTCCTCTTTTGCTTCTCATTAGCAGCCCACTGAGCTGCATCATCTTCTCACAGTGGCAGCTAGCAAGATAGCTTTTGCTTAGCAATTTCATATTACTAGCAGTCAGTTAGTTTTCCTCATTGCCCAAGTCACAGCTTCTATCACTGTTGTCAGTGTCACCTAATAATGGCTGATGGTGTTTCATATGTCTCCTTGTGCTCTGGAATCCTATTTGCCAAGAGTTGGCCAGACACTAAAGTGGACTAAGTCAAGCAAGTCTTCCATATGCTACCTGAATTGGCTGTATGTACATACCCTGCATATTACCTGAATTCCACCAGGTGAGGAGCCAAAATCAAGCCCTTTCTGGCCAAGTTGTGCTAAGGTTTTCTCTGTTGGAAGTTGTTCTTTGCCAATCAGACAATACATCAGAACTAAAAGCAGCAGGAGACAGACAAAGTGATGCAGAATTAATGAACTTCTTTGTGCCAGGTACAAAAATAATATTTAGGCAGTAAATATTTTTGTTTTAAGGTCAAAGTTATTCCACCATGGGACCTCTATTAGATTAGCAAGTGATTTATCAGTCACAAACAGAGCTGTTTTAGGTAGTTTTAAAGTGACGTGATTACACTCACTTAACCAAAGTGTATACTTTTCCTTTATTATCTATTGGATGAAATCTCACTGCATTGTAACATACCTGTGTAGGGATTATCATTGCAGAATATCATTAGTGCATGGTCTATTGAGTAAGTGATATGCATTTTAAAAATTGTCTAAACACTTCTTTACATGCCAACTCTGGTGATAATTACCAAATGTCTATATCTAGAAAAACAGGCAATTCAGAAATATCAATTTTTGCTATTATTTATGATACACATGTGGTAGTTTTCCCTAAATATAGACCTTTGGTAATTATCACTGGGGCTATTTGTTACAACTCCAAAGTAGATACCAATGGAATAGAAATATAATTTATTTGGTAAAAATGTAAATGCTGAAAAATTCTCATTATCTTTTTGCAGAGTACAGTTCTTAGTTTCCTATTCATATTTCATGTAATAATTTTGGATTAGCCATCTGGTTTGTTGAGGGTTGAAAATCTGTTTAACACCAACGCAGAATTTTGTTAAAAAATAAAACAAGTCACACAGAAATCACAAATGTTTTTCAGGTATTTCACAAAGCTAATAATGAATAACTTTTAGGAGATGGCATGTAAATTTGCACTTATATCTTTAGTCCCTTCCTTTTTTAAAAAAAATTTGTGTGTAATTTAAATTCACCTGCAGCAGCCTTTTAAAACCTAATTTTCAGGGATGTGTCAATCTGAATGAATTATAACAATTCTTATGAAAAATTTATGTTGGCCCACCCACATTATTCTAGTACCACTCTTTCCTTTGTCCAAATGGTTAGCTCAGTGGCTTAAATAGACCTCAAATTCTCAGTGACACCTAGTCTACATCCCTGAGACTGAATTATCTCTTCACTGCTTCCTGTTTGCAAATAGATTCCAACTCTCTGCTACTCATCCTTGTTATTGGTCCACATAGGGAGAGTGGGAAGCAGAGTGTGGATTTCTCAGAACAGATCCATTGTTATATGTGTATAATAATCTTGAAGTGTGTACTGCAGAAAAAAGTGAGTCTGCAATGCTGTACTTATATTTGGTAGGCAATGTTCTCACGAGTGAGTTCCCTTCCTTCTGTAGCAGGAAACAGGTTGCTACCGATGGATGTGGGCATCTGTGACTTAATCCAAAATCAATGACCCACATCCAGCAAAAAATGTATGCTGCTGTATCTTGTTGAATTATTAGTGTAGCTTTGCATTGTGGCCAAGGTGTTAGAACATCTGAATAAAGCATTCCACACATCCAGGTCTCAAGGAGTGTGGATGTGTGTTGACACATGGCTGGTATTGGACTCTGAAGGTTAAACTATGGCTCCCACAGTTCATCTGATTATGTTGTTAGGAAGTATTTTTTGGCGCAGAAGAACATTTAGACCCATTCAACACAGATGTGGAGTCTGTTAAGTATTCTTTCAAATACCACCTGTACAAAATGCAGCTTTGATGAGACACACATGGTGGAATCAGAGAAAGCTTTTCTGTCCCTGTTAGGACTGGGCTGAATTCTGAGTAAGATAACCATAATAAACATGCTCCCAGAAGTTGAGAGAAACAGTTGGAAGTTAGCTGTAGATTGGCTTTTCAAAAGATTTTGAAATAATGCCTAGTGTTTATTTTGACAGAAAAAAGAATGATCATTTTTGCTACATGATCTTCCACTTAACCATTTAATCTCTAATGAGAAGGCCAGGGAGTTGTTTCTTCCGTGACAGTTATACTGTAGATTATATTTTAAGTTTTGAGAAAATGTATATACATTTAAGAAAAGATTTAGAATATAGACCTACATACCCATCTTCTGAATTTTTGGGGGGTTCTCCTTAAGATTTGCAATCTAGAAAAGATTGAAAAATGATTCCTGTATTATAGAACATCACTTAACAGTATCCTTAGTGATTACTCATTTTTATTGTTGTTGATGCTAAATTGACTAAGGTAGCAAATAAAAAAGAATATAAATGACTTAAAAAACTAATAAATGGATATAACTATATAGAGACTCCGTTTTCCAATCCAAATATTTACACAGGCCATAAGGTGTGTAGACAGCACTGGCTGATGACAATGCAGCAACTGTCACTAAATTAGTCTCTCCCTTTAGATAAAGACACATTGAGTCCTATAGGCATGTCAAAGGCAAGAAGTCCAATGTAGCAGAAAAATGGCATGGTCATTTGTGTGAGGACCATTGTAATAACATATCCAAGAAAAATTGTTTTTTGTTCTCATTGGTTTTATTAGTGTAATTCCTATTATCAACTGGATTGTGAAGTTATGAGTATAACTAATAATTTGAGGGGACTTATAAAATCTTAAGTAGTGCTTAAAGACATTTAGCAATGGATTTGAGAGGGTTTTTTCCCTTCATTCTCTATTTTTTCAAGGGATTTGGTGCCAGTAACATAAGTTTCTATATTTGCTTCTGGAAGATGATGGCATTCTCTTATCTAAATGATGGAAGGATGACAGTAGAAGACGATGGAAATGGCTGGGTGGGAAGCAGAGAGTGTGCATACTCTCAGACAAGATAATTGCAGTTGGAGCAGTATAATATAACTTTTGTGGGCCCAATAATTTATGAAAGTTGATTTCAAGTCTACATTCAAAGACCAGGCTTAAGGGAAGTGACTTTGTGATTTTTGTCTTCTGGATGTTCTCTTGCTCTTTATGTTGTTTGGTAGACTTAAAATAAAAGGGTAGTATTTTGCTCACAGTAGATATTCTGTACATACTGCTTGATATTGATGCATGAAGCAATTAAAAGTATTGTATTCAGATTTTAAGTTTAGAAAACTCTGTGAGCAAGTCTAAAGTGCTTTGTTGTACTTAATTCTTCCAGACTGTCTCTAATATGTGTAATTTTTTTCTGGTTTGAAGTGTCTACATTCCACTGATTCTTTGGGGGCAGTAGACCCTCAGCACAGTAGCTCTGTCTCCAAGTTCTGCCAGGTAAAGTACAGGCTGTCAACAATTGAGAGTCTAGTAGGATAAATTCCTTAGAAGTATCTGTATGCCAAAATATATTTTAAAAACTCATTCTATTTATAATCTATAATCCTGTCTCTTAAGGCTGTTAGACATTGCCCTTCTTTGAAAGTTATCCTTTTGAGTACTGATATTGGAACCAAAGTCTCAAAGCATCACAGAAGCCAATCTTTTCCCTAACTGCAAGCTTTGGGGTTAGTTTTAATAGCATGCCAATTGCAAAGCTGTACTATGTACTGCAGGCTATATAGCTAATTCAAAACACTAAATAGGATTGGGAATCCCATTTGGTGTGATTATATCATTAAGTCACAATTGTCTGTTTTCATATACTCCTCTGCTTAGAATGGGTATTGACAATAATAAAAATCATACTTTTTTTAAACAATAAATGCAAAGCTCTTTAAAATGATCTCATTACAGCATCCCTGTGAAACATTCCTAAGAAATACCTTCAACTGGATTTCCCTAGTTAAAGACACTTATCTTCAATGAATCAAACATGAAACAAGTTCCCAGAAGTCAGAGACCTTTAAACCCTGAGATAATAGCTCACTCCACTTAAAGTAACTGAAGGGAAACTAAATAAAAAACCGAGTGTGTAGTTTTTATTATTCTAATATTGTAAGAATTTTTATGTTATTGGGAGCTTCCCTAAATCTATTTCAGTGTTAAAACTATTATGTATGCGACATTCTTGACGCGATAGCAGAACCTAATTTAACCTCGGATAGTTCCTATATATTGTTTTAACGTGATGTAAATGCTCATCTCCATCACAGAGAGACAGTTCTACCTGTTTATAACTGAAATGACCGATTCTTAGAGATGCTCAGGCAAGTTATAAAAAGAAGACTCCTTTGAGGAGAGGCCATGTTCAGATGAAATGATCAGAATGTTCTTTATCCTCGATTGCATCTTTAAATTGAGTGCCATTATTGCTTTGAATTAGGAGCTTCAAGAGGCAGCCTGCACTAGACAGGGATTCTACTCCTTAGGTACCGCATGATTATGTTGTGAGATATTTGCAGAGAGGTTTATTTTGGGCTGGGTGAAATTAGCATCTTTGTTTACAAGAATACCATCTCACTGATCAAGTTAAAATACATGCCTAATAATCAGCATTTCTTAGGCTTTTATGCTGCCCTTAATTAGACTCTTCAAAGTTAATTAGGGGAACAAATGGTACTTTTTGTTCTTTTAAGTCCCCTTTAACAGCTTTCTCAACCTTAAAATGTTCCCACATTTTATAGGTAACTTAGCTTCTGTTTTAAACCTACTGGTTAGTTGCTCATTGGTTAACTACTCCTTCATTCACAGAGTACAATCCAGTCTATTTTTCGGGTGTCTTTGATCTTTTTTCCCCAATTTGCAACCATTAATATAGTTTATTTTTAGATACAAAATTATTTGTTATTTTTTTGTTGTTGTTCCTATTTGGGAATAGACTTTTGCTTCATTGCTTAAAAACTGGCAAAACTATGTTTGTGGAACACTGGCACAAGCAGGGAGACTAGGGCAGCTTTTGCCTTAGAAAACTGCTCAGAAAAAATTGAATTTCCACACCCCCACCACTGGGTGTGGAGTGATGGTATTGGTGTGGGACATAGCACTGTTTTCCATATGCATTAAAATAAAAATGATTGACCTCATTTGGTACTTATTGTACATTTTAATATTTTCTTAATAAAAATATTTGACTTTATTTTTCCTTTTAATAGAGGCCTTATTATATACAGAATGTTGGCACTCAAAATAATAAGCTAATCCCTAAGATGTGAGATTTTTCAGCCATGATGTCTGTCTGCTTTGTGCCACTAATGGTAATATAAGACTATTAGAAGTGAACCGAGTAGATGAGAAATAGTCTTTGCATTAGAGCAGGAGTCTGTCACTCTACTGGCAACCCTGCCGAGAGCTACACATCAAAGCCACCACACTGTGCTAATAGTGTCACTTATCCCACAGCCTTTACACTGTCCCATATGCAGTTACTATGCAGGGGGTGAGCACATGAGGGTGAGAGGGGAGTTGACAATGTGCTAGAAGAAACCGTAGGAGATAAACTGAATGTGATTTATCACCTCTAATCCTTGCAATGGAAAACATTTAGGAAGAGAAAATAATTGAGGTCTTTCAGAAATATGTTTTTATTGGAATAAAAAAATTCTTTGAATTAATTAGCAGTCTAAAAATGGAGAAATAAAAATAAATTTTTACAAAAGTCATGAGAAAATCCTTCACATGTATATATAATTGGAAGAAAGAAATTATGCTTTAAAAACAACCCCTTAAAACTATTTGGTTTTGATTATACACCTGAAAGAATGTTTTTAAAAAAGCCTTCATTATTGTTTTTGTATATGGCAATCACAATCACAGATATCTACATAACTCAAGTTGCTGAAACAAAAATATTTCTATTAAACTGAAAGCAATCAGTGATAATGTACCTATATTCCACTTATTGTCATCTTCCTTACCAGGTTAACATTGTTTCTGTTGTATTTGATGTTTTTGTCATGGCTGCATGTATATTTAGTAGTCACTGATTATAACAGATTGATAGGTTGGGAGAGTGAGAGGAACCAGATAGCTCACATGGAGTCAGAGAAGCCTCTGCCACTGCCCTCTCTCATGCCCACAAGGCGGACTCTGTGAGCATGACTGGCACCTGCTCCTGATCCCTTCCAGGTCCTGAGGAAATATGCTCACCTTCTTTTCTAGGTCAGTCCATTCAGTCGTTCTCTTAGGAACTGAGCTCGCCGTTATTGTTTCTTCTGAAGGCTTAAAACTATCCAGTGGGCTTGGGAGAAATGGGAAGGAGAAATATAAATGGTTGAGTGGAGGTTTGCTTTAGGATTGCAAACATGCAGAGTTGGTATCAAAGATCTTTCAACAATATTTTTGTGGTCTAAGAGATAAAAAAATAAATAAATATTCCTGGAGAGAGAAAGGCCAATAGAAAGATTAAACACAAATAAAGCATTGTCTTGCATTCAAATATCTCTAGACTTTATTTTCAGTTTTGCAAAGTTATATCACTTATTTGAGGTTAAATATGACACTTTAAGTTCACTGGGATTGATCCCTTATGGGTTCAAGGGAAAAGTACCGGAGTGCTCCACTTCAATCTAAATTGAGGCACAAATCCATCTTTTGGCCTTTGTTACATCTTATAGTGATGACATCTCGAATGATTTGGCTTACAGTCCACTTAGGGGATTTGACTAAATAAAGATGTAAGTGTCAATCTCTTAACAAGGATGAAGACAGAGAAGCTTTCAAATTGCAAATTCTTGGAGGCCTTTCACAATAAGCCAGGGACCCTGTGGTCTGACAGTGTGCTTCCATGCAGGACTGTAGTACAGAAATGAAGTAAATATTTTCACCTGCAGAAAAATGTTCCTTTCCTCTCAGTTTCATCTCACTTAACAGTATCACAATTGACTAAAACTAGAAATTGCCAGAACTGTATTTGCCATTATGCTCCCTTAGTTAAGTAAATTCTACTAGGTCTTCTTAAGCAGCTCTTCATTTTATATCTTTGTCCTCATTGCTGCTATTCCATTTTTGGAGTGACTACATATTTGAGGCCTTATTCACCCTTCTTTGTGCTCCTATCCAGTCCCATTAGTTAGAGGAAAGAAATCTTATCCTTGTATCTCTTAATGCATAATGGCAGGGACCTTGTGTTTCTGGGGCCACATATCATTGGTTTCCCCACTTGTCATCTGTCCATGCTGCTAGAGTTCTGTCTGAAATCACAGGCATGGTACTGGAGTGTACTGTGCTGTCTGTCATTGCATAACCTCCAGTGTCTTCTGGGGAACAACATTTATCATGATCAAACCCTTCCCAGTCTCTCTCAACAAACCCTGCCACCTTCTTCTCTTCTCATCTCCCACATGCCCCCTACGCTTCAACCACAAGGACTTCTCACCATTCTCTGAAATGCCACTCCTTCAAACTCTGTGTTTTCCCAT
This sequence comes from Galemys pyrenaicus, assembly GCA_019455555.1. Lineage (NCBI taxonomy): Eukaryota > Metazoa > Chordata > Mammalia > Eulipotyphla > Talpidae > Galemys > Galemys pyrenaicus. Next base: position 971,103 of record JAGFMF010011381.1, read on the forward strand.
ATGCTGTTTCTTTTCCTGGAATGCCCTTCCCTCCTTTCACTGCGTGGTAAACTCCCACTCATGCTGTAAGACCCAGCTCAAATGCCATCTTGTCTCGGAAAACCTCCCCACTCCTGCAAGTAAGAACTTCACTCTGCCATTCAAGGATCCACTGGTCTTTTGTGGACACCTCTTTTTAAAGAAAATTATAGCTTGTGACACCCCCAAGCCAGGGGGAGTAGTGCCCCTGCTGGGAAGAGATCTATGTGGTTAAAGGAATATATAACTAGAAAGCTAGTCTTTTCCTTTCTAAATTAAGCTCTCGATCTCTGTTACTATAGAACTCCCTACCCAAAAAGACCCAGTCCCAGTCTAGAAATTGCCCAGGGTCCTTTCCCTGGGTATTTACATCCAAGAATAGTCTGTGTATTTGGCAGAAATGCCACTATGTCTGAGGGGGTCAGGGGTGGGCGGAACATGTTTGGAGCTTGGACTTGTCTACAAGTCCATACATAAGATCCATCAGGGTAAAAGTCAGAACTGAGAGTGATATAATAGGACAATAAGTTCCAGAGCTGGCGGACAGCTTCTTTGATGATACTATTTTCCAGCCTAGAACTCAATGGAATCCAGGATTTCTAAACTTGAACTTGCTAATTCATGTTGTCTAGAAGGTATATTTGTCAAGGTAGAAAATTAAGGCATATTTCCTTCTTAATTTGTAGCTTAATTTAAAACTATTAAATATGTAGACACCTGGTATGTGGCTTTCCATTTGTACTCTTGCTCAGGTCCAGCAAAGGTTAGGAACAGACCTGTGGTAGTGTAATTATTTTTTGACATGCTTCTCTAGTTGGGCTATGAATTGGGGGGAAGACATTTTTTATTTCAATAGTTCAGTATCTTGCTTTACAACATATTTGCTGATTTAAAAAATTATAGTCATACTATTTAGTTGATGAAGGCAGGAATGTATATAACGTATTACAAAGACTAGCACCTAAATTGGATAAAGAAAAAAAAAAGATCAGATTCTGGCTGAGAAACAGACTCAAGAGCCTTGGGTCACCATTAACTCTGAGCAGATTTAAAAGATGGTGATATAAGAGCTCCTAAGAATTCCTCCTTCCATAGACATACCAGATATACAGCTCTGTGTGAGTAATTCCTTCTGAGAGAAATTCAGAAACTGTGGCAGTGACTCCTACTTATTGGACAAATGAGAAAACATACACACTGAAATGGGAAGGGAAGGCTGAGATACAATCTGGCCATATACCACAATATCTGCACTGTGCCGTACAATCCAGGGGATCCCCATATCTCTCAGCTTCTACCTGAGGAGAGAACGGTTTAGACTACTTAGTGACCCAACTTTTAAGGTTCCTATGTTAGGGAGGGGTTTCCCAAACACCTTTTTCTGAAAGCCAATAGAACTTTCCTCCATGAGAACCACAAGCTATAAAGAACAAAGAATCAGTTATTAACTGGGGAAGAGCCCTCACTTAGAGGATCCTCCCAGGGGTTTGGGTATGGTGAGCAGGAAACAATGCTTAATTTTCCCTGGGAGAGGACTTAGTGCATATTTTATAAACTGCTGCCTGAGGGTTTGGCTTCCAATTTGCCACCATCTAGTGGGGGGGGCGGTCTGTGTTCCCCCAGGTGGCAGCCTGGGGGAGCTGGTGGGTATTTCCACCACCTTCTCCCACCACTGTGATTCAGTGATAAAAACAGATTTCCAGCATCTCTCTGGAAGAAGGTTGTACACATGCCTGGAACCCCCTCACCTGCGGCTGCCAACAATAGGGCTTGCATTCACAAGTCCCACATGATGTAGCAAACAATGAAGCAATTCTTAATGGGTATATATATGAGTGTAATAGAAAATACCCCACATCACCCTCCTCCCTCACCCTTGCTCCAAAACTCAGCAAAGGAACTGGCAAAAAAAAAAAAAAAAAAAGCCAAAAAATTGCGTCTTAGTCTTTCCCTGCCAGGGGTTTCATTGCATAGCTTACAAGGGCTGACTTCTAATTTAGCATGATCTTCCCCAGAGATCAGAGAAGCCAATGGACGATGCCCCTGTTTTCTCCCTCTAGTCTACTAATAAAAACAAGTTATTAGTACAAGCTTGTACTTACATTTAGTGCCCCCACTTTCATGGCAACCATACAACGGCTAGGTCTCCAAATCACCTAACTCTGATAGCCAAGGGGATTTGCATTCAAGAGTCCCTCGGTACTAGTGGGCAGACTGAGGGGTACTCCAGTACCCCCAAACTTGCATGCTTTAAAGGAATCTATGCACAAAGACAAAGCATACTTAGTTTGAAAGAATTTTAATAGCATTAGTATGTATAAGAACAGAAAAGAGGATAATGGTTTCCCAATGAAACAACCACAGTTACCCATCCCTTCAGGGATAAACCCCCAACCAAACAGAATTGGCCCGGAGTTGGACTGCTGAGACCTAAAAGGCTGTGACAGATCTAAATCAACTTCTGGCAGGGAGTTTAAGGGGTCAAACAATTCTGGTATGAAAGATGCAAAATCAAAGTACAAATAAGGATAATGGCTGACTATTGTAAGCCTCCCCATGTATCTCTCACCTTCATGTCTCTTCCAAGTGTCTCTACATGTCTCTACTCCATATGTCTCTTCCTCCAAGTCCCTGGTGCAAGCCAAAGAAGAGAAACAAGTGTATACTTCTCTGTGTGTCTCTCTCAGAGCCCACCTGACTTCTGTGTTACATAGTTTGACCTGCTTACTTAGTTCCCACATAGTTAAGTGGTGCCCTTTTGTCGAGATGGTTTCATTAAATAGGCTCTCTCTATATATCTATATATGTGTGTGTATACACAAATATACATACATACAAATAGATATATAGAGACCAGATAGATAGATAGATAGATAGATAGATAGATAGATAGAAATAAAATAAAATAAACAGTTTTAAAATGGAAACCAAAGAACTTCCCCACATTCCTGAAACTATATTCCTGGGCTCAGCACAGAGGCAGCAGGCAAAATTTCCTATCTTCCAGTTTCTCCTTGGCAGAGGCTTAACTACAGATGCTGCCTGAGGGCTCAGCTTCTAATCAGTCTGCATCTATGTGCAGAATGAGATCCTTCCCTTGGGACATTGAAGGGACTTGGCACCCTCTCAACTACTCATCAGCTTAAAATTGATTGTTATAAATGTGAGATGTTTCATGTAAGCCTCCTGGTGACCAACCACAAACCAACTACCTATGGAAGTGACACAGAAGATACTAGGATGGAATCTAAGCATATCACAAAGGAGAAAACAAAAGTAAAAAGGAACTACAGTAAAAAAGACAAAATAAAACTGAAAAAAAATGACAATAGTAAACCTGTATTTAATTAATAATTATTAAAAGTACAAATGGACTAAATTTTCTAATCAGAATACATAGAGTGACTGAGTGGATGTAAACATATAAGATCCAACCATTTGCTTCCCTACAAGAGAATCACTTCAGCCTTCATGAGACACATAGAAAGTGAAGGGATAGTGAAAGTTTTTCCAAGCAAACAGAAACCAAAGAAACAGGGATAGCTATTCTTATATTAGACAAAATAAACTTCAAGTCAAAAAACATGCACAAGAAACACAGGTGGTCATTATATAATGATAAAGTTGATAAAGTGGTCAGTTTACCAAGGGGATACAATAGTTGTGAACACGTGTGCATGCAACGTTAGAGCACCTAAAAAAAATCACTATTAGCAAACTTAAAGTAAGAAAACGATTAGAAAGACAATAGAAAAAAATTATAGAAGAAGCCTCAAACATTTTTTTAATGATAAAATTGACAAGCTTTAGATAGATTTATCAAGACAAAAGTCTAAGGGGAATGGATTAACAGAAACAGTAGAATGAGAATTGAGAAACATCTGACCAGTTATTCAGGTTTTCAAAAGTCTTGATCAAAGTGACATGTGTGATTGGAAATCAATTAACTCTGGCATTTATATGCCATTGGTCATGAGTGGGAAGGAGTATTGTCTGGATACAGAATACTTCAAGTGAGCCTCATGGTTTAGGAGAGTATCTTTGCTAAGCCCAATACTTCTGTATCTAATTTCTAGCCATCCTTCACCAATAGGATAGAAATTCTTTCTGTGATTTTTTTGTTCCAAAGAGCATGTGTTGACTGGAAAGAGTACACAATGGAGGAGCCTGTGATGTCTCTTCTCAACTTTTTATCATCTTCTTCTCTCTCTCTCTCTCTCTCTCTCACACACACACACACACAAATCTGGATTAAATTCATTTAATACATTATCTTTCTGATCCCATGTCTAATTGAACAATGTAACATTATGGCTATCACAGTGGGTATGTCTTAGCCCTGTCTGCTATAACATAATACTGTGAACTGTGTGGCATAAATAGGGATTTGTTCTTTATTAAAGATCTAGAGGCTGAGATGTTCAGGATAAAGTAGTTAGCGGTTCTTGGTTAGGTCTTTCTTCCTCACATGCAAACAGCTGCCATCTAGTATCCTCCCATGATAAAGAGAGGGAACTCTGGTGTCTATTTTTCTTAAAAGGGCATTAATTCCATTATGGGGGTTCCATCTTCATGATCTCATCTGATCTTAATTTCCTCCTAAAGGTTCCATTTCCTAATACCATCACACTGGCAGTTAGGGACTTAGCATATTAATTTTAGAGGACCATAATAATTTAAACCATACCAGAGCAAAAATCCGGAATCCTTTTGACCATGGAATTAGTAATTTCCTGAGAAATGTGACTCACTTCACATTCTTCTTAATTATAGCATTTCTTTGTTTCCCAAGTATTGAACTGCATGGAGTTCTTTTCTTGTTCGAAACTCAGCACTGAAAAGGTAGTTTGGGTAATTTCAGAATTGTGCTATGGATTTTTTTTAACTTCATTATTCTGGCTTTGTTCTTTTCAAAATCTTTCCTCATTTTGCCTGTTTTTCCCATTTATTGTTACATTAAATATGTTTCCCAGATGGAACAATGATCAGTTTTAACCAGTATTCTGTGTAATGCATTGTTACTAAAGGTTAGTAAGTTATAGGTATGCATTTATTAGCTAATAATCTATTTCAAATCTTTGTATCTACTTGTGATTTTATGATAGAATTTAAAAGCTTGTATAGTCTTAAAAATCATTAATATAATATACTCATCTTGTATAAATGAGTATGCCTTGACTCAGAGACATAAAATAACTTTCCAATCATTATATATTTCTACTAGTACTTAATTGTCTTGGTTATGGGGGAAAGACTTTGCTTATCATTATTGAAGTATTTTGTTTCTCCAGAACTCTTTTTCTCTTCCTAGAATTGGCTCCCACTCCTATTAGGAAACATTGAATTAAGTCTAAAGTTTAGGTGCAATTCTGCCTGGGTAGATCAGGTTGGACTACATTAGTGATGAAAATTAGCACTTGTATGTGCCTTGAGCTTAAAATAAGTCAAGGATAATGGAAATCATCCAATGGACCTAAAAGCAATTTAGCATTCTTTTCTGTTTTTGCTTTGGTTTTAAAAAGAATCTGTATATATGGGGAATTCTGAGAGGATCTCAAATGGAGAGATACTTATATTTTTTGAAGGCACATTTTACGAACCAAACACAAATGCAGTTAGCCCTGTTTACCATGGTGTAGATGTATGGAATACATATACACAACTACACACATTTCTATTTATGCCTGTGTAGAAAGATATAGTATCTTCTATCCATGTATCTATAATATAGAATATATAAGTATAATGATATATAGATAGATGACAGATAGACAGACAGACAGACAGACAGATAGACAGAAAATCCATCCTGGGCCATGTCTGAATCAAGTTGATGCTAACCTTAAGTGATATAACAGAAATAAAAGGTAGAGTAGATATGTGACTAATGAAAAATTCACTTAGTTTAGTTAAATAACTTTGGGTGCCTAGTTATCAGTACTTAAGAACTAACAATCTAGATGTAGGCTTCAACCATATCCATTTTATTATCCTTAATCCAGATTAGCCCTCATCTTTGAATTATGACTCTACAATAAAGTAGTTTTAGTTTTGTGATGTTGGGTGTGGGGAATTTGGAGCAGGAACCTAAAAAGCATAATATTTCAGAATAAAAATACTTAGGAAATTTCTATACATCAGTTATTTATAACAATAGATTTGGTAATTATTGAGGAATGCTTACATATATAGATAACTCTCCAATGGTAAGAGATAAATGTGAAAATTATTCTTTTTTTTTCTTTTATTGATTACTGACCTCATTTTCTTGCTAACTGCACTTTAGCTACTTGGCATCTTACTGCTGCACGTCCCCTTGTCTAGGATGCAGCTTCCCCAGAAGATCACATAATTGTAATTTTACTTACTTTAGGTGTCTGTCCAAGCATGACTATCTCAGAGAAGCCTTTGTTGACCAGCTGCCTAAAGCAGAAACCCAATACTAGCAATTCTCTAGGCTTTCTGTTTTTTCATAGCATTTTTTCACTAACAAGTTTTAATATATTGGGTTGTTCATTTGTTTTTATCTGTCTTTCTAGCAAACTATAAATTTCATGAGAATGGGGGATTTGTTTTGTTCTCTGCTTGTCTCCATGGCTCAGAATAGTATCTATACTAAGTCCTCCAGAAGACATTTTTAAAGAGATGAATGATATCATGCATTCATATTATCCATCTCACCTTCCTAGAGCACCTGTCACGTGCAGGGAACGTGCCTTTGAGAGAGAGCTGATTATAACTTGAGATGTCTTTTCTTTTTCCAAAACTTCTTTCTCTTTCAAAGAAGTTAAATCTGAAAAATTTTGTAACTTTGGATTCAGTTTTTTACTATCAAATTAAAGCTAAAAATGCTGCCAGGAAGGAGGGAAAGCCAGATTGGAGGGGGAGGAGGCGAGAGGTAGAAGAAGGGGAAGCAGAGAGTTGGGGGAGGAGATGGCTGAAAGATCCAGGAAACCTGAGGAGAGGCAACAAAAACCAATTAAAGTTAATGAACTACAGCTAAGCTTTTTATTTTAGTTGTTTTTTTTTTTTTTTTTTCCCCTCACAGTATACCAGCCTCAACTTGGAACTATTTTTCTTGGAGAGACACTTTGAAAAAAGTAGATTATTTCCTCCCTACCCCCATGCCTCAGAAAAAAATAATACAACACTTTAATCAACTAACGTGTGAGGGTATGTTTTGTGCAGCTATTTAGTGGATTTGCCACTTGGCCTTCAGCCTTGGTCCTACCACCCACTAAATTCTGGCAAAATCCCAGAATGTCACAAATCTTGTTCTCTTCTATCTTCACATAAGCTGAGAGAAAGTCGGCCCTACTGAGTAGTTATCTGGAGACAGGAGGCGGAGGTCCAATTGTAGTATCTAATATTAGAAATAGAGACGCCTCCAATGGTTTTTGGCAGACTGAGCCTCGAAAGAGTGGCTCTGGCTCTCCCACTCAAACGTCTTAAATAGTTTATATATCTGTTTGATTAATTTGGCTGGAAACATGATTGTAGTTAATGCCTTAGGTATGAAAGTTTAGAGGAAGATTTTTATTTCAGTTATACCCATTCTCTAGAATAACTGATTTTATCAAGCTAGCTATGTTTACATGATGAATACTAATAACAATGAGATGGTATGATTTATTGAGGATTCATTATTATCTATAACCTCCCCCAGATTTGAATATGAATGAAATGTGCTTCACTAACATTTTCTGTTTATTCAATATTTTAGCCAAATATCAGTGAAATTTATAATTTCATTCTAAAATGTAAAAAAATGGCATAAACTGATCAAAATTACTTCAAAGACATTTAAAATCTGAATACTCGACACTTATGTTGCCCATTTGAAGCATCATTTCAAATACTCTGCTTTATACAATAATCTGATCCTCAACCTCTTGTCTTCACTTCCTGCTTGAAATCAGATGCTTTGTGTATTTCTCGACTTTCATTTCATTCCATTCATTCTTTTTGAATTCATAACTGTTAGGTATTTTTTGTCTTCTTTCATAGAATTAAGAATCACAAGAATGGCCTTACTGAATATTTGGCTGGATTCTAACTCATCTATCACTCCTATTCCTTCTCTTCTATGATTGAAAATCCTGGGATGCTCACTGTTACTTGAGGCAGCACAACCTTTGTTGGAAAACTAATGATTAGAATGGATAACATATAGTTATGTTAACGAAAAACATATTAGAGCCTGTATTCATTGATCTTGGCTCATTTGGCGACTCATACATCCATTCATTCACTCACTTTACATGCCCTCATAATTATTTAATTGTTCAGTTTCTACCACGTGCAGAGGCAATATTAACTCAGGGCTCAGGAGCACCACAAAATTTGTCTGTTTGCTGCATATCATCTCTCTTTACAGTTGGAAAAGAAATTGCATAGTAAATGTAAATATACTAATTATCTACTTTTTCTGATACATATAATTTTAATTCTTTTCTGTTACTGGTCACTCTCCTGAAATGGCTTTGTATGTCAATATCTCTTCAAATATACACTTAAATATGAATGAAATTTTTCATATATTTCATTGAAGGTCATCATATACATTATCTGAACAGTTTAGGTTTTGTATCAATGAAGGACAATCAGGTGAGGAACTCGTGTGTGTGTGTGTGTGTGTGTGTGTATTAGGGTGTCAAAGGGAGGGAAGAGTGTAATTCAAATATCTTTTTTACATTTTTCCATATTAAAGTTTATCTTGTCGAGCACTTATTCTACCAATCTATAGAAAGAGTATTTTCAAGTAATACAAACATGATTTTATTTACCAATAGAAAAAAATATGACAGACAATTCACAAAATGGAAGTGACTGGAAATGTAATAAACATAGAAAAAGTCAACTGTTATAATAAAAACAAAAATTAAAACTTAAAGAAAATTTATTTTTAACCCATCAAATTACTAAATATTGTTTGGGTGTTTTTCAAGTTTTAACATACTACTAATGGTATGGAAGATACATGCATTTATTTATTACTTGCTTGGTAATAATACAGTCTTTGCAGTATCAATTAGAAGATATAAAGGAGCATTGATAAAATTTCCTGGATCATATTATAAAGAAAAAAAATGAGATGTGGGATTAATGATTTATCCACAAAACTGTATCATATTACTTATGACAACAAATTTTAAACTTTGTTGGAAATCCAACAATAGGGAAATGGCTAAGTGAATCATAATACAACTAATGAAACATTACAGAGTTACCAGCATCTTCAAAAAATATTTGATATTTCAGTGAATCTTTTTATTATAATTTAAAGAAGTAAATAAAAAAATGAATTGCATCTTTATATTAACTTTCTTTAATTCAATATTTTTTTTTTTATTTACAGATGACTATCCTGAGTGCCTAGAATGATTCCAGGCTCTGGAAGGTAAGCTGTATTATTTATTTGCTACATGAAGTAATGAATATGTAATATATTTTCACTTAAAAAGATACCTATACCAATTAAGAAGGAATACCCTCATGATACTAGCAATGTCAATTTCTGTATGTTGGTCATGAAGACACACTTTTTATTTTCAGTAGTCACCAAATTTACCATATTTTACAAACAGACAAAACTTACTGAACCAATAGCCTTGTTATCTTCAACCAATAATTCCCACTTAAGGATATGTTCTTTTCTGCTTCTGTGGTATGGTTCTATAGCCCAATAGGTTTGTCTTTCTACAAATTTCCACAAATAGTATCTGAAAAGGAAGAGATAATTTACATTTTGATATTGTTACCTCCAATTTGAGAATGCTTTGAAATAATGATCTTTGAAATAATGCTTTTCAACCTACCTTCTGTTAACTGTGTTAGTAGGTGGGATAAGCCCATACCCTTCTATTTTTATTAATGATGATTTGTCAAAGAATATGGCCAGTTGCTTCTTGGTAGTAAAATTATATCTGTCTAAATTCATCCAGATCTTTGAGTCTATTGAGCATCTCAGAAAAATGAAAGGATGTAAGTGTGGCTTGATTTGATCTTGTAATCCATGCAGTGTTGTCTCTTTTTCTTAAGTTCTCATGACCCAAATATTTAAAAACAATCCAGAAATTTGTCTATATAGTATCAAACTTTCTCTACTCTCTAGGATATACCTTTCAGGATGTATTCTGTGCAGCACCCAAATACCTTTTCCTGACAATGGTCTTTCTCAGTTCACCACACATAGTTTGACCTTCACATCTGCAATTGTTGATTAAGTTAATGACTTAGAGATGCCTTTTAGTTTGCAAAGATATTGTTTCCTTAGACTTAGATGATTAAGTATATTAAAATGACAAGGCTCTTTTGTATTTTCCCTTTTCTAATTCAATGCTTAGTTTGCAGTTTCCAGTAGAACCCCTCCTTGATAGAGGGGGTTAAGAAAACTGTTCTTGTTTCCCTATGGAAAGTGACAATAACATCATCATTTCCTGAGATTATTGTTTAACTTCACAGCAAAATTTTCAGTTGCATTTTCTAAATATACACCCCCTTGGAAGAATGTGTGTTTTTAACTTTCTATTTTAAAATACTTTTAAAAATTGCAGGAATATTTTTAAAAAAAGTACAAGTAATTAAACTTAATGGAAATTCAGATTGGTCATTTTCCCTCAGCCCTTTGTTAAACTATTTTTAAAATCAGCTTTGTTGCCCCCTTTCATTTAAAGAATGTATATTTCAAAATGCATATTTCAAAGAAAACAAACCAAACCAAGAATACACTCTTATTAAACCAGAGCATGGTTATATAGACTGGGAAATTGGCATTGGCATAGATGGGTTCAGGATATATGACTCCAAATATGGTGCCTGAACATACTGAATGTTGTAGGCTGATGATTTTGAGAAAATGGGAGCCAAAACAATGCTGACCTGTACTTCTGCCACCCCTTCCCCCCAATAACCACTTGTATCTTCTCTAAAATCAGCAGATACATCTCCAATATCTCCTATGTGCAAAGTACCTTTATTGCACTAGGAGGAAGGAAAATAAATATTCTTATACCAGAGATAGGGAATTTGAAGTCAAGAATATATACAAGCAAATCTTGTTTAACCCTAATCCTCCTGGTTACTTCCTCACAGTTTACTACCCCTAGCTTAAACCCATTTGTTGTATTAATTTCTGACAAATTTACTGTTTCTCTGCCTCAAATGTATACAGTTTTGCTGTACTTATTCAGGTCTTCATTCTCTTGTGAAGGTGCTCATGTAAACACAAGATTTGATAAAATTTGTATGCTTTTCTTCTCTTTATCTTTGCCTATTGTATTCTCGGGCTCAGCTAGAGTCCTTCAGAAAATTAAGGCATACTAATTTCCTCCCCTACTATGCAGTACTATATTATTGTAGTAAAGACATGTAGCAGGTAATAATGTTGCCAGTTATTATATTAATGTCTTTTATGCTAATTTTTAACTAATACTAATTAATGTCCTTTATACTAATTTTTTTTTTCCCCTGAGCTGGAGCAACATGTAGAGGTGTTGTCAGAGTTGGGGCAGTGACACTGAAGTGCCTGGGGCCACTGCCGCCAGGTCTGGCATCCAGTACTAGGATGTTTTTTCAGCCTTCTGAACAGGGCCTAGATGTCCAAGGACAACCAGGGGCTCACAGTTCTTGTCTCAGCAAGGAAAGAATTCAACCTTGAGATCACGGTTATGCAGAAAAACAAGGCACTTGTTGACAGATAAAAAGAAGGATAGGAAAGCTCTCTGAGCAGAGAGGGGTCCCGAATGGGTTGCCACTAAGGGGGCAAAAGCGTGTTTATGTGGGTATAATGGGCAATGAATGGGGATTTGGCTGTTTGGTATCTCAGTGTTGTACCTCCTGCTAATTCGTTGGGCCCTTGAAGTCTCCTATGTTACTGAGGCCCACTGAGACTCAAGTTACCTGGCCTGCTTTCCCTAAATGACCTCTGGACTTTGCTTTAGTGTTGTGTTATTGTATCCATGTTCTGAACATTTCAGTTTTACTCTGACTCCCAATGATGGGTCCTTATTCAGATTGATAAATGGACTTTGGCACTTGGGCTTACTCCCCACGCCCACCCCATTCTAACTAACTACCTGTACCCATTTCCTAACTTCCACATTCACTGCCAGCTCAGAGGACTAGGAACAGCAGCTCACCTGGGTGGAATCTTGATGAGCCTCCTTCTTACCAAGATCCCATTCTTTGGAGAAATAATCTTGAGCTCCCTTTCCTGTCAACACTGTAGTGGAAAAACTCTGAAATCCAGTAAGCAGGCAGGATGCAGGACCAGGCTGTCCAGATCTAGAAAGGCCATGAAGAGGGAATTAGTGAACACTAACTGCCACCGTTAGGATTACCCAAGCTGGAGGAACAAAAGGGAGGTCAACAAAAGGGAGGTAGGACCACTAATGAAGGATGGGTCAACCTGCTATCTCGGGCCTAGTGCAGGATCAGCCACACGCAGAGCAAACCGAGAAGCCACAGCTGAAAGGATTGATGAGTTCATTGGCAAACTTAAAGAATTAAAGCCAGTGGCCTCCCCTTTCTCTCTGATCTTTGATGATTCCTCAGGGTACAGTTTTATGAAAACCCCACCTGCTCCCTGGAAAGTTGATGCCTGGTAATATATAATGGACTGACTACAGAAGACATGCTGGTGCCTGGCAGAGGCACCGGAAGAGGAAGACCTCAAAAATGAGTACAGTTCAACACACACTACCTGGGATACAATGCTCCCATCCAGATCACTGTTTTCCTATCAAGTCTTTACCTTATCTCCACCTAACAATTGGATCTCTGAAATTGGAGTGGTACAATGCAGATTCCCTGGTATTTAGGAGCTGGTTTTGTATGTATAAAATCCTAATTTTCAATAGCAAAAGAGTCGTTTGAGAGGAGGGAGTCCTGTACAGGTGAATGTGTTCTTATTAAAATGATGCCTTCTAGCAATATATATTTTTTTTCTGCTCTGGAATCCTAAATCACATTTAATTGCCATGTCTCCTTAGTCTCCTTTGTTCTGGAACAGTTTCAAACTTTTTCTTGACTTTCATGACCTTGACATTTTTGAAGAGTACAGACTAGTTATTTTGTAGCATGTCTCTCAATTTTGGCTTGTCTGATAGTCATGATTAGATTCAGGCTATGCATTTTCACAGGAATACCACAGAAGTGATGTTGTGTCCTTCTCAGGAGGCTCATGATGTCCATTTGTCCCATTACTGGTGAATTAAGTTTGATCATTTGGTTAAGGTGGTGTCTGCCAGTTTTCTCCCATAAAGTTACTATTTCCCCTTCATAATTGATAAGTATCTTGTGGAGAGATACTTTAAGACTTCGTATATATCCTGCCTCATCAAATATTCACCCTCTAGTTTTAGTATCCACTGATGATTTGTGTCTGAATCAAATATTACAATGATTATTTCTACTGAGTAAATTTCTATTCCATATTTATTTCTACATTCATCAGTTGGCATTTATCTGTAAATGTAAGCTTTTCATTTCCCCCATCATTATTTATTTACTTATTTATATATTAGAATGGCCTCCTACATCATTATATTCATTTGATCCAATGAGTCATTGCTATCATTATTTTGATGCAGTTTTCCCAGATTATCCAATGTGGGCCCACATCCTCATTTTGGGAGTAAGGACAGTCCGTTTCATTCTGGATTCCAGCATATTTCAAGAGCATCTTATGTTTTCTCAGCCCCAACACTGGCCAAAATTTCCATAAACTCTCTTTTCTTTTAGCACGAAATGATGTTCAGCATGTTTGCAGGCTAGTGTGGTCATTATTCCTGGAGAGTCATTACTTTTAGTTTGTGTCAGAAAACACATACCACACAGACACAAGTTTATTTGATTATCTACCTACCTACTTGCCTACCTGTCATCTATCACCTTTCTCTGTTCCTACAAATCCATATTGCTATTTAGAGTTGAAATTCAACTAAGTTACAAGAGTTGTAACTCTTCTCAGACACTGAGAAATCTTACTATCTATATTTTTGTATGTCACAAAAAGACTGCTTTTCTACTTAAAAATGCTGCTGAGTTTTAGTTACAAATTAAGTAATGGAGAATAGGGCAATATATAGAAATATGAGTACCTTGTCAACAACTATGGAAAAATAGACAAGTATGGAAAATTCTGTATTTCCTGAATATTTTCTCACTTTTCTTTAGTATATTACTCTCCTCCCTGCCATGTTTCTTCACCTATAGGCTTTTTAGACATCAGCACACTAAGATTATTTCTAAGATTATCTTCAGATGGCAGACTTACTTTACAACTAACTTTTTGTTTGTTGAATAGCTGTTTTGAGTCTTTACATTGCTTATATTGTGAAGTTAGCAACAGTCTTCCCACATACAGGTCAGTGGGAACAGTCTGGCACTAGAACAGGTAATTAGGAGAGATTGGACTGTAAATAATTTTAAAATAATAATAAAACCAAATAAAATAGGCTAATTTATATTATACCATGTCATGATAAACTTAAACACTTTTAGTGACAATGTACTGATGGCCTGCAGTGCTCCTATCTCAATCCACTAGTGTATCACCCAAAGTTAGTCAAAAGTGGTTCAGCCAATGCTTTATGAAAATACAGCTAGACTGTGCCATTGTTGCTATGTTCTGCTATGTGCTTTCAAAGTAATATTTCCTATTTATTTAAACATCATGATGGAGAAGCTGTTTTCTTTTTTCCAGGTTGATGAGATTTTAGGCAGAGACAAAAGTCCTACAACTGTTCTCAAATGTGAATGCAAAACAGACCCTTTAACACAAAAAAAGATTATCATAACTTTAGTTGGCTATACATACTTGAACCCTAGTTTCAGAAGTAATGACATAAGAATCACAGATTCAATCTCTGAAAATAGTACAATACAATTGTGAATGATTGCATCAAACCTTCTTTATAACTGCTAAGGTTTTTGTATAAATTTTCCATTAAAACTGCAAATAATATAAAGAAAAATTCATTCTGTGAACCTTCCAGTCCTCCAGAATATACACTTAGATTCCTGTTTGAGAAACTCTGGGCTAAGTTTTTAAATTGTCCTCCTATGTCATTCAAAGAAACAGCTCACACATTTTTTTTCTAGAGATGTTATTGGATCTGAGAACATCTGCAACAGTCTGAGACATGTTTTCCCAGTATTTTGTTTTAATATTTCTATAGATATCAGACATTCTCACAGATTCTGGGATATATTAGTTTTACTGAACAAACACCATTTATGCATATGGCTTGAGTAATGTCAATCTGAACTTTAAAATGTCAACTTTGGTGACATCCTTTCATAATTATAGAGTCCATAAAATGAGACTGGGTCATGATAGAAACCATTTTAGTATATGTGCTTGTGATCATCAAAATTTTGGAAGAGATTTTTCTCAGCTAATTGTAAGAAGTGGTTGTGTTTTCCATTTACTTTAGAATGTGAAGAATACCTAGAATCTGTCTTCTAGAATGGAAACAGGTAGAAGAATTCTTGCTTCTTATTACCATTAACTGGACAATTAATATTCCAAAGTGTTTGAATTAGCACAAACTTCAGTCTTTTTTCTCTTTATGTATTTATGAAAATAGAATTCTCTGAAGCCATCTGGGACCCTTAGTTTTTTTTTTTTGTGCATGAAGAAAAAAAATAAATTATTATTCCATTTATTAGTAAAAACTTACTAACTGGGATTTTGTTAGTGTTAGAATTCATTTAACTTGATCTTGGTCAGTGGTAGAGCTTAATTTGAATATCTATTTAAAACAAATGTGTATATGTAAACACTTTGTATGATTTTTAGCATTTTCAAATGCTACTTAAATAAACATTTTAAAAGTGCTTACAACATTGTTTGGATGCCAGTGGGTATTGCTAAATAAAACGTCTCTTCTAATTCTGGTCAAGGCTTTCTTAGTAGCAACATACACGTTTTATTGTCTGAAAATCTATTTCTAATCTAATTCTATTAACTAGCTTTGTGAGTTTGAGAAATTTACTTTCCCTTTCTCAAACACAATTTAACCTGATAAAATAATAAAAATACTATTGTTTCCCCATTTCATCTCAGTATAACATTGAGGGATCAAGTGAGACTAAAACTTTTGAATGTGCTTTGTAATTTACATAACATAGTATAAATTTAAGTCTTTCTATAGATAATATTTGCAAAGTATTTTGTAGTTCTACATTATTGAATTCACTACAACCTTTAAGTTATTATCTAGAAAGATGTTTCCTGAACTTGGGTGTATATCAGAAAGAAGACTTGTTAAATAGTTTGCTGGACATATCCCAAAGTTTGATTCTATAGCTCTGTAACTGGGTATGTGAATTTACATTTCCAAAGTTTCCCAGAAGATGCTGCAATTGCTAATCCAAGAACTGCGCTTGAAGAACTGCTGATCTAGAATTCATAACTGTGTTTCCCCATATATAAGAAATACCAAGCAAATAGCATATTCCTTATGCTATTCTCCTCAACTTTTATCTTCATTTCCAGTAAAATAATAGCCCATTGAATCAGACTCAGAACATTAATGATTTATGATGATCTGAAGTTTATTTTATGCTGTTACTTCTCCAGATCCTGAGACCATTCTCAGCTGATTCCATGACTGAGAATATTTATCCCAGTAGTTACTGCCAGCTGATCAGAATAGTGAGTTTGTAAAAACGTACTTTACTTCCCTCGGGTGGATGTGGATTTTTAAATTAGAAAGGAAAATCATAAACACTCTGTGTTTTACTAAAATTCAAATGCTCTCTAAAGGAGGTGATTTAAATCATAGTGGAGAATAGTAACTATTTGCTAGTCAAAGTCAATTTCCTACCCATGTACAAAGGAAATATATGTTGTGTATTATACTATTTTCAAGATATCTTGTCTTTTTTACACTAGGAAGGCCATATATATGGAAATCTTATAGTAAATATCTGAAAATAGATTTACCACTGGAGTAAAAATGATTAAATACAAACAAGTTTGATGACAAAAGAAAATGAAAGAGGCTATGCAATGTGGAATAAGATTGTTAGAGAGGTTTACTTAGAATGTATTTAATTGACTTTAACATTAAGTGTATTGTATGTGTTCCCCATAAAGTAAGACTAAATATATTGAGAGTGCAATGCATTGGATAGTAACTTTGGTTTAAGTTTTCTATTTAAAAATCAGATTCCAAGATCAAGGCTTTAAGGAAGTTGACTAAACTGGATGATTTCTTTTTTGTATGTATTGTTTTACCAGGGACAGATTCCTTCTTAAATTAGCTACTTCTTTTCATACAGTGTCTTCAGGAAGTATAGTTGGACCAAATGGTAAGAAATATCTGCCAGAGACTTTCTGCATGTTGAAATGTATGGCTAAAAAAAAAATAATTTTGGTTATTTTTATGGCTCTGAAGGAAAATATCCTTCCGGTGCCCAGCTCTTAACATGAATCATCAAAGAGAGCTAAAAAAGTTATGATTGGAAATATTACAAGTGTTCACAGAGTATGTGATTGAGTCTTGAAGGTCAAGGTTGTCTGGCATTTTCAGAGTAGATGACCACCTTACACAGACATTAAGTAAAACACCTGAAACATTAAGATAGTACATTAAAAAAAAAAAAAAAAAAACCCAAAGTTGGAGGAATCTGAAGTGATTTTGACTTCACTTCAGGAATTATATTTCTTAGACAAGAGATTTGCTTAGGGTACTATATTATGGGCACAACAGAGGCCCTGCTTTGTTTTTAGAAAGATCTCACTGCAATATTAGGATGTGGTATTTAATCTTTGTTAAACCACTTTTCGAAATGCTATTGAAAAAATATGGTAACTCTGCTTCTTTGAGGTGGAGAGTGTTTGCTATATGTAACAATACATTACAATTTGCATTGCAAAATGATAAAATTCATTCTTCAAAAATTTTCCCTCACCCATTTATGAAATAGAAGCTTAGTTATTATAGTGCTAAACCCCTAATATCCCTTGATTTCTCCTGCTGCTAAAACTACCCCTTATTCTCAGGCCCTCACCTTAGTAAAGGGGCTGAGGGTGAAAGTCAAGAAATAAAGGTGTTTAAGCCCAAAAGAATGAACCATATTTAGAATGCTAAGCAGAATTACAACAAAAGGTACAAACCAAAGCATCCCTGCAGAGTTACAGAGGAGGAGAATCTGGCCTGTGGCTCAGGTTAGAAAGCAAAAAAAATTAAACAGAAAAACAAATATCATCTGCTGGGTGATAATGAAGAAAGAAGTTATGTAATGGCAGCTGAGGACTGTTTTTATTGTTCTCACTTAGACATTGGCTCCAAGATTCCCAATCTGTTCTTGAATATTTTTCAAAATCAGGTAATTGCTAGAATTTGTGACCCCTGCTAACAAAGTGGCAGTATCTAACAGACATCAATCAGTCTTTCTTGGTGGATTCTTGTTTGAATAATAAAATCAGACTTGTAGTTGAGTTTATATTCTATCACTTAATTTCTTTACATGACTTCAGAAAACATTTGTGGTGTCTCTAGCACTAATCTGGTGCTTAAATATCTTTGGCTTTTCTTTTCCACAAAGAAATGGTTCCCTTTTATATGTGTGATTAGATATTATATCTTATGACATATCATTTGAAATCTCACAGTTTGAGCATATGTCTGCTATTCCTCTTCTTGGAGTCTCTTTCTTTTCCAAGTAATTTCTTTTTTAGTTTGGTTTAAATATACTATAGCCTGGTTGACAAACCAAATGACTTAGAAAGACATCTTCTTTGATTATTACATAAAGATCACGAAGAGTGAACAATTCATGCATTTTGTATGTTACTTTTGATGCCAGAGATCAAAGGCCAAATCTTTGCTCTGTTATCTTTAACAAATTCTTGAATTTGGATTAACCTTCAAAACTATTCATTTGAGGAATCAGGGCTACCCACTTAGGCTCTATTGATTATAGCATAACCAAATCAGCTTAAGGCCTTATGTTCAATGATTTAATTGATAAAGTTTTGGTTAAACTCCTTCATCATTACTTGTATTTGTAATTTAGGAGATGCTTGTGAAAAACAAAGGAAGTTCAAAAGTTGGCAGTTATATGCTCCAACTGTCAGTAGCCTCCAGTTTTGCTGGGTGGGTCATTAATATTCTAAACATCTATTACTTCAAGTGTAAATGGGCTTCATTATGTCTATTTTGAATCTGACTTTAATTTCCATTTCTGTCTATTTTTCTGTCTTCACTAAATTGGGTTGATATGTACACCTCTGTTCTCCCTCACATTTAAATTAAATCCCCTAATTGCAAATTTAAAATTAGGCCTGTCCATTTTTTATTTTAAATGTCAGATTCTAAGGAAGACACTGGTCTGATGGACCCGTTAGTAATCACTCATTCACTCAATCAATACAAGCTTCCCTCTTGTTTTTATTGTGTGTTAGCTCAGAGTATTACAACTTCTTCCCTTCTCTGGCATTCAGAGCTCTTGCTGCATTGATCTGGGCTTTGGGCACCTTATTCTTGTGACAGTTGAGAGGGACCACCAAGTCACCTGTAGATCACAATCCTTCAGTCGTTGTAAAATGGATTAGCGTTTGCCAATTACTGTTCTCCTGATGCTAATTCTCAGAGGTTGGGGCTCCTCTTGTGAGGTTTTCTCAGATCCTGCCAATCATTGTCAGGAGCTTTTAAATAGAAACACTTTTCAACGCTTCAGAAGCTCCTGAAAAAGACATATACATTTTTCTTTTGTTGTCTCTTTAGGGTTCTCATTGCTAATGACTACTGCCAAGATGTATAAATGGAATGGCTCAGCTAAGAGAAGAATCTATGTGAGGTTTGAAAAGTCTCCTGCCACATGACAGTTTTTCTCTCATTTTGTGATTGAGTTGGGACAGAAAATATAAGATAGGGAAAAAGAAGTTCTTTTCCAGCTATTGCAGTTGAACCGCCAGAGAGCAGTTGATTCCTCAACACAACTTCCCTGGCTGGCTGTCTTTTAGAAACCCCAAATTGGCAATACTTTGGGAAAGGGGGTTTAGGCCTGCTAAGGTTAAATATGAATGTCTGGGTTGTTTAGAATAATACATCTAGCTTCCATAATTTATGGGAATGAAAACTAAGATGAAATCTGAAAAAGTACCTACATTTTGGAATTTGCAAAGAACTGACATTATCCTATTAATATCTGTGAAATGTAGGGTAGCAAACTAGTTTCAGTTTGGAGTGTCTACCCTGGTTTAACACTGAATGACCTCTGTTTTGGAAGGTCCTCAATCCATGCCAGATTAGAAATATTAGCCAAGAAAGGGATATAAGAATGGTAGAACCACTTTCATTCTCTTTTATACACTAGACTTCTGTTCAGTGTTCAGATATGTGCATTAACATTTTCATTACTGTTTGAGTATAGATATACATATTCACTTTTTATTTAATTGATTAAAAAAAAAGTGATCTGGTAGATAGATAAATCCCTGGGAAGGAGAAGAGGTACAGAATTCTCAGACTGTGGACACCAATAGTCACTTTCATGTGTGAAATGGAATAGGTCATAGTCGTAGACTTTTTTTTTGAATATAGGTCAAACAAATGGTCACTGGGGTTATAGATTTAAACCCCACCTAATGTTGAGACATATAGTTACTTCCTTAACACCGTTTTGTAATCTGTAATCATTTTGTTTGGTAGTAAGCAAAGACAGGTGTAATTTTTCTGGAGAAATCCAGAGTAAAAGGTCCACTTTGAGAGCTGATTTGATATCTCTATTGACACTGGATGATATGCAGCTATGTTTATAAAAGTTGGTATATATGCAGAAACCAAGATAAGGAATTTTGAATCTCTCTGGACTTTTGCTGAGATCAATTTAATAAAATATTCATAAAGATACATTTTCTGTGCAGCTCCTGATTGGGCTGAATTGAGTTGATGCAGTGTACTGGTATAATATCAGAGGAACTGAGCAATCAATAGTGGGGAAGTACTGGAACACTGATATTCAGGGTTCAAGTAGCTAGTACTCGGGAGTGAAACTTGCCTAAGATTGTATCTTATATGATGTTGTCAGCATAAGAATAGTGAGATGGTAGGCCTCCAAATTCACGTGGATTGTGCTATTATAGAAAGAATTTTCAAATACTTCTGGTAAAGGTGAACTAGAAAGCAATGGAAAGAGTTGAAGCAGAAAGATTCCTTGGCATAGAAAACTGATTATGCTATTTTTATATACCAACATTTCATCTACTTAATTTTTATTCTGTATTTGCTTTTTATAAGAAATAACTTATTACTACTCATTAATTACTGCTATTAATCACTATTATTAAATTATGATTAATTTTAATAGTAACTAAAATAATGTAAAGAAACAGCAACAAAAAAGATTTCAACTAGCACCATAGCAAAAAGTATGAAAATTTGTTTAGTGTTATGAAAGGTGGTCTAATACCAGTTGGTGAATATTAGGAGAGATTTTGTTGAAGATGTAACTGATGAGTTGGCTTTTGAAGGTTGGGTTAACTCTTAGTGGGAAGATGAAGAATATTTTAAAAAGAGGGAAATATGTGAGCAAAAGCTCTGTTTTGGAAGAGCACATGGAATGATGAACAATCCAATTTTCTGAAATGTAGTAAAAAGGTAGAAGAGAAATATGACACATATTAGAAAGATAGGGGGTAGTTTATAAGATTTTAAGATATACATTTATGGTATGAAGATTTGGCACAGCAGGCAGTAGGAGAAATCTGATAGATTAAGGATGAACACTGCAAGATTGGTGTTTTGATTTTAAAAAATTTGGGCAGCAGCCTTTCTGCCCACAGATGTGCCTATACAGATGCTGTTCTTCGGCATCCTTCTCAACTTCTCAACAGCTCTCCTGCCCAACTGTAACTAAACAGGTGTTTCACTTCACTGACCTTCTCCCTTTGCAAAGGGGCAGAGGCAGCTCTTCTCCCAAGGTTGCCCGCTGTGACCATGCAGGCCTCTCTTTTAGCAAATCTGTACCTTTTTCTTTCTGCTTGTGTCTATGCAAGTGTCCTTTATTCTTTTCTCCCTTTTTAATAATAAGCCTGCCCTTTTGGATATTAAAAAAAATAATTTGGCAGAGGTGTGAAGCACTGAAATAAGAAAAGACTGTAGGCAGAGAAATTAATTCAGCCGCTCTTAAGAGGACCTAAACAACTTCTTGGTGGGGCTGGTAGACCATGAAGGCAAGCCAAATGGAGAAAAAAGATTAGGTCAGAGTTACCGAGTGGAGTGGCTAGGTGACATAGCACTTGGCACCTATGGCTTGTAGGGTGGAGGGTAAAGAGCTGTTAGATGATTCTGGATTTTTCACTTGGGTGAATGGGAGGAGGATTACTGGTTCAGATAAGCAGAACTATCAGGAGAAAGATTTTTAGAGGGAAATAGGTGTTAGACATGTTGAAATTGAAATAGTGGGCAACCATAATAGCTATTTTAAAGGCAACTGGAAAGTGTTCTGTGCAATTTTTTTTTTCTGAACAAAAACCAATTCATGAAAATAATAAAATTATTTTTAATGCAGAAATTTATGCATGCATTTACCTATATCAAATATACTTGCAACTAAAGGATACTTAAACTTTTTTCTATTATTGCTGGAGTGGTTTATCACTGCTTTTAAGTGATTATTTAAACTAGCCCACATAAGAATAAGTATTGTAAGGAAAAAGAATTTGAAAAATTTAGAAGTACTAAGGTTAATTTGGCATGAAAGCTTAGCCAAAATATCAGATCTATTGGAAGAGATGAAAGTGCTGGGTAAAGAGAAGGCATTGCTGCCAGGGGAGAGGAGGGTTTGTAGGAAGTGGGACAGCATGGCTAGAGGTGGGAGGAGTTTGTAGATTCAAAATACTATGTAAAAGACTGAATGAACTTTCAGCTGCTAATGATTATGTTATCAAGAGGAAGCATACTTACTGCATTGCTTTTTGAAGACTCGACAAAGTGTGGAGGTTTCTTGAAATTGACTCCATGTTCTGTTTCACACTCATTTCTTTGCAGCATATTGTCTAATGATTTCTAAATGAATTTATGTCCCAGCTAGCAGCCAGCTCTGTTTATAGTTAAGTAAATAGAATGGCATATTTTTAGCTATGATGATAGTGGTGTGATTTGTTAGAGAATTAGGACTGTGTTGGGAAGGATAGGGTAGTCCAGGCTTCAGTAACAAAATATATCCTGTAATTTCAGTGACTTAACACAGCAATGTTGGGGGAGGTTGGCAGAGGTTTTGCCCAAGCAGTGACTCACAGATCCAGGTTCACTGATCTTTATGCTTCTACATTTCAAAACATGGGTTTCAGGGGGCTGCCAAGGGGAAATGTATAAAAGGCACTGAATTATAATTGCCTTAACCTGGAAGTGATTCCTGTCATTTCTGCTTGTTGCCCTCTGTAGATGAAATCTGCTGGTATAGTCTATTTAGATATAGAGACTGGGAAATATAGAAGACCAGACTTTCAGTCACAAAATATGCACTTGCTTCTGTAATCTTACTCATAGAGCAAACGTCAAACCATCAAGGGAGACCATCTAAAATTTGTCCAGACACTAAATTCAACTCAAAGGTCAGGAATCTGGACTCAGAACAACCTCTGAATTAGGTTCAGTTGTATTGTCATTTTTTTCTAGAGTCCCCTGAACTTAAAAAAAATATATATATTATCTATTCTTCTCCCCAAATACAGCAAAGAATATACTAATTAGGAAAAGGGAAGACATAGAAATAGTCCACCATCCTTGGTCATAGCAAATACAAGGGGCTGAAGGAGAGGCAGGGAATGGGTGGTAGTTTCCTTAGGTCATGATTCTGCTGTTTCTTTGCTGTTCTCATGTGAGTGGATACTGAGGAATGTGCCTTCTTCCACTCGTTATCAGCTTTCAAATCTATTTGTTTACTGTGAGTTTCATATTCCAGAAACCCACCCCAAATTTTTCTTTTAGATAGTGTTCTTTAATCTGCTTTATGTATTTGCTTCTATTCCTTTATTTTTCTCAGTTTTATAATGGCGGTATCAGGGCTGTGAGGTTTAAATCAAAAGGCCATTTTCTAAATTTGATCTTTGCAATGAATCGCTTAACTAAAATCTTTGCCCTATCATTGAGGCTGTACACATGTCCTGATACTGGCTTTAGATGAGGCATTTGGTTGGAAACATCTACAGCAATGGTCTCAGTGTCTTCCAGGGGAGACTACCAATGTCAGGACCTATTTTTGATTTCTGTGAGACTCAAGGTGATGAGTGGTGCTAGTGCTATTAGCATCTAGTGGGCAGAGGTCAGGGGTGCTGCTGAATATTACAGTTCACAGAGCACACCACACAACAAAGGATTGTCTGACCCCAAATGACAAGTGGGTCAGGTTGAGAACACCACCATTTTAAACACACTCAGACCTATTCCAGAAATAATAATCTTCAACAGTTTTTAGATAAATTGACAAAGTCATTCACTTCTTTCAAACATTTTTTTTTTGGTAATATACAGGATTGCTGTTCTGGAAAATAAAAACAGTATTCAGGAATAGTTTGCCATCTTGGATGAAACGAGCCCTACTAAATTTGATACATCAATATTTTGAAATAGATATATGCTATGTATGTACAATTCTTTTCTAAAAACGATTTATTTATTTATGCATACAAGAACTGGGGAACAGACCAGAGGTGTGGTACAGGGCATAAGAGGATTCACCAGAGACAGAGTGGGGAACAGAACTGGCATATAGACTGAAGTACACTGCTGAGGGAAGCATTGGGCCAGGTAGGAAAGGTCTACTGTGCCTTGTGGGTCACCTCCCTGGCCAGGGATCAAACTCATGCTGTAATGGCTGCGATGCTTCATAGTGCACCATCAGGGAGGCCCCCACAATTCTAAACTGACAAGCAGGTACCTAACAATAGTTTACAATAAGCAATTACCATTATTTCCTGCCATAAAAGGGTGTTCTCTAATATGTTAATATTTAGTTTATTCTTTAGAACAATCAAGAAGTCTAAAACCTTGGTCATATATAATCTTTCTCAAGGATGAAATTCCTAATGGTAAAATCCTAGTTTTCATAAGACTGATATTATCACTGAAAGTTAGTGACATTTTGACATATTTTTTTCTCTCTATTCTTGAAATGATTTCAAACAACCAATAATGAGCAATTTATTTAAGACCTAATATTTCTGTGGAAGGTTAACATCAATTTGGAGTATACTACTTAGTGAAAAAAAGACCACAAAAAAGGCTACAAATGAATTCTTTTCTGTCAATAATTTATTGTTAAAAGTACCAGTCTAGTTTACAAAAACAAAATGCTTTTTGAGTTAGCGGACTTATATCCTCTTGATCTTGTCCTCCATTATAAATACCTTTGCCATGTTTGTTTTTATGCCTATTTCCTTCTGGTAATCATTTTAACAGGAAAACGAATGCTTCAAGGAAAGACCCGTGGGGGAATTTCTCTATTTCCCAAAGCATATGTGTTCATAATATTTACGAATTATATCACTGGATAAATATAAGAGAAATTTATTACAATCAGTTATTTTTCTTACACTCACTATACTTTGTTTCCACTTTATCTGTTTTGACAATTTTAAATTCTAGACACATGAATTATCACTTGCTTTAAATAACACACTCAATTTTGCAGAGAAAGAAACGCAGCTAAAAATTAGATATTGCCCAATTTATTGTGAATTTGAATATCACAGGTAGAATGCCAGCTTGTTCACCTTGTCCTGTGTGCTAACATCAAACTATTCTATTCTATTTTTTTGTAGTTATGACTAATACCCTAAATATTTTACAGCACAGTGATGAGTCACAAAGTAGAAGAACTATAAATACTTTTGTTCTTGAGAAACAATGAAGCTATTTTTTTCCCCCACATTCACCCACCTCATATGCTGTTTCATTTAAGGTTAAACTTTTAAAAACAACTTTTTGCTACTTTAAACATTTAATCCCCAGGGCAAGTTATGTTTTCTAGTAAACTGCTTCATCTTATCTGATGTTTTATAAATATATCTAAATCTAGCTCACCATGTACTATAGCTAGCTACACCTAATCACACACACAAGTCTGAATTACTCCACTTTTATTTAAAGTAAAAGAATAAAAAGTTAGAATGGCAGATGTGTTCATAATTAATATCCTAGTAGTTTAATCAGCACATCTCTGGGAGTGCTTTGAGACTTCTGAGGTATTCTCAAACTCACCGACTGACCTATTGACCTCTTTAAACACATACATAAAACTGTGAGTTTTTCGGAGATGTGATTCTAGCAAATATGGCAGTAAATAACATGAAGTCACAGACTTGTCTCTTGAAGAACCTAATTCCATGCTTAATTTTGAATGTTTCAGAGAGGAATTTATGTCAAAATTTATAGCCAATATTATGTACAAGTGTTGTGATTTACTAACATTGCAGTCAAAATTTCTTGTTGGTGTTTCAAATAATTTAGTACAACTTCTCTAAAACTGAATATGAACAAGACAGATTTGTAGCTTTTTTTGGGAAATGGGTATTCCAGTCTTGTTGAGTACTTGTGTATGCAAAGGCATAAGAGGCATTCATTTATTGAAGAAGAAGTAAGGAAGACTCAGCCTTTGTTGTGAGATTATCCAAGTTCAGAGCTGAGTATCCCTGTGTGTAACTCCCCAATTTTTCCAAGAACTCTGCTCTTATGTTACCTCATTTACATATGTGAAATTATCATACCTGTCTATATTTTGTGGTATTAAATAAAATGGAGTACTGCTTGAGACATTAAAAAACAACACAGTTAAAAGCTCAGTTTCTGGGGGATATGGAACCCTCCTCCTAAAATACTGTACTATATAAAAAGCTAAGATTTAATTATATTATGGTTTGCATTTCAGTTTTGGAGTTAACGTATTTAGGTATGTGTCTGACATAAGGCGGACACTTAATAAATTTTGAATGAGAAAAATCTGTCTAAAACAGAAACCTCTGAATTTAATTAGAAATTCAGTAAAAAGAAAGAAAAATAGAATGGGAGGGAGGTTCATCAGCTTTAGCTCAACTATTTTTAAATTCAAGGTAAGTATTTCTTGTAAGCAGAAGGATGAACTCCTGATCATTTTAGGTTTATTATACCTTGATAATGATGTTTCAAGTACTTTCATTTCGTGTTTGACTAGTCAAGGCATTCCCTACTCCACAACCTAGTTTTTCATTTGAAAATGAGAATTTAAGTTTTTCTGAGTCAGAGAATTTACAGCACCTCAGTGTCTGAGGCAGGTAATGGGTGTGGGGAGGAGAGGATGGGATAGGATAGACTCTGGGTATTCCCTGCTTGCCTAGCCAGTGTCCCCATGCAAAAGGAGTGAGACATGAAATAACAAGAAACAAACAAACCTAATAAAACAAAACAATAAAAGTACCATGACCAATTGAAAGAGAGATTGAGGAGGAAAGCAAAATGGGTTATATTTTGGTACTTTATTTTTTTAAAAAGATTTATTTATTTATGCATACGAGCACTGGGGTACAGGCCAAAGGTGGGGGGGGCGGTTTGAGAGGATTCACCACAGAGAGCAGGGAGCAGAACAGGCAGATCAACAGAAGTACACTGCTGAGGGGAGCAGTGGGCACAGCAGGAGAGGTCTGTCGTACGATGTGGGTCCCCTCCCTGGCCAGCAGCAGGGATCGAACTTGTGCTGCAGTGGCTGCGGTTTGCTTCATAGTGCGTTGCTTAACCCACTGCACCACCAGGGAGGCCCTATTTTGGTACTTTAAACTGAGTTTTCCTATATTTTCATTTTGCACTGGGCCTTACAAACCATGCAGCTGGTGCTGAGATGTGGTTAAATCTTCAGAGACTTAGTGATTCACTGAGCTGCCTGGGACTTACTCTCTGGCTGCCTCTGGTAGATCTCATCTTCCTCAGGGCCTCACTGATGTTCTCTGTTCTTTAGCATCTTTCTTTCTGTTTCTTACCTCTGGAGTGTTTTAAATGCTGATGCCTCCTCCATGTGCCCTCTCTATCTCTGGCCCTTCATTTCTCAGTCCAAATCTCACTTTTTCAGACAATCCACTCTATAGTCTTACTGAAGGATCCTTGCTCCCACACCAATTAATTTCTTTTATTTTCTCTGCCTCTTTTATTTCCCTTGTGAAACTTAACCTGCTTATTGATGATTGATCATTTTTTCTCAACCACATGTAAAATTTTATGAAGAGACGTCATGATGCACATACAGCAGTGGGTGGGAAAGGCTCCAGTACATAGTCAGTGAACAATAATCCTCTGCTAAATAAATGTATGTTGTTAAATCATCTAAGAAATTATGCAAATTCTGTTCTCAACAAAACACTAGGATTTCAAGAGATATTAATATGGGTTTTCTAGAAATCTTATATCTAGTGGAGAAGATGGAGACAGATATAGTATTAGAATTAGGATAAAATAATGTCGATGGCCAAATTAATGTTACAAAATACCATATTATTTCTTGCTTGACGACAGAATAGAGGATTTGGAAAAGTTTAGGCTACAAGACATAGGAAAATCAGTTTTTTATGGTTATATTCAAGCAAGGAGGTCACATACTCAGAAAATAGCCCATGAGAGCCTTTGATAAGGGTGTAGGGTGAAGAGGCATACTAATCAGAAGTTTAAAGGGTCATGATAACAGAATGGTTAAGAAGGGCTTAGTTTCCAAAAATGTACTGTGGGAATTAGAAAAGAATAATTAAATTGATCTCTAGGAAAGTGGATAGGGTTTCAGCCTTCAGGAATGTGAGAAATAGCTCAACTGAAGTTCACTACTTAACCCAGAACCAAGGATGTGCATATTGTATATCATTGCTTCCTGACACTGCACCAACCTCTGTTTCCAATTCATTCTCCAGACCCATTGACCCATCTTTTGATTCAACTGTAAATTCTTTTCTTTGGAATTTGCTCTTACCTCTTGCAGTTGACACATTTAAACTAGTTTTCTGGTCATGAGCCTGCTTCTCATCAAAGATGTTCCATTCAGTTACCCACAGATGCACAACACCCATAGTCTTGATGCCCCAAACTCCACCCTAGCAATAGAAGCCAATTTCATTGTCATCCAGGAAAGAAGCATGTGCATCTAGAAGCTTGGCTAAGACATGTGGTGTGGACAGGCAGTTATTTTGAAATTATCTGACTAGATTTCAACATTGAAAAAAAATTTTAATTCTGGATGAATGTAGTGACAAGTTTGAGGAGGAAATTCTACAACCCATAAATAAGGAGTGATACAACCAATGAACTGGATTATGGCCACTAATTTCGGTAAAAAAGAACTCATGTACTCTTTGTTTTGGCTTAAAACATTTTCTTAGATCAGGTTTTCTAGAAACAGAGTCTAAACTAAGACAATGTCTAAAATGAAAATAGAGTATATGTTCTGAAGAAATCTCTACATTAGTGAGAGGAGAACAGGAAAAGGGGGGGAAAACTAAGCAAGGAATTAGTTTTAGGTACCCAACTTTAGTCTGATCCCACAGGGAAGCACAAGAACAAAACCTGTACTAGACGTTAGGTCCCACTTTAGGGAATAAGCTTTGTATGCTGCCTTATGTAATGATTGCCTCAGGTACACCTAAGGTGTGGTGTTCCTCTTACATACTTCCAGTTAGGTAAGTGTAACATCTTGTGGTATTGAAGAGGTTGAAGATATGTTCTATGGGGACCACACCTATAAAAGAAAGCAAACATTGTAGAAAAAATAAATAAAAACTAAACTAAAGAGTCTCCCTAGTGGCACAAGGGGTTAAGGCACAGTACTATGAAACTATCAGCAGCCACTGCAGCACAGGTTCGATCCCCTGTGCTGACCTACATGGTGCAGCAGACACCTCCTGTCTCACCTGCTGCTCCCCTCAGCCATGTATTTTGGTGTGTCTGCCTGCTCTGCTCCACACTCTTAAATCTCTTGTGACTGTTCTCCTCCCCTGCACCTCTGGCCTATACCCCAGTTCTTGTATGCATAAATGGATGAATCTTTAAAAATATATTTAAAAAAGAAGATATGAGCTGTTAGCTCATAGTAAAGCAGATTCAAGGGAACCTTTTATATCTGCAAGGGCCCCAACAATAACAGCAACAGGTAGTCAATTGTTCAAAGTAGATAGAAGCAAGTAAGTAATGCAACCAGAGAGCAGAGACTTCACAATCTCTGGTTAGATGAGCCAAGCACAGGACAGAAATAGTGAAAGGACCATGTGCCTCTTCAATGTTACAGAGACTTCAAAGAAAACAAGATAATGACCTTAAAGGTAGATATTGAAAACCTTAAGATCCAAGGTTTATTAACTTTATAGACATTAAATGGAAAGCCTTTAGGAAAGAAGGATTTGAGAAATTGAAGCAAGGGACTAAGACATTCACAAGAATAGTCCCCAATTATCCATTCATGTATTTAAGCACAAATTTGTAAAGTACAAATACAGTTTTGCTATGATCCCATGAATCACATGGCATATTTACTATGCAATGTAGAAATTTAGATTTTGTTTTAATTTTCCTCTTTCATGTATATTATGAACTTTTAATAGTCCTTTAAATGGAGGGATTAGATAAAACACATTCATAGAAAATTTACTCCTGAAAACAAGCTCCAGAAACCTTCGACTCTAAGTAAACTGTGTAAAACATGTAAAATAAAATCACCACTTACTGGGTGGAAGAATCAGATGTTTCTTTGTAGCAGTTACTTAAACCAACCATTTGAGAAATGGCTAAAATATGTATTTCTGGAAAAGAAGGTTAAGTCATCATAGAGTAAGTGTGAGGTTTAAAGGATGAACTCCCACATCATGTATCTGCTGATCATTTAATGATAGCCTTGGCCAGTATTTGTAACACTGACCACACTGAAGGAGTAGTATTTTAAAAGGAGGGTGAACTTTTAAAAGGAGGCTGCAACACAATCAATTTAACATTATAGCTCAACTACTTGCATATTTGCATGACCTTTGGTGAGTTATATAAACTCTCTGAGCTCATCTTCCTTCCCTGTTTAATGGCCTTTGACAAATCTGCATGTGGACAAATAATGTGACATGTACATATTACATAACATATAGTCAAAAATGGTTAAAACTCTTTCTCTTACCCTCTACTATTTGAAGTATTGTTTCTCACTCCACAAGGCACAGTCCATTTTTTGTTCCATATTGGTCACCCAACCTCTGTTGGTGGCAAAATGTGCACTGAAAGTCCACCTGAGAATCAATGACTATCAAGTAGAGGATAAGCAAGGCTAGATTCCTATCACCCCCAATATATGTGAATGAGAAAATGAGGAAGTGGATCAAAAGTACCCAAAGGTTAAGAATATAGTAAAAATTACTATGATTCCCAATGAAAGATCTCACCAATTATCCATTGATTCATGCATTGTACATTCCTTAAACACAGAATAGTCACAATATTAAAGTAAAAAAATAGTAGACTTGCATGTTATAGTTTTCTTTTCCCCTTGAGATCTAAACTATATGAATAATCTCTAATTATACCTTGCCATTTACACACAGTCTTCAGCAATTTATTTCCAACATTTTATCCAGGTTCTTTAATCTTAAATTTTTCCTTCATAATTGAACCACAGTTGACTGGGCTTATATCTAATAAGCACCTGATTGGGGTTAAAAATGTGCCATAATAGGAATACTAATGATTTCATCTTTGTTTCAGCTGTATGAGACCTATGATTTTTATCATTATTATCAGCATTTTTAATGTTCATTTTCCACTCATTTTGGCAAAATAATAAGGGCAAAGAGCAAAAAATATTCAAATAATTACATAAAGCCTGTTCTTACAGACAAAGATGGCATGACTGCCCAAACAGAACTCTTGGCTGTCAGGCGGTGCCACCACACATTAGTGCAAAATGTTCGTTGATCTGCTGATGTATGAAAGTCTGGATTTGGCATACAAAAGGCACTTTGGAGTGTCTATGTATAATGCATGAAAGTGTTGGCTGTTGAGCAACTGAAAATACGAAAGTCAGGGACAGCCTGTATGTATATGAACCAAGAAAAGGAGACAGATATAATAAGCAATGCTGACTTTGTCCTGCAGGTAATAAGATGACTCTTGAGTGGACATGCTGTAAATGCCATCCTTAGAGGTGAGTGAACTTGGACTAGGGGATTGACCCATGATCTAAACATGCATCTTGGAACTCTAAAGAACATGGCATGTTCAGGGAGAATGGGTGCAGAGCAAAGGGTCTGAGAAAAGACACAGGGAAGTTAGTTTGGGAACAGAGTTTGAACAGCCCTGCACACTATGCCAAGGAGTTTGTGTTTTATTTTGTTGACCAGTGGGTTTTTCTTTAGTTCAGGATTAATTGAAAATGTAGGTGATTTCAATACAAAAATTAGATGTCATGCCTTTCTTAAGAAAGAGCAATACTATCCTCCATTCCTATGAGCAACACATGGCTGGAACAGATGAGCTGCTGTCTTCTTTATATAGGGTTTTTTCTCTGCATCTTTTTTCTTCCCATTGGCAGACTGTGCTTACCCAAATGACCTTCCTGACCCTAGAAGGCATTTAAATTTAGGAGGCCTGAATGTGACAGGAACTTGGAAGGAAACAATTTTTGTTTAAATTGTTGTTAATATTTGTTATGGTAGGGCCCCCCTGGTGGAGCCAGGGTTAAAATTTCAGTGCTATCAAGCTATTGCCCATTGCTGTGGCATGGGTTCGATCTCCTGCCAGAGAGCTAACTCACATGGCACATCAGACTTCTCCTGTCTTGCCTGCTGCTCCCCTCAGTAGTTTATTTCAGTAGATCCCCTTGTTTTGCTCCCCACTCCATCTCTAGTGAATCCTCTCAGCCCCCACACCTGTGGTCTACACCCCAGTTCTTGTGTGCATAAATAAATAAAATCTTTTTTAAAAAATATTTGCTGTGGTACAAAATGTTGCATCACTGATTCTTCTCCAGTTTTTAATTCTATGCTGATTTTGTCAAGCATTACCTTCAAAGTTAATTTTACTGAGTACATAAGGGTTACTTAAACTACTCTATATTAATACTTAGAATCATTTTATAAACTACTCAATAGATTTCAAGAGATATTTATATACTATAGGTAAGGTAGAAATACTCATCATTCAAAGAACACTTATGTATGGATCACAAAATTATAAAATAAAATATCTTTCTTTTGAAATATCCTTATTTCCAAATTCATTTTATTCCCATGTAACTAGTAAATCACAACTATGAATTTGTGGTTATCATTTCCTTCCTTTTCTTTATATTTGTTTTTTTTTTTTAAAGATTTATTTATTTATGCATACAAGCACTGGGGTACAGGCCAGAGGTGTGGGGGGTGAGAGGATTCACCACAGAGAGCTG
>JAGFMF010011381.1:1004557-1035092 GCA_019455555.1 Galemys pyrenaicus
TCCCCTCCCTGACCGGCAGCAGGGATCGAACTCGTGCTGCAGTGGCTGCGGTTTGCTTCATAGTGTGTTGCTTAACCCACTGCGCCACCGGGGAGGCCCCCCTTTTCTTTATATTTGAAACTATATTCTAATATTAAACCAAATATTGCTTTCTGTTGCATATTATCTTTACCGTTCCACAATTGGAATGATACTCTATTCAGTGATTTGATTTTTCACTCATTTTTAGATTTCTAAGGTGCAGATCTATCGATGAATGTAAATGTATTTAATTCACTTTCATTTCTGTGCATCTTTCCTTTTTGTGAGCATACTTTGGTGTGCTTACCTATCCTACTTTTAATGCAATTCACTATTATAAACAGTGCCATGATAATATTCTCTTTGTGTATATACATGTGTGTGTTTCTTTAGTATTTAAACATAAATATCGAATTACTTGGTCAAAATAAATGTGTGTATCCAAATTTTCTAGATAATCATAAACTCTCTCCCAAAGCAGTTTACCAGTTTACACCACCACCAGCAGCCATCATGTGTACAAATATTTGTTGCAACAACTGTTTGCCAACACTTGGGGTTGTGAGACTTTTAAATTTTTGCCAATCTAGTGGGGATATAATGTTACCTAACTGTACTTTTAATTTACATTTACCTGACAACTAATCCATTTGTTTAGTACCTATTTGAATTGCCTCTTTTTTTGAATTATGAGCTCAATTTCCCCCCCTATTTTCTCTTTATTCTTTCTTATTATTAGAAGATGCCCTTTGGAGAGTCTGAATCTACTCTTTCAAGATATATGTTGAAAATCTACTCTTTCAAAATATATGTTTCTTCTCTGGATAGTGTCTTGTTTAACAGAACCTTTTATATGGGATCAAAAAATATATTACTGAGTTTTTGTAATATTCTTTTATGTTACCTTATAAAAGTTTATTATTTTTCCTTTCCTACTTAGGTCTCCAGGACCATTGCACTGATTTTTGTGAGGATTTTGGGTAAAAATTCAGTTTTATTTTACATTTGGATAACTAATTGCCCTCAAATCATTTTTTGTCAATTCCACCATTTTACCACTGTTGTCAGGTGTCACCTTTGTTATAAATTAAGTTCCTTGAATGAGTGAGTTTTTTCCTGAGATAATTTGTTTGGACTGTTTTGCTCTCCATGTGGCAGTACCACACTTTTTTAATTTCAGGAATCTAAAGGTAATTCTTGATATCTGGGAAGAAATACACTCCAACTTGTTATTCAGAAGAGTCTTAAAAAGTGTTACCTCTTAGCTGTTACATTTTTAATCAGTTTGTTAAATACCACTTAAATTTGTTTTACTTAGATATTACTTAGAATTTTATTGATACATGTGGGGGAGATTTGAAATCTTTAGGACATCAAGTCCTCCAATTATGAGCATCTCTAAGTTTTAACTTTTAATGAACTGTACATTTTTCCAGTTAAAATTATAGATAAATTCATTCCTCAGACTTTAGGTATATTTTTAAAACATTAAATAACATTTATTGTGCATGCTAATTTTGTGACTGGGATATTGAAAGTATAATTGATTTTGATAAGCAATTTTGTATCTTGCAAAATTGCTAAGCTTCACTTATCAATTCTAAATTATATTGATTGTTTTTTCTTAGACTTGTTAGATAGGCAATAATAATATCTGTAATTAATTAAAACCTTATTTTTCATTTCCAACTCATATGACCTGATTTCTTTTTCTTGTCTTACTATGCTGGTTATGACTAGTACAAACTTGAAGAGAAGTGATGGTAGTAGGTATGATTGTCTTATTCCTAGTGCTAATTAGGAAGTTTTCATTATTCCACTATTAACAATGATATTTGCTATAAGCCACCTTTATCCAGTCAAGGAAGTTCCTTTCTATTTCTTGTGGTTAAGTTGTCTTAATCATATATAATTCTTGAATGTTAAACCATTTTTTCTAAAAGTAGACAAGAGCATATGACTTTCCCCTTTATTATTTATTCACCCTTTGTTAATTGATATAATAGCTACATAATTACATTATTTTTTTTCAAATATAAAGTCAAATATACACTTCTAAGGTAATCTAACACAGCCATGACATCATATATTGCAAAAATCAATTTGCTACATATACTTAGATTTGTGTATCTATAGTTATGAGATTCCCTCTCTCATACTGTCCTTTTATGGATTTGAATCTGAGATATTGTAGTCATATAAAATAAGTTGAGGGATGTTTTTATTTTTTACTCTGCCCTAGATTTGATCTTCAAAATTTTAATTATTTGGTCCTTGGACCTGTTTCGTAGAACTCAAATGATAAGTTGTCTAGACATGGTGTTTTCAGTTACAGAACTCTGTTTTTTATTTTATTCTTTGCATTTGTTTATTGAGGTAACATTGAATTACAACACTGTATATGCTTTAAGGATACAGGTTCACGTTTCTTTTGATATGTTACCATGATATACCTACCACGAAAGTACTCATAATCTTCCACCACCATTGGCCTCCTTTTGTCCCTTATTTCCCATTTCCAGTCCTTCTCCTTCTGGTAGCCTCAATTTTGCTATGATATTTCTAGGGTTTGTTTTGATTTAGGGTGGTCTCTTTCTTCTTTAAATACCACAAATGAATGATATCTCAGTTATAGAACTCTTAAGGTATTCCATTTCATCTTTAGACAGTTCTATTAAGTACTTTTAATATTCTTTTAAAGTAATGTTAATTGTATTTCACAATGAATTGGACTATAACTGCAAGGAATTAAAAAGCAAAAGTAAACAAATGGGACTACATCAAACTTAAATGCTTTTGTATATAGAAACTGTTGTAAAAACAAAAAGAAAACCTGATGATCAGGAGAAGATATTTATGCATCATACATCTGAAAAGATTAATATTCAAATACATAAAGAACTCATATAACTTAACAAAAAGAAAGCAAACTACACAATTAAAAATGAGCAGAAGACCTGAACAGACCCTTTTCCAAGCAAGATATGCAGATGACCAATAGTCTTGTGAAAAAATACTCAGCCTCACCTATTGATAAGGAAATTGAAATCAATATCACAATGAAATATCACCACACATCTGTGAGAATGATCTATATTAAAAAAGACTAGACACAACAAGTGCTAGAAAAGGTCTGGAGAAAAAGGAACTTTTGTACACTGTTGCTATGAATGTAAACTGGTGCAGCCATTGTTTAAAATGGCATTGGGATTCTGGAGAAAAAAACTAAAGAGAAAAATACCATATGATCCAGCAATACCACTTAGTTATTTATTTAAATAACTAAGTGTTTGAAAACACGAATTCAAAAAGATATATACACCCTTATGTTCACAGAAACATTATTAACAATACCAAGACATGGAAATAACTAAATGCTCTTCAGTGGATGACTGGAAAGTTGTGGTAGATATGCTCAATGGAATACCCATCAATTATTTTACAAAATGAAATCTTGGTTTTTGTGTTTGTTTTTCTGTGACAAAATGGGTGATACTTGAGGTGATTATGCTAAGTGAAATAAATCAAAGGGTGAAAGACAATTACCAGATGGGTTCTCTCATATGTGGAATGTAAATAACCAAACAAATGAACTAATAGCAAAAAAATCCACTTAGACTCTGTGAAAAATATGGTATTTATGGGTGGGGAGAGGAAGAAGCGTGGAAGGAAAGGTTAGAGGACACAAACTTGATAATGAGAATGGCACTTGAACCTTGGTGGTGAGTGAGGTAAAGCTTATGTACACAGAGACGTGTGAAGCTAAAGTCCTGAAAATTATAGTATTGTAAATCAATAAAATCTTATTAGAAATATAAAGACTGATAGATGCAAATCAAAAACAAAAAGAAAGGTAAGATGGTAAACTTTTTTAGGTATATTTTACCACAATAAAGATAGTTAAAAATGTGAAATGTATGAAAAAATGTAATTGTAATCTACAACAATGACTCATACCATTGATTTTCATATGTACTTAGATATTTTTTCATCGTGTTTCCTTTTTTTAAGTATGATTATTTAGAAGTATGCTTTTTAAAAATTTAAGTGGAGTTATTTTATTTACCTGATGTTAATAATGTCTAATTTCACTGTCATCAGAGACATGGTCCATATACTTTAAATCACTGTTTTTTAGTGAAAACCTTAGACATTTTATGATAATTATTTAATATATAGTCATTTAATAACATATCGTATGGTCTTTGAATAATTTGAGAAATCGGTAGTCTTTAACTCTAATATTTTCTATCCCAAGGCATATGAGTTGGGGATTATGGTTTTGAAGTCACTATTTTCTCATAAATTGTTATTAAAATTATTAATTTAAATTAAATAAGAAAGTATTGTACTAGGGGCCTCCCTGATGGCACAGGGAATTGAGCCCCGCACTGTAAAGCAGCTGTAGCCATTTCCCTGCAGGGGAGGGAGGTGGCCTGTGCATGGCACAGCAGACCTCTCCTGCTTTGCCCTTTGCTCCCCTCAGCAGTGTGTTTCGGTTAATCTGCCTGTTCTGTTCCCTGCTTGTCTCTGGTGAATCCTCTTTCTGCGCTTCTGGCCTGTGCCCCAGCTCTTGTATGCATAATTAAATAAACCTTTAACAAAAAAAGAAATTATTGTACTATCACAAACTGTTACTATTATTTTTATAAAAATTGTAGCATCAAATTCATAGAATGCATTGTTCACACTATTTCTCCATAATATTGAATATATAATTCCTTTGAATTCTGCCTTTAAGTCAACCTGAATCAGCCTACCTTTTACTCTTTGGGACATAATCTAACTTTTTAATTCCCATAAGATTTTTCTCTAAGTCTTTGGTGTTCTATTTCACTATAGTGCGCCTAGGTAAGGATTTCTTTTCACTTATCTAACTTGTGAATTTTGTTTTTTTTTATATGTGATTGTTATTTTCATTTGTATCAGATAACCCTCAGAAAATTTCTTTACAAATATTGCCTATACCTTAGTTTATCCCTTCTTTTTCTGTATGTTTCTGTAAACTTGAATCTCAGCTTGAGTCTTTTTTTTTTAAATTAATTATATTTGACATCATTTGTATTTCCCAGGGAGTACCCACCACCATTCCACCCATGCACCATCACCTCCTTGTGCTCTTTCTGCCCTCATCCCTGTCTTTGCCCTCCCTCCTTCCCCTCCCCCCATGGTCCCTTTGGTTTATCTGGGCTTTTTGGTCTTGTTGAGTTTTTTGCTTGCTTTTGGTTATAATTGCCCATTTCCTTGAGCTTATTCTTTGTTGTTGCTGTTGTTCTTTCATATTCCTCCTAATGGTGGAGCCATCTGATATTTTTCTCTTGCCTTCTGACTTGTTTCACTGAGTATAATTCCTTCTAGTTCCATCCATGTTTCTAGAAATGTCCCTAGTTTCTCATTTTTGACACAAAAACACTGATCCAAAAGAGCACCTGTACTCCTATGTTTATTGCAGCACTATTTGTAATTGGTAAGACCTGGAAACAACCCAAATGCTCAGCTTGAGTCTTTAAGAGTACATGAGTGTGAATTAAGGCTATAACTCACATGAGTAGGACTTTTGTTATTCTGTATTTTAGACTTTCCCTTTAACCTGAAGATTGGATATTTGAAGTTCACAAATCTCCAGGACATTTCTTTTAGGCTTCTCATCAGCTTACTAATTTATTCCTGATATAGTATTTTATTGTGTCCTTGATCCATATTAAATCTATTTTCTGAATTTTAAATTTAAATTTTTATTTTCATAAATTCTTTTTGTTCCCTTTGTCTCTTTTTCATATCTTCTTGGGTATGTCCTTTAATAATCTATTGACTTATTTTTTCATATTTATTTTGTTTTAAAACACATAGATTGATTTAATATTTTATATTGATAAATACATTCCTGTTTTTTTTTTATGCCTTGCTGTATTTGGAGGAGTAGGGGGTATTATATAATTTGGACTATGACTTTAGGTTTCCTAAAATTTCATCTGTTTATTACAGAAAGGGAGAGTTACAGAGAGGAAAAGACATAAATAGGGGAGGTTTCATGTTCTTTGCCCCACACAATGACGTATAGAGCTGAACAGGAAGGAAGTTATAGGAGACTTGGGAAGAGAAGATTTGGAGGGTGCATGGAGAAGATAAATGCAAGGAAACATGTGCAATTGACTTGTAGAGACACTTGGAAGAGGTGGTAAGAAACAACTGGGAGGCTGAAAATGACAACCTTTATCTTGATATGTACTATCAAGTAGTATATGTACTTGGTTCCTGCTGCTCCTTTTCATTGGTTTACTGCCAGAAGGTGTCTTAGGCTTGTGGCAACCCTTTAGGCCTCAGTGACCCTGCTTTGGGCCATTCCTGTTAGGCTGAGCATTTACTTATGCACAATAATCTATTAACTAATCTACTACTTACAGCAGGTGGCAGTGGTTAAGTTTGGGGATCTTGGAATGGCCCTCAGACTGTACTAACACGTTTAGTTCAGGAAAAAGGTAGGTGCTCAAGAAAGAAATTTCACCTGCCTCTGCATGGTGTGTGTTTATTACCTGATTTGGGAACAATGTAAACTCAGTTTTTGGTTTAATTTTTCAGAGTATGTATGTGAACTTAGGCTACAAACCATGTGAAAACTAGCTTTTGCTTATGAAATCTCCAAGGAGTATCTTTAACTTCCCTTTTCCTATGAAGGTTGGGCCACTTGGGTCAAGGCTACTAAAAATGTTTCCTCTTAGAGTCTTTACCCTGAACAGATCTTGACCTTCGCCACTTGTTTCTTGAGCTCTGAAAGACCATGAAAAGGAAACTTTAAATTTCCTTTGTTTTATCCCTTAGGATGAACCCTAGCTTCAACAATCTTTTTTTTTTTTTTTCTTTACAGGAAACTTTTATTTTCTCAATTTTTCAAATTTCTTCATTGTTTACATATCTATATAGGTTTGGGGGTACATTTTCATACCTCCATAAGTGCAAATGATTTACTCAATCTCCACCAAAACTCCCCTGCCAATGACCTATCCCCTTCCTTTCCCTACCCCCTCCTTCCTCACCCCTATTCTCTCTGGTAACCAGTATTTTTTTTTTTTAAGAATGTGAGAATTGTTTTTGCTATGCTTTGATGATTTGTGTTTTCAAAGAATATGAAAACTAATGTGAACAGATTTATGCACACTTATATTCATAACAGCATTATTCATAATAACTAAGTCATAGGACTACCCAAAGTACAGAAGCCACAACTATTCCTTTTATGCCTCCTTATAGTTGAGACAAAATCATAACTGGTGTTAGAAAACAGCCATTCCCATTAGGCCACTTGTATCAAAGGAAGTTTTCAACCTACTGAATTTTCACATGCACTGGATCTAATTCTAAATGTGGGAACAGTAAAGCCACAGAGAAAGAATGACAGAAACAAGCTAAAATACTTTCCATATATGCTCACTTCTTTTTATCTCCTAACCTCCAGCCCATCCAGACTACACTTACAAAACAGATGGAATGCCTTGCAAAAGAGGAGAATCTTGGGGCTAGACGTTCATCGTTTTGTTAGAAGATAGAAACGTTCCCTTCGTCCTTTGGCAAACCTAAGTTTTTTTCTGTGAGATTAGTATGTCATTATATTTGTGAGGTGTTTAGAATGTTCAGGATGGTACAGCAACATTACAAGAGTGTGAGTTCTGTATCACCTTATCATCTAGGAGCTTTTTAGCTGTAAGTGAATATTTGTGAATTTTAACTACCTATGATAGTTCTCAGTATTGGTCACTGTTTGCCATTATTCTGTAATTTTGCTTCATTTATTTTTTTCTTAGATTTGCCATGAAAATAAAAACAAATCAGGATATATATAAAAAGCAACAATTAAAAAAAATTACTCTTTCCTCCTAATTCATCAAATATCATTGCTTTTGCATGTGAATGGTTATATCTCATTAATGGTTTCTGTGGTATAACTCTGTAATTAATATTTATATATTAGCTACAGTATCTGTTCTTTGGAGAAAAGAATTATATAGTATAAAATTGAATGTTTTAAAGCATTCAAGTAAACCAAAAATATTTCCTCAAAAATGTGTTGAAAGGATGTAACAATCCAGCATGTGATTTTAATTAATGTCCAAGTAACTAAAAATGTATTTAGTTCATAAAGAAAACATATTGACATCTAATTATGGATCATAGAATTTGGTGCAGCGAAACTGTAGTGCATCTGTTCAGTGAAAACATAATCATGGAGAATACTAAATGGCACAATATATAATGAAAAATTGAAATAATGCACAAATAAGACCATTAAAAAATCACAGTGTGGAACCAAATATATTTGGAATTTAACAAGAGAGTTCTAGATTTACTGATAACAGAGATTGTCAAATTCATACAAAATTTATTATGTTGATATTAATGGTAGTGCAGAATAGTCTCTCTTTTCTCCTTTAATGGAACTTAAATTTTAAAGTAGAAGAGGGAATTTAATGCCATTAGTCCACTTTCATATTTTTAGACATAGCGTGTAGAGATTGAATGAAGAGTTGTCTTTTTGATAAATCATTTTCTTCAATTAATGATGGCAAAGACTAACAGATGTCAAGAATGTTGACTCTATTTTTTACAATATCACTGGCTCATCCCCTTTACTCCCACTGATTTAGTTCAAGCCCTTACTGCCTCTCCCATGGGCTTCCTTACTAGCTTACTAACTGCTTGCTTAATTCACGGTGGGGACCTCCTGATCTCTTTCTCTTCCACTCTATTCCATTCCACACAGCAGTGTTTCTCAGATTTGAACTTGCATTTGAATCACCAGGAGGACTTGTTAAAACAGACTATGGTGCCTCATGACCAGTGTTTCTAATTCAGTTGATTTGGGAACAGGCTGCAGAATTTGCATTTCTCATGATTCTCAGGTGGTGCTGACCACATTTTGAGAACCACTGCCTTGTCTTGCTAATGGCCTTGAAGTCAATCTTGCCCCAGCACTTCCACTTACATAAGCCTTTGTTATTTTTTTTTCCTTATTTTTCAAATTCAGCTTAAAAATAACAAGATACTTAAAGATTTCTACCTGTGGGTCCCTGCTCCTCCCATTCCATACTCATCTCCGAGTTGAGTTGTTTCTCTTTGGGTATTTGATGTTCAAGCATACAGAAAAACTCAATTGTGGAGTAGCACACACTAATCCTTTTCTATCTTCTGCTTTTGTTATATTATTCCACTGTCTTTTGAAAACTCCTTTTCTTCATCTCCACATTCAAGTTTTAGCATAAATGCATCCTCTGCCGTGAACCATTTCTGATTATTTCTCATTTATGTAGTTCATAAATAATGTCACATTTTTCCGACCTCTTCCCACATTTCATTTCTTTTACATTAATTTCTGCTTTCTCTACTTTCATTTATTTTTGCTTGAATTCTATTAGCTTTTAAGTTATTTCATGATAGAACTGAGTTTTTTCCTACTTTCTAGTACAATGTCATATAAATAGAAGCTACTAATAAATATTTGTGGATTATTATCTATAAATTATGAAAATAGTAAAGATGAAGATGATTTTTAAAAGATGATGATCAGACTAATAGCTACAATACTCTTAATATATGGCTAAACGGAAGTCCAGCTTCACACATATTATTTTGTTTAACCTCCTCATTATCCCTGTGAGATATTTCTATTTCCATTTTGTAGGTGAAGAAACTGAGGTAACAGGAAGTCAAGCAACTTGTCTGTAGTCATATAGCTGGTAAGTGGAGTAGCTGGAATATTATCTCTGATAGTAAATCTAAAGAGTTCAGTCTTCTAACTACACATATAGTAAAGATTTTTGTAGCATAAAAATGTGGATATTTAAAAGCTGGACAGAAAATGGATATATAGACATATATAACCTTATCATTTAATTAAAAAACTAAAATATGATGACCACTAACTCATATTCAGTAGCAGAGTGACCCTCAATATAATTCCAATTGTCACTCTTTATGTATTCTACCTACACAGTCTTTTATTGTATATGCCACAATTGCCAGGAACCCATATACCTGGTTTTGCTTCTACAAGATGATATAGCATATTTCTCTAAGAGTGAGCCTAGGACCCCCTGCATCAGTAATGTTGGGGAAAAAAAATGGTCTCAAAATGAACCGAGATCAACTAAATAAATTACGTACTCAGGAAGAAGTGCCTGAGAACCTGCATTCGCTTCCAGCAATCTGCTGGTTCTTCTGTACTCTAAAGTTTCTGAAGCACAAGTTTCTTAAAATCACCAAACTGATGAATGTTATTTGTTAGCAGTACTCTTCTACCTTGTATGAAGGTGCGTGGGGGTGGTGCAGGAAGTAGATTCAAGTTGCTGACAACTTCAGGTTCACATAGGTGCCCATGGAAACACAAAGCACCAGGGAAGTTTTGTTTGAATGACCAAGCTGCCATAAAAAATGATGGTAACTATTTGGAGAATTAATGTAGGTTATTTTAATTAAGAAATCAAATCACTTTCCTTTTGACATGTATAGGTCTCTGTTTGAGTGTTTCTTAATCTAAGATAATTTACTATCATGTTTTGAGGGAAAAAGCAGAGCAAAACAAAAAACACCTCTTTTACCTCTAGCATTGATTAAAATTATATTCAAAATAATATTTGTTAAAGATTGTACACACAACTGTAAAATTAAACATAAGTATAAATTAAGTTCAAAAACATAAAATTCAATTTACAGACATTAAAAAGGAGGAAGGATTTTTATTGGAATAATATTCCTTATATTATATTTAAAAGTATCAAATGAACTTTTTGTTTACTGTGTCACTTGTCAATGTGGTTT
Source organism: Galemys pyrenaicus (assembly GCA_019455555.1). Lineage (NCBI taxonomy): Eukaryota > Metazoa > Chordata > Mammalia > Eulipotyphla > Talpidae > Galemys > Galemys pyrenaicus. Next base: position 1,015,388 of record JAGFMF010011381.1, read on the forward strand.
TTATGCTTTTAAGTTCAAGGGACTATAATTTGATTCATCATCATTATAATTATGTCTCCTTTTAATAGGATTTTTACTTTTAACTACTTCTCTGTTGTTTTCATGGTCCAATCAATTTAAGAATATGTATAAAATGTAAAATAATAAAAATTATAATTAAATGAAAAATCTTCCAGTGCATATTTATTATTATATACATGCATTATGAAATGTTGCAGTTTGCTCAGATGTCAGATATGCCTTTGTTGTCTCTAGGATGGTGTTATTCTGGTTAGATGTTTCTACTACTACCAACTCTTTGATAACTCCACTACTGTATAAGCTTCTTTCAAAAATCACACTAGATTTCATTTGGCTTTTGGCTACTTAGAAATGTGAATAAAAGTAAACTAATTGCCTTGTCATAAGAAGACCACATAGATTGAATGAAATATGTCAATATTAGTGTTCTAAATCTTTTTAGGAAATAAAACATAACGTTAGCAACAACAAATAACAATATTTTCGGAACTTCACAAGCAAAATGAGCAAGTCCTCTTTCTTGGGATTCTTGAGAACCTCGAACACCTTTTGGATTGGAAATATAGAGTATGGGGGGAAATTAGAACGAATTTGCATCATGGACACTTCAGCAAATTGGAGCCTTGTAAGATATACCAATAACAAATGATTTGAAGAAAGGAAGACTATTATCTGGGAAAAACTTGGAGCAAATAGTGGGATAAATCACTGGTACTTTTCTCTCTTACTTTGTACCATTTCCTGGTACTTTCTCTACAGCTGACTGAGACCACTTTATATTATACAAGTGGCATTTGATGCAAATAAATTGAATAAAAATGCACTCAGGTTGGGTTTTTGATCTCCATTCTGCTGTAGCACATAGTACTGTCTGTTATGCAGACTCCACTTGGATTTATAATTGTTCAAGATCTCTCTAATATCTTTATTTGCTCTCTCAAATCAAGATTACTCACAAGAGAAAAGGAATAGAGTCTACTTCTCTGAGTTTGGGAAAGATTCCTCAACTGATTCGAAAGAGTTCAATACTAAGATAATTTAAAACTATTTTCCTTCAGAAATTATTCTCTTTTCAGTGCAGGCATCCTTCTGCAATCTAGTCTAAACTAAGTATTCATGTGTTCTTTTTCCCTTTGTCTGTCTTTAACTTTCTGAACAGATGGCTATCTTTTGAGAATACTTGAAGACAGTGTGTAAGAAACCTTAAGTCTCCATCAAACTTATCAGGCAAGTTCCCATTTAGGGAAGAAAAAGGGATAATCTTTGAAGTCATCAGGTATGTCTTAAAATCCTACTACCCTCTTGCTTCATTTTCTGCCATTTAAAAGCTTCTGTTTGTGTTTTGTTTCCTTTCTTTATTCTTTTCATCCTTAAGGTATATAACTGTTAAGCTTATATTGAGGTGTAAATTACTGTTAAGATTTCCAATGTAAGCCATGAGGGAGAGTGTCTTAAATTTAACAAGAAGCATTTCCCCCCTTAGACTGAGGCTTATATTGCAAGGTTACTATATATGTATATCTCACATATAGAGGAGAGTGGGAGGAAGGTGGAGGATCACTATCAATATCATGGAAATTATTCCATGCAGGGGATCAGTTTAAATGCCCACATGCAAACAGCATCTTACTTAGGATTCACTCAACAAATATTCACCGAATACTTAGCTTCTGGATCCCTGAGAATTCAGCAGTGAGGTAGACAATGTTTTATGGAATGTTTATTTTGCAGGGAGTAGCAAAACAATTAACATAAACAAGAAAATACCAGGTATGAGAAATGTTAGATTAAGAATTAGAATAGCGAAGGGTGAAAAGTGAGAGACTGACTACTTCTGATTTTGGCATTTGGACTTCAGGCAAGCCATTTCCTGTGGGAGGAGATACCTAAATTACCATTTTAAGAGTGATAAGACAGGGCTAGCCCTAGGCAATGATGGACATAGTACTTCAGGAAGAGGTGAGAGCAAGTCAAGGACTCTACAGATAGAGACAAACATAGCATGTTAATGTCAGACTCTCAAGTAAAAAGAGTGTGAGGTTGGAGAGAAAGGGAGGGACCAGGTAATGAGGGCTTTGATATGCCCTAGAATAGATTTTATTCTAAGCAGAGTGGGAAGATATTGGAGCCAAATCTGATTTACATTTTTAAAAATATTACCAAGTCAGCTGTGTGTGATAGCAGGAATGGAAGCAGGAAGATCAGAGTATTAAGTGTCCGGGTAAGAGAATAGAGTGACTCAGGACAGGGAGGTGGAAGTGGGCACACAAAGACTTTTTGAAGAGAGGGGGCTTGCTAGCAGGTTCAGTATGGAGTATGTGAAGGAGTGGAGCTGAAAATAATGTCTTGGCTCAAATCTTGACTAATTTAAGACTAATAGTTCCTTTATTATCATGAGAAAAGCTGAGAAGAAACATGTCTAATGGTAACACTAAGATTCCATAGTGTAATATACTATAGTAGTTAGAATCAGACACTTAGAGGTTAGATCTCTTTGAACCTAAATTCTGGTTTAGCTACTTTTCTGCTTTGTAATCTTAAGTATTATTATAGATGGGTACAAGCATCGGACTGGGAAAAAGAATAGATATATCATAGAGATCACTTAGGTACATAAATATTGTTACTAAATTTGGGTTTAGAATTTGACCCTATTTTTTTCTGTTGTCCAGATTTTAATATTATTGAATAGTGCCACCAATACAATTCTAAAAGTTTAAAAGTTAGCCATTATTATTTTTACCTAACCAATTCTTTAAACCCAAAGATTACATTTCTATAAGTATTCCACAGTGTTGTTTTATAACAGTAGGTTAGCATGAGAATGGCCATCTTAAACTCCGAGAAGCCATTTCACTGAGTACGTACTTGGGCAAGGGGAAACTAGGTAATCTTGAGGAACCAGAATGTTGGGGAGGGGTCTCGAGGAAGAAGGAACTAAGTAATCAGGAAATAGGAGGTCATATCTTAGGGACCAGATGTTTTGGCTGAAAGGCTTATCTTGTCAGATGACCAGCATGTGGCACAAAGCAGAAAAATGTATAGCTATGGAAAATTACTGTGAGTTGAATGTTTTGGAAAATGCTATATAAACCCTAGTCTTTGAGTGCTTGGGGTCCTTGTTGAAACCCACTGAGTCTGGCAGATACTTGGACCCCAGCTAGCTAGAAATAAAACCTCGTTAGGTGGCTTGCATTATCGTGAGTGTTCTCTGTCCATTTGAGGGGAGGTCAATATGGGACTCTAACAGTTTCAACCATAGTGCTATGTTGCTTCCTAATGGTGAGTTTATCTAAGGCACATAGATATGCCGTGTCCAGTAGAGACATTGGTCATTTTCATATCTTGCTTTATTCTATGTGATTTTCTTTATAGCACTAGCTACCGGCAATTATGCACTTTATTCATATACTTTCAACCTTTTATTTTAAAATATTATACTCTTCTTGAGCCTCCCTGGTAGCACAGTGGGTTGAGCGCCACACTGTGAAGCATTTGGGAAATCGATGGCTGGCCAGGAAGGGGACCCACATGACACAGCAGACCTCTCCTGCCTCTCCCACTGCTCCTCTCAGCAATGTGTTTCAGGCGATGTGCCTCTTCTGCTCCCCAGTCTGTCTCTGGTGATTTCTCTCACCTCCCGTGACTCTGGCCTGTGCCCCAGCTCTTATATACATGAATAAATAAATCTTTTTTTCAAAAAGTTATACTATTCTTGTAGCTTTGAACAAATGGCCTATCTATATTTGATGTATTTATTCACGAATATAGCTTACATTTTCTCCAGGTTCTGATTAAAATGGAAGTCTAAATTCTAGACTTACTATCAGTGTCAATTTGTTTGAGGGGAGAACAGTAGAAAGGATTAGAAAGAGTAATTTTTTCAAGTTATGAGGGACTTACCATATATCTCCTTTTTTAGGACTTTTCTTGTAAGAAGTGGCAATTCTATCCATTGGGAGGAATGGTGTGGAGAAAAGCAGTTAGTTCATAATTAAATAAGTTGTATAAAATCATTTGTATACATTGTATAAAATCAAAATAACTTGTATAAAATCATTGCAGAGAACTCTATTTAGGTTTTCACTACTTAGATTGGCATGGGCTTTTGACTGGTGATTATTCTGTTGTCCAACATAGGCTTCCTTGACCTTTCTATACAGAAAAAGAAACGCAGATTATTTCCATTAATGAGAAAGATTCAAGCCTTGGAGGACAAAGGGAAGATGATTTGGTACTTTGTTTAAGTTTCTATTTTTAAGTTTGTTAATAAAAATATGATGAGAAAAGAATCAAGATAGAAAGAAACTGCATATACCTCTTCTCAAATAATCATACTCTTAAACCCAGGCCATTAATTTCTAGCCTAGTGGTAATATTGATGATGTAATTGTTCTGAGAGAGTAGATTTTTCATAGAACACATTTATTCATTCACATTTAATTTATCCAATAAAATTAATTTATCGATATGAATGAGAAAAATCAAAGCTTATCATAAAAATATGCATACTTTGACACCTTGTGCCTCCTTGTTAAAGTAGAAAATTATTTGGGTGGACTAACTCTAGAAATTCCAAGTGAAGATGCAAAATGAAAACTCCCTAAATAGCAAGAACTTACTGTTAGTTGAAAGCATTATTGGGTCCAAAATTCTGAGAGAAGACATAATTTTATATTTGCTTCAGAGAGACACTATTTATCTCTGTTGGCCAACATACTTTAAAACAACTATTTGGTTTTAATGGATATATATCTTGCCACTCTGCCATCAGTAATTTGAACAGCTTGAAGTACTGTATGTCATCTTACATTGCTTTTTCTTTGAAGCAAACACAATCACTGGATTGTTTTTCATTGATTTAAAAACATTGACTTGCTGAAGTATGAGCCTGCATGCAGTCATAATTCTTGTCTTTCCTTCCTCGGCAAAGCCTGTGATAATTCTTTGAGTTTCAAGCAGGTGTCATGCATCAGATCCAAGTGCTTAATAAATGCACCAGAAGTATATTTTCCTTAAGGCCTTGTGTTTATTCCATTTCCATTTATCTTGTGAAATATCTTCAGATGCTTTTCTAAAATCCTAGGAAAGAGCAGGTTAGCATTTTCACTTGGCAAGCAGAGCTTGTAAGTGTAAGGCTCCCTTGTCTGTTTTGACCTTAACCAACACTGGTGATACCTAGTCTGTGTGCAAAGGGCCTGTGAGGAATAACTGAGTTATTGGATGGGGCCCACCAGTCCATATGGGCACTGAGCATTTTTTTTTTTGTAATCTGAGTATCTCTAACATGAAAATGTACTATATAAAATGCATGTAAATGATGTGATTAGTGAAATACAAATAGAGTTAAAAGTGATTCTGAAGTAATGGTGGCTTTTTGTAATTTTATATTTTTATTTCATCAGCTAATTGTTAGTATAACCAGGTTACTTGTATTTTTTTATATTGTAGCCAGCAGTACTCAATACATTAAATTTATGAAAGGATGATATTATTGACTGCAGGTACCACACTGCTATGAAACTGAAATGATTTTTTTGTATCATATCCATAGTATGAGCAGGTTATTAATAATTTCAAATTCATTGGACTCAACAGCATGTATTAATAATAATACAGCCTAACAATAACATAACTGCTATTCTCCTGGGTACAGGAAGTCATTTCACTTTTACAAAAATACTTGTTAAGTAATTGTTATTAACATCTCCATTTCATTAAGAGAAAACCAAGAAAAATAAAATACTAGGTATTGCCTCAAGAGCCATAGCAAACTAGTTAAGCAATGCAGGCTCTAAATCCTAGCATGGTCATCTCATTCCAAACTCCTTGCTCTTTTGATTGCATCACACTGCATAGTATATTACTTGTAAGACACACATATCAAAGATGCATTTGATTCTAGACGGCATGAATCTAGGAAGATTCATGGAAGTGATGTGACTGCACCTGCCTTATGTTGTATCTAATCAATTATTATTTTTCAAGAAAATTTAATCTAGAAAGATTTTTTGGTGAAATCTACAAAATCATATGACTATACTCAAACCTGGAAATTATAGCAACTTTACTACTATATCAACAACCATCTACTGGACATGCCTAATTTATAATACAATTTCAATTATCAAAAGAAATCAAGGGGGGGTAAAGGAAAAAAAACCTAAGCAATAATGTAATTTTTTTAATAAGAAAGAAAAGGAGGAAACAGTTACCTGCAGCTTATGGACTTTAAAAGATCTGGGGCATTATCAGTAGAATTCCTGCAGATTTCCAGACCACCTTTTTTTCTCAGTACCTTTGGTAAACGATGTATTAGCTTCACCTACCCCTTTTCTCTTCCATCATCTTATTATTCTCTTTTCCACTGTGGAAAATCCTACTGTTTGTTTACAATCCAGAGTTTTAAGAGGCTGAACTAAAATTGGCTGCTTCTGGGACATCCCTGCCAATGGGTGGGATCCAAATTGGCTCTGCCATGAAGAGGCAGCTATGCCCACATAAGGATATTTTGGCTTAGTGCTTCTATCATCTTGTTGCCAGGAAGATAATCATCCAGGAGTGGGAAAATATAGCCAGGGCAAATGTTTATAGCTAGAGTGGTCAGCCAGTTGGAGCAGCAGTCTGAAGGAAAGGCTATCTGGATGTCACGTCTGACTCCTTCTGGGAAATACTTAATGATGTCGGATAAGTCATTTAGCCTCTTAGTCCCCAATTTGGTGGCTAGGACCACAGTACCTTCTACCTGACCAGATTAGTTTTGAAAGTATTTACTTTATTTCTTCTATTCTTGACTGTGCATGGGATGACAACATTATTTTTAAATATGAAAACAGTAAATAACTCTTTCTGTGTAACTTTCCTAGTATTCTACTCAAAGTTTAGGAGAAAGAACAATTCTACCCACCCCAGAAGAACGACTTCCCTTTAAATATTTCTTATTGGCTAACGTATTACCTGAAGATGGGAAGACAGGATTGTGTACAAAAATCACATGTAGAAAGCATATGTGTAAAACATGGATGTATATACTATATTTATATAAAGATGTCCTTATCTCCACATTTCAGGGTAGCTCCTAGTTAAGCCACGACTTTCATAAGGAGAAAGCAAATCAGATTTGATTGCATTGGTTGTTTAACTGAAGGAACCACACAGATGGGAAAGAAGCACAGACAAATTGCTTTTGGCTCTGCTTTCTTCTATAACAACACCAGATATTTTTAGTTTTCTTTTTTGCGTTGTGCATGTATCTGCCTCATATAGACAGTCATTGCATATTGTCTTCATCAGTTTGCCACCCTCTACTAATAAGCCCCACTTAACATTTCATTCACTTTTTAAAATTTCTGAGAGCTGAAGGTACTGTAAGAAAGTCCATTTCTGAGATGTAGATTACAGGCAGGTAGAAAAAAATTAATGTCATTGAAACTGTCCTTGTAAATAGAAAAGGGAATCTTAATTTTTGACCTCATGGTAAAGACATATTTCTGGTTAGTGCAAAGTGTATTTTCAAACTGGATGGTCCTATATAATCCAAGAATTACAACATTTTTTTTTATGACAGATCTCACAGTATTGTGATTAACTGGTTCATTAAAGATAATTAATTGTATAAAGAACCTTTTATAAGATGAATACTTTGTTCTCACTCTCTTGAACTTTCCCATCTAGAAGAGGTAGTAGTGGCTATTTTCATATCCATGTGCCTAGTGATGTTACAGTAGTAGGTTGGAAAGAGATAAGTATGCTACAGATTTCATCAAGTATTCCAATAAGATCTTCTCCAGAACTGGTCTATGAGTGAAGAATTAAAAACATATCACTCAAGCACCAAGATAATGTCTTTAAAAGTTAATCAGAGTATTAACATGCAGCCACACAGTTTCACTCTGGATATCTATCCCAAACTAGTGTTCATATAAAGATTTTTCTACCAATGTTTATAGCCACATTATGCATGACAGCCCCAAATTGAAGATAATTCGAATGGCCATAACCAGGTAAATGAATAGAGAAAATGGAGATAGATATGCATTGGAATATGATTCAGAATTTTAAAAAAATCACAAATTCCTACTGATACACAAAACAGAGGAACCTCAAATATATTATGCTAAGTGAAAGAAGCCCCATGAAAAGATTACAATCTGTATAATTGAATTTATATGAGATTTCTAGAAAAAGAATACAAAAAGAAATGCAGACCACTAATTGCCTGAAGCTGGAGATGGGAGTGGAGATTAACTGCAAAGGATGTAAGGCAACTTTTGGGGATGACAAAAAAACTTGTAATCTGGTTGGTGGTCATGATACAGTTGCATACATTTATGAGAAGTCATTGAACTGATGCTTATAATAGGTGTCATTTATGGCATACACACAGTGTTAACAAGGCTATGACTTTGAATGCTTCTCAATTTCTGTAGCTCTCTATCAACTTCATTCCAGTTTCACATCCAGTACATTTCAGGGAAATTAATGTGTGCATATGTGACAGGTACTCCCCTCCTGAAATATTCTAGTCATGATAGAATTCTAACTTTTTCTTGAATATGCCAAATTCTACTCCACTCTAGGATAATTCCTCTGTGCATGATCTTCCTGCCATGCTCTTCCCACCACTCTGCTCAAGGTTGGATCCTCTTATTTTGGGTTGTTGCTAGTGATACTTCCTCAATGAAGACTTCCCTGGCTTTGTAAAGGTAATTCCTGACTTGTAAAGGAAATTCATATTTTTGGCCTCTTGTGAATTTCTTTCATAGCACTAAGCCCAATTTTCCATTAGTTTTGTTTATATTGTCTGTATATATGTCTAGATGTAATTATCTAGTCTTCCTTAATATCAGATCTGTAAGTATAAATATGTTCCAATACTTCTACAGTGTGGTTACTTATTATTTTTTGAGGAATTAATAGATTAATGAAGAAGAGTATCCCCTACCCTGTACTAAACCATGAAAGATTAGATTAAAAAAATCCTAAATATTATAGGTGAATCTACATTCACTTTCCTTCAAAGATTTCCATAGTCATGAATGGACTTGCTTCATCTAGCACATTCTGGTTGTCCAGGGGATGTCTTGGAGCTAACCTGATATTCTAGGGATTTTAAAGCATGGATATAAGTGTTGATTAATGAAGGATTTCTGGCATCTGTGAGGGACCATCTAACTTTCAGGTCTATCTCTGAAAATCTCATGTGATCCTGGAAGGCAGAGGCAGATTTATTAAGTACCTTGGAATTATCAGTTGCTGACTATTGGTTTTTGACACCTCATCAAGCTTTTTTAAAAATCCCATTTTCACAATTGAATCGGACCTCCCACTGTGCCAACTCTAATACATAACTAATGTACAGCTAAATAATGACCTAAATAATGAGGCTCCCCCAAATTCTAAACTTCCTCCAAGGGTAGCTTATATTCTGGAAGAATTTCACTCATTGCATAATCTGACAATATAATATAATACAGTTTTAAAATCAAGAGTTAATACATTAAACATGGTTTCTTCAATAAGCACTAATTTTTACATATCTTACCACTAATCATGATATTAAATCACTCACTTCTTAATTTGTTCTATCATAGTTTTTTTTTTATTTATTCCACACTGAATTGTTACAGAGTTGAGGCTTTTCCATTTCACCCATTAGCTTAACATCATTGATATAAAGTTACTGTGTTTTGTAATAGTTTATTATTGTATTATTTTTGGTGACAGTTTTCCTGTGAAGATCATCTTAATTTATCCATTCCAGATATGCAACCATTTCAAAGGATATTTTAAAAACTTATTATGACTGCTGATATTTCTAGTTTTGTATGAATTTAATACTCTTTTGATAATTGCCAGTTGTGATTGCCAGTCCTCAGGGATGCCTCTTTATTACAGGATAACTTCACTACATCAGTGCTGGGCAAAACCCACCAGGCAATGGACTTGAGAAGAATCTAAAATTCTTGGAAATGCTTTTTTTACTGAATGAGTAACTTCTTGTTACTGTAATGTGTTTTTGTGAGTATTAGGTGTCTGTTTCTGTGTAAACTAGGTAGAATTTGTGAAAAGTGTAGGAGTGCATGTGTAGTAATCACTCACTTTCAGAGGCTTTTGATAGACCGGGATTAGATGAGGTGAGATGCACACTTGTGTCCAGCAAAATGTGAGGAATTTTCAAAAGTTCAGTAGTCAAGTTAAGTCATATTTAAAGCAATATTAAAAGAAAGTCAAACTGGTTAACTGGTCTGTGAGCCAGTGCATGATTTTGTCAATAAAATCTTACTGAAAATAGTGCTGGGATTAGGGTGAGGTGAGTGCGATAGATTCATGCAAGTGGAAGGTCCTGGCGTGTGCCTCGTTCTTTTTAAAATCATGCTACTTTGTTCATAACAGATTTTTTGCTTTAATTTTGACTTTTAAAAACTGTGATTCGTAATTTCTTAGTTTCCTGTGTTCTTCCCAAGAAATATTATATTTGGAATGCTTATTAACCCACATTAATTTTGGAAGATATGTGCAGTTAATGTAATTTGAGGTTTATTTGGATATCTGAAATCCCAATTTCATTAAAAATGCTGGTGATAGAGGGGTTGTTTGTAAAGACCAATGTAATGACTACATGTTCTTCTTCACTTAGAGGAACAAAGGATTATAATATTGTAAAATTTATTTATTTTTTGAACTCTGGTCACATTTGCACTGGTAACAATTCTATTTCAGAACAATCATGTCTCTGAAAAAAATTAATGCCCTGTTCTTTAAACTTTGCTAAATAGCGACATTTCCTTTGAATGTGTGTATATTTTTGCATTAAGAATCAAGGAAAATAGGGCCTTTCTGGTGGTGCAGCAAGTTGAGCACCGCACTGTGAAGCATCCACTACACGGCTGGCAGCGCGAATTGGATCCCAGGCCAGAGAGGGAACCCACATGGCGCAGCAGACCTCTCCTGCTTCACCTGCTGCTCCGCTCAGCAGTATATTTCAGTCAGTCTGCCTGTTCTGCTCCCCACTCTGTGTCTGGTGAATCCTCTCCCCTTCCATGATTCTGGCCTGTACCCCAGCTCTTGTATGTATAAATAAATTTTTAAAAAATTAATGAAAATATAAAACTATATTTAAAAGCAAGAATTTGTCTTATGCTGACCAAACGGAACCAGCGGCGGGGGGAATGGTGCTGCTGGAGAGTGAGCAGTTCCTGTCGGAGCTGACCAGGCTTTTCCAGAAGTGCCTGGTTTCGGGCAGCGTTTTCATCACCTTGAAGAAGTATGATGGTGGAACTAAACCTATTCCAAGGAAAGGTTCTGTGGAGGGATTTGAGCCTGCTGACAACAAGTGTCTGTTAAGAGCAACTGATGGGAAAAAGAAGATCAACACTGTGGTGAGCTCCAAAGAAGTAAATAAGTTTCAGATGGCTCATTCAAATCTATTGAGAGCTAACATGGATGGCCTGAAGAAGAGGAACAAAAAAAGCAAGAGTAAGAAGAGCAAAGGAGCACAGTAAAGGGCAACTGATTTCCAGCTTTCACCAATTAACCACTGAATTGCTGTTTTTCCTTATGGCCACAAAGCTAGATCTCTGGTTCTCCTACAATAACTGTCCTCATGTGAGATAAGAGTTATTCTGGATGAAAGAAGGGCTTCTGTGTTTACAGGGTAGGTGTAAGAAGCCAGTTTATTTTAGATGGCTAACTGATCTCTGTTGCATGGTTGTAAATTTCTGGATTATATAAAGTCTCTGTAGCATCGGTGTGAAGAGCAATGTATCATCATTAAATGTTTATCAACACTCAAAAAATAATGCAAGAACTTAAAAAAAGAATTAATGAAAATGTAAAACTATTTTGAAAAGCAAATAGCAAATCATATTTACCCCACCACTAACACTTGATTTTTAGAAAAGGTACTTAGACGACCACTCTGATTGTTTTTCCGAAGCTGCAACTATTACCTTATTATTTTGCCTTAATGGTGGGTGTGGAGTGGATCCCATTAATACAGGAATTGATATTTTGTTTCTTCCAGATTCTGCCAGTGATATATAATGTAGAAGTGGAAGATGATGCAGAGTATTTTCCTAATTTGTGGTAGAATTGAGAGTCTAGTTTAAGGGCTAAAAAGAAAACCTTTGGGACTTAGGAAGCTATGTGTTTCAGAGGTTTCTGCTTTCTATCAAGTGGCAGCTGTTTTTATCCTACACCTATTGTCCTATAAGGTTTCCAGGCAAGGTAGTATCTTCCTTGTTCTTTAGTCCTTACTTCTCTTTAACTTTTCCCTGGCTTTGAAGTTTCTTCCATTATACTAACTACATTTTGTACCTTTTGGCAGGTATTACAGATCCTTCACTCTCATTCCTGAATATTTAACTTCTGCTTCATTGTTATCCTTGCCAATGTTACTCTGTCATATTTCTTAGTAATTACAATATCCATCCAGATGTACTCATGGACTTTCACCTTCATGACCTCTGGTCACTAATCTACTCTTCTACTTTAGGTTAGGCATCTACTTCCTAGGTCATATAAACTGCTGCATTTCTACTGTAATTTCAGTTTTAAGCATTCTCCTTTCTGATCATCTCTTATCTTTCCAGATGATAACCTGACTCTAAAACAAACACTGAAAACTAACCTGATCACATTTTCCCTGTCCTCCTTTGTCCCAGTACATATTCTCACTTTCCGTTTTACCCAGCTTGGATTCCATGGCTTGTAATTACAAACATTATTTTGCATATGCCCTCATTTCCCTGTCCCTCTCTCTTTTACTAACACGGGAGTCAGGATTTAAACTCAATCAGACTAATTCCAGTGTTTGAGCTCTTAATCACTACAGTATACATATATTATCTCATTTGAGTCTTATAACACACCTGTAAAAATAAATCAGAAAATAGAAGCTAGGAGGAGTTCAGCAAGTCTTTAGGACTTATAACTTGTAAGTGGTAAAATGATATTTAAATTTTGTCTACTTTGTACCTATACCCATCCAGCTGAAGTTATCTGGGGAAGAAATTTACACTGACTTTTCACTGTAGATACCTAACCATTTCAATAGAACTTTTAGTACTGTCATACAAACCTATGCTTTCTAGGTCCAGTTTATTTTTCCTGACACTTCTCCCTCTTCTTAAACCTTAGCTTTTGTCTTCTTTTCTTTTTTTTAAAAAAAGATTTATTTATTTATGCATACAAGAACTGGGGTATAGGCCAGTAGCAGGAGGTGAAAGGATTCACCAGAGACAGAGTGGGGAACAGAACAGGCAGATTAACTAAAACACGCTGCTGATGGGAGCAGCGGGTGAGGCAGGGGATGTCTGCTGTGCCATGTGTGTCACCTCCCCTGGCCAGCAGCAGGGATTGAACTCATGTTGCAATGGCTGCGGTCTTCTTCATAGTGCATTGCTTAACCATTGTGCCACCAGGGAAGCCCTTGTCTTATTTTCAATTCTTCTTACAATCTTGACTGCATTACATAGAGATCCCAGTAGATTGTTCCCAGTGACCTAAGAGCCCTTCAACCATCTGATCTCCAGAGAGAATTATTTACCGGGCAGTCCCTCTCCTCATTGTGAACCAACTGACTGTGCTTCTCTTAACTCCAATACTTGTTAGATCTAAGTTCCTCACTTAAGCAAGTGATTGTTCTATTATATAACTACATTTTCCTTCTCCACTGGATCATCTACAGTGTTATGATTTCTCCTAGTTTGAAAAAAAAAAAAAAGATGAGCAGTAGACAAATAGATAAATGAGACAGTGAAACAGAGTAGAGAACCCAGAATAGACCCAAAGGAGCAAAGGCAGTGCCATGGAGGAAAAATATTTGTCAACAAATATTGGAAGAACTGGACATCCACATGCCAAAACCATCCACATGCAGCCTTAGCTATTCACAAAACATTAGCTCTAATTACATCATAGACTTTCATGCAAAATACAAACTTACCAAGCTCTTAGAAGATAGCAGAAGAGAAAAATACAGATCATCTTGGGTTTGGTGGTGACTTTTTAGATGAAACATCAAAGGTACAAACCATCAAAGTAAAAGTATTGATCACCTGGACCTCATCAAATTTAAAACTTCTGCTTTGAGAAAGAGAGTATTTAGAGAATGAAAAACAAAGCCAAAAACTGGGGGAAAATCTTTGCAAAAGACACATCTAATAAAGAACTGTTCTCAGAATATACAAAGACTCTTAAAAGCCAACAATAAAAGGCCAAGAAAAACCTCACACCTATATGGACAGGTAATCTACAACAAAGGAGAACATACACTGGAGAAAGGAAAGTTTCTTCAATAAATAGTGTTGGGAAAAAATGAAATTAGATCACTATATTATACCATAAAGAAAAATTAACTTAAAATGGGTAAAATTTCAGGTAAGATCTGAAAACATAAAAGACATATGAGAAAACAGACGAAGTTCTCCATGATATAGACTTCAGTGATGTCTTTGTAATTAATGTCCAAAGGTATGAAAAACAGAGAGAATACAAACAATAACGATTACATCAAACTAAAAGGCTTCTACACAGCATAAGAAACTATCACTAAGGCAAAAACATACTTTACCGATCGGGAGAAAATATTTGCATACTGACAAGGAACAGATAGCAAAGATCTACAAAGAACTCCTACAACTCAACAAAAAGAGAACACCTCAATAAAAAAGAAATGGGCAAGAGAACTAAATCGGCACTTCTCCAAAGAAGAAATACAGATATCCAACAGGCACATGAAAGATGTTCATCATTTCATCACATCAGGGAATTGTAAAAAACAAAATCATAATGAGGTACCATGTCATACCTGTGAGGCTGGTGCATATCAGAAAGAACAAAAACAAATATTGGTAAGGATGTGGAGAAAATGTAACATTATACACTATTGGTAGGAATGACCTAGCCCTTATGGAAAGCAGCATGGAGTTTTATCTAAATACTAAAAATGAGTCTACCATATGACCAAGCAATTCAATTCCTAGTTATCTATCCAAAGAATGAAAAACAAAACCTCTACTAATCTGAAGGGATAGATGTTCATTGCAGCATTATTTTTAATACCCAAACCACAGCATCAACCTAAGGGCCAAAAATCAGGTGAGTGGATCAGGAAGTTGTGCTATATGTACAAAATGGAATACCAGTCATTTTTCAAAAAAGATAAACTTGCCATCTGTGACAACATGGATAGAATTGGAGGGGATTATGCTAAGCAAAAATAGTCACAAGGAGAAAGGCAAATACTAATAGTTTTTCTTATATGTGAATATATTGAAGCAAAACAAAGGATCAGATAAAGCCAAACTAATAACAAATATAGAAATCTAATTGTAGAGCTGGAGTTACCAAAGGGGTGAGAGGAACTAGAACGAAGTGGGGAGGGAGCACAATGCATTATGTAAAGGGTTATGGATGCGTTGGTGTTGAGTGTAGTATGGTCATAATATACAAAATGGGAGATCCTATACCTCTTACTCATGGGGATAACATTGTAAACCCATGTTACTTCAATTAAAAAATACATGGATACAACCTCCCTTTAAAAAATCTGACTAAGGGCCTCCCTGGTGGCACAAGGGTTTAAGCACTGCACTGTCAAGCATTTGCAGCCATTGCAACATGAGTTCGATCCCTGGCCAGGGAGGGGATCCACATGGTGCCGCAGACCTCTCCCACCTCACGTGCTACAGTGTATTTCAGTCAATCTGCCTGTTTTGCTCTCCATTTTGTCTCTGGTGAGTCCTCTCACTGCACCCCCCACCCACACCTCTGGTATGTGCCCATGTTCTTGTATGCATAAATAAATAAATCTTTTAAAAAACTGATTAAAAAATGGGTCAAAACCTTAGCAGTCACCTCAACAAATAAGATATACAAATTGCAAATAAGCATATATAAATATTCCACATCACATATCACTAGGGAAATGCAAAATAAAGCATCAGTGAGGTACCACTGCCTGCATAACAGAATACTGAAACTCCAAAATCCAAAAAGTATTATGACTGGTTTCTTTTCCATAATAATTTCAAATCTCTTCCAGTTCCAGATCTTCTCTAGTCCCACTTATGGCACTATTTTGTATTATGGGTAAGAGTTGCTTATGATCAGTAAAAATAATAAAAATAAAGTTTGTAACCCTAGATTCCTTGTTTTGTCCTAAAATTTCTCACAAATAACACATGCAAAATGTCTCTTTTCCTTTTCAGTGAACTCTCATTAGTGGAGGCAAGTTTCTTTGCAAATGCTGGATTGATAGCATTGCTCTTACTACACAGATTTTATCTCCATTCTAAGAAAGCAAACGAGTGAGTATGTCAGAATATGTAGCTATTCATGAACTATTACTTCTTATATTTATCAATAAATTACTTATAACATATATGATCAAGATAAATCACCAGGAAATTATACCATGGCTTTAAACAACTGTTATATTCATTAGATTCACTGACCTTTCAGAAAATGTAAGGCTTTTATGACTTCGAAATTCATGTTAATCTTTTTAGAAGTAGTATGACGTATTGACAAGAACAGAACATTTAGACTCAAAGGACATCAGTCTGGTTCTGTGTTCCAAGATGTATCAATTACACAATATTGAACAACCTGCTTAAGAATACTGAACCTCAGTTTAATTATGTGTACCATGGGATTGTACAAACTGCAAACTACTCAACAGTTTTGAGTTATTATTATAATAGCACTACCCATGCTCACTGCTTGCCTTTTTCTATTTTTCCCCTTATCTCATTCAATTTCTTTGCCAAATAGAGGTAACTCCATGGTATTTCACAATTTGTTTTTTTTGTTTTTTGTTTTTTTTTCTAGTTCATCATGAGCTTCTCTAGTGAATTGGGAATTTCACAATTGGGTAGTTAGGATACAGTATGTGAGCAGGAGACTGCTGAATCACCCAGAGGTTTTCACAGGATTGAGTTATTCATTATTTCAAGGGAATTTTCTATTTTTTAAGTCTTATGGGTATGGTAAATGAGAATGAAGGACCAGCCTGGTTATAATTTCTAAAGAGAAATGGAATGGGTGGGGGAAGGAGGAGAAGGTAGCAGGGAAAAATAAAACATCTTCACACAGTACAAAGAAAATGTTCCCTGGGGAGAAACTGAAATGACTGCATATGTTTGTGATTCGATGACTTCGCATCGTCACTGGAGGCCACCAGCACAGACTGTTGCTCCTGCGCAGGACCGCCTCCAATCCTCAGGAGAGCCACTCCAGCCAGCGTAAGAAAAGAGGTTGCAGAATTTGAGATTTAGGTAGAGACTAGGAGTCGTATGAGAAGACTGTCCATTCATTCCATAAATATTATTTAGCATCACAGTGTGACAGGAATAACAGTAGACAAAATACACAACAATCCTGTCTTTAGGGAATTACATTGCAAAGAAATATAAGCCTTTGTTGGAAATAGAAATCTGTACTAGTTCACTGGGTTTTTCTTCCCACCACCAGGTTCCTTGGATTGTCAATACAATACTTTAAACATTTTCATTGTATTTCTAAGGGTATATATAGGTTGCCATGTTGTAGGCACCTTGGTATAATGGGGAAGACACCAAGCTGGTAATCAAACTAGATAGATACTGCCCCATTTGCCACTAGCTAGGCTCAGAATCCATAGAGATGGGATTTTTTTAATACTTTATATCCCCTCTCTTGTTCTTAGTCTATGTGATTTATGTTCCCTCAGGCAAAGGGCAGGAATGCTCTCCCGAATTAACTTCAGCATAAAATCCTGCTGTCTTTTGTAGTTTTCTCTCATTTCAATAGCACCCAGGCTCTCACAGCACCTAGAGTCAGGAACCTGAAATGGGTGTGTCCTGTCTGAGAACTGTCTTGTCAGAAAATGGAATGAGAACCTTTTTCAGTGTCTCGCAAAATGAACTACTCCACCATGTTTGGGATCAAGTGTTTTGACTAGACTAAGAAAACAAAGTATCTTCAACAGAAAGGTTCAATTTGGTTCAAATACTAAAAAGAGTTTAAAGTCTAGCAGAAGCTTGTAGTGTCTCTAAATATCAGCTGTTTCTTTAGTAATAGATCCTCACTGGATGCCCAATGAGAGTGCATTTTAAAAATTTCTATTCTTTTTGTTGCTTTTCTTTGGAGTAAAAGTTTTTAAAATAATGAAAAAAGAGACAACTGTAGAACATTAAATTCATATAATTTTACAGATTATAATTGTGGATTCTGTCATCAATAATTTAATAATTTTATTCTAATCCATGATCCCTGAATATAAGACCAAAATGCAAAAGGTCAGAAACTGCCTATAGAAGGTGAAAATTATTGTGTTGTGGTCATAACAATATTAAATTTGCTATTTTCAAGTCTTTATTTTCTCAGGAATAATAATGCTTGTATTTGGTTGCCAAATTTATTTGTAAAATGGTTGTTTATGAACAAACAAGCATAATTAAACTCCTCAATATTAACTAAATAATATCTTGAAGATTTTAAAACAGTTTGGCTAGCATTTTTTTTTTTTTTTTTGCTTAGAAGTGATGTCGCTGTGAAATGTGAGGATAACACTTCATGTGTTACTATTTGTTGTGAAGTGATTTAATAAATGTTTAAACAAGTCATTACCACGTTGACAGCATTTCTTATCATGGAGTTGCAATTTTGATATTGATTGTCATTCTAGGCTTCCCACCCCTTTCCTCTGCCCTGAATATGTGAGGGCTCATAACTATGACCCTCAGAGAGTGCTAACAGACTGCGTTAGCTAGCCATGAATGTCTGTTCTTGAGTTTTCTACTCATCTGTGTCAAAGAAGGAAAGTCAATCAGCCCTCTTTCCACACTGCTCTGTTAACATACATGGAATGGACATTTCATGTTTAGTACTCATTCACCAGCTAGAAGAGTATCAGACTAGCATCATTAAAGGGTAATAGAATTATTCACATACAAGTAACACAAAGAAGCAGTGATTATGGATAAGTCCTCCTCAACTTGTATAATAGGTTTTAAACTTCACCCAAGGAAGGTTGGTCCCCGAAGTCCCCCAAGTGAAAGCCACTATCTGCTACTAGTTTGTCTTCATGAATAAGTAGTTAAATTAGATCAGTGCCATTAATTTTTTCAGTAGTTATCATTGAGCCCTACTACGTTTCAGATAAATAATGGTTCTGTTGCTGCCCTCTTGAAGCTTACAGTTAAGTGGTAAATCTGTGTCCTTCATTTCAACTTCCTGTGGTACATGCTTTGCTGAGAACATTTCCATTCTTTTATCTTCAGACTGTTCTATCAAGAACTGTTGAGTTGTATCAATGAGAAGAGAGGTATGACCTCGTTGTGGGGACATACGTTCAGTTATACAATTACACAGTTATACAGCCTTAGACAGGGAAGCTCCCTTAGTTGATCTGCTGAATCATATTCTTAAAGAAAGAGGTTCAGGTGGATTGTCACTTATTTTCTAACTCCAAAACCTTTTAAGAGAGGATTGCAAAAGATTTTTATCAAATTTCTTGCACTAAAAATTCAGTATTTTCCAATATTTATGGTATAATTAATCATAAAAGGAAATAAAGTCAGTATGACATAATTTCTTCTTTTTTTTTTTCTTTTTTTTTTTATTAGTTATATTTGACATCATTTGTAGTCCCCAGGGGGTACCCACCACCATTTCACCCGTGCACCATCACCTCAGT
>JAGFMF010011381.1:1041441-1121586 GCA_019455555.1 Galemys pyrenaicus
AAGCTTTCTCTTCGGTGTTGGGTTTCTGGGTTTGTCTTGTAGTTCCTGGTTCGCAGAGTTAGTAGATGGGGGGAGGGGAAAGGGGGAAGGGGCTGGGGCTGGATGTTTAAACGGCTTTTCTCCTTTTGTTAGTCTCTTCTGTGCGTCCTTCTTCTCTGGGTAGGTTGAAAATATAGTCCAATTTATCCTCAGTGTTACAGTTCCTACTGGGGCCTGCTGTATTTTTTCCCTTTTTCCTGTATCTTCCAGGAGCTTTCTGAGCCTATAATCTCTCTGTCGCCATCTTTTTTTCGGCCCGACATAATTTCTTCTTAATAAACCCATGCTTAATCTTAACAATCACATTTCCTAAATTCTGAGATGAGAACTTAAGGAAATATTTTGAAATATTCTTCAGACACACAATTTTCAGGCATACATTTTTGGTATCCACAATTGGATATTTCCCTACTGGAATTAGTACACATCTCAAGTTTTCTATCCTCTTTCCCATTTTTCCTGTAAGTATCTGTCTGTATATTAATTACTTTTTCTATGGTACAGATGTACTTCCATTAGAGTTTTTTTATTATATTTTATTTCTTCTCTTTGAGTAATAGACATTGGCAACTACCTTTTTCTTTCACAGCTCTGGAAAACCATTTTACTGTAAAATAATCATTTAAAACCAGGAATGAAGGAATAATTCCCCCTACTCCCTGCCCCAACCCAGGGGTCATATGGTATTCTCTAGAGAGATTTTTGGTTGAGAGAGAAGGCGTGAATACAGGTCAAAGAGACCTTGCTATCATGCACAGCGTATCACCCTACAACAAATATTTATTTGCCCCCAAGATGTCAACAATGTTGAATTTGGGATAAATTGAAAGGAATTAAAATATTTACTTTTATTAAGATATTTCCCAAAGAATCTTTTTTTTAATACACCTTTTACATTCATGTATAGAACCCAAAAGTTCTTGAAATAGTTTGTTTTCTTTCCTCATTGATCTATTTTTCCTTAATTGGAGTATTTGCCTGTATGTACTAGGCACTCTAGGTAGTACAAAGATAAGTACTTCTCTGTCTCTCACTTTATAATAAGATACCAGTATTTGTGAATTAAGATAATTATAGTTAAAGATGAAACTGGTTAATCATGTCAGAGTAGATAGAAAGTACCAGAGAAAGTTGGATTAACTATTTCTGGATGGAAGGATGTAGAAGATAGAATGGAATAGGCAGCATTGGAGCTGGGTCTCAAAGGCTACTCATGATTTGAACATGTTATGGTCAGGGAGGAAGAAAGCAAGCAGAGTCAGGACAGACTCAAGTAATTCTCCTTGGTGGCCAATCTCAGCTTGAGACAATGCATGGAGAGATGCAGTCGGGAAAGTTCTTCATTCCCTTATGCAGATGTTAATGGGACAGGCCAAATTACTGTTGTTTTGAAAATATGCACATCAGAGTCATTATAGCTCCTTTTAAACATTTCTTAGCAAAAATTACCTCAAATTTTCCTATTGTTTTTGAACAAACTGGAAATTTTCACTACAATCTAGGCTTGTTTGACATTGTCCTGAATTTCCATGAGTGTTTTTACCGCTTTTCCATCAGCTGACATTCTTCACAATGAGCAGGCAGGAACTTTTTAAATGTATTTTTGAGAATGAAATGTCACCTTAAAAATGCAGAACTTCAGGGGTCACAATACCCTGACAATACATAATTGAGAAAAGGGTTCAGTGAATCACTCCTACAATTTAGAGTGAAATTAAGTCCTATTCTGAGGTAATGAAATCTGATCTAGAACATATTTAGAGATATGCATTAAAAACTTGCATGAAAATGTAGAGCACCCATAACTTTCTCCTAGGGGCCCAGGGGGGTGATTGAGTTCACATGGGGGAATTAATTTAAACTGCTGATAATTTCAACTGCTGGGCCCTTTTCTATATTCACTTTCTTACATCATAGTGACAAAGAACAAAGAAGGAAATTTTCTCTTTTATTATTTTCTTCTTACAAATGTCTCATATCACTTGTGAAACTGAGTTTAAAAGTCATTGTTAAACAAGATGGAAGATTAGAAAACTCAGGCTATCTGTGGTTAAACATGTTATGGATGTGGTAGTCAAAAGCATAAATAGCATGAACAGGATTCCAGATATATTCTGGCTTACATGAATAAGTGAAGTCTAGGAGAATTAGCCAAATTATGTGGAGATAAAAGAAACTGTAGAAGGTAAAAGGAAAATATTTATTAGTCTGTGTTAGTATTATTGAGAAAGGAACTACTGTGTTTTTAAAAAATGTAGTTATTCCACTAAAAAGGTAAAGGCTTGCATGAGTAATTATTAACTACCAAATCAGTTTTGGGGATCCACGTGCATACGATTATAAAAACACACTGTTGTTTTAAGTTTCTCAGAACAATCAAATTTGGGAACAAAAATGCCACTCTATTCTCTTTTGTAGAGCTAGTAAAATTATTAAGTAATCTTACTAGTTTTCAAAGTCATTCACCTACCTTCATGTTCTAATGATACAGAACTTTAAGGTGATGGTAATTTGAATGAACTATTTCTATTCTTATTCTTTATGCATAAAATTTACAAATGCTTAACTTTGTCTTTAGAGTATAAATATTATCCTGTTGGCTCAGGTAATATCGGGTCCAATTCACCTGTAATCTGGGATTGCATGGCCTTTATCATTACCTTATTGCTCCTTGACATGGTTATTTTATTCCTCTTTAAAATCGGGCTGCTGATGCTATCCCATCCTGTGTTGAAATGATTCTGTGGAATTAATATGTAAAGCACATGGTCTGGGTGATGCCCAAGAACTATCATCCTCCTTTCTTTCCTTTCCATTGTAGTAGATTGACTGACACAATTACTGACCTCCCCCTACTTTGTATGAATTAAGAGTGAAGATTACTTCGACTTAATGTGGAAGAGTGAAACCCTCCACTGTATCCAGTGCTTCTCTCTGTGGCACCTTCTCTCTAAGAGGTTTCGCAGCCCTATACTGTTTGACTTTGGCACAGCTATCTGACTGGAATTAGCAATTTATATGTGAGTGGTAGTGAAACCTAGCAGAGCTTTCAGAGTCAGTGCACGACTCACTGAGCTTTGTTTTTCCCCCCTCCCTTTGTAATACTTCCTATAGAGGCTACTCCATCAGCAGAGAAAAATGCTCTCTTGCACTTGGAGTAGAGATACAGTTGACCCACAGTGAACCAAATCATGAACAAGAAAGTAAATACTTGTGTTGAAAACCAAAGAGATTTTGTAGGGATATATAATAAGAATACTTGATCAGGGATGATTTGAAGTCATCTTGAACTTTCCCCAGCTATGTGAGAAGGTCATAGGAATTTCTTTTGCTTCTAAAGCCTTGGTATCCTCTCATAACCAGCTCTAAGTCATTATAAATTATTTAAGGAATGAATACCCCATTGTAATATGTTCAGAGAGGATATGCACCAAACAACTTCTGCAATGAAAATGTAGAATGATGAGAAAATGTTATTTAACATTCTAACATAAAGCAAGATTTAGTGGGTCAGTATACCTTTGGAAAGTAGACACTGCAGGACATTAATATGAACAGGAAATGAGAAAGTTGCACCTAATTTAAAGAGAGGCCTAAAAGTTATGGGGATGGGGTTTGTTGCTCCAGGTTACAAAAATCATTCTGAGTGTGATGCTATCAACTATGCCAGGTCTGGGTACTCTTATAAGGGAAAAAATATTTTTATAGTCTTAATATTTTCTGAATTGTTTCCTTAGAGTAATAGTTTTTAAACTAAGTCATTTGGGCATCAGTAACAGAACTCTCCTGAGAATTAAAAGGAAATTCTAATGGATTTTGAGCCCACATTCATATAAACAAGTTACCCCCTCCCCATTCTAACTACAAATATTAGTTTGTGACAAAGGAGGTCACTGAGATTATTTATTAGTTTCTTAAACTAAGTTGCCTCTGTTATTTCTAGAACAAGTGTCATAAAATATTCAGTATTCATAGAATTTCACTAATCACTCAGCAAAAGGAATGAAAGCACGTCTGATCTGTTTTTTTCTTTTTCTCTTAAGCAGTCGTTTCCTCTAAGCTGCTTAAATATTTCTCCATATCATTAAGTCTAGATGAACTGAAAGGCTCAAAATTTTTTGCTAGATTTTTATGAGTTAGTAGCCAGCTAGATGAATTTACATTATAATATTGATTTTAACACTGTATGTATTTCAAAAATATAGCATCCCATCTCTTTAGGTATATGTTACCTCATGATACCCACCACCATTTTGCACCCATAGTCCTCCATCATTGTCTACAGCTCCTCCTCCCCCATTTACTATCCACCTACCCTTCCCCCTATGCTAGTCTTTTGAACAGTGTTATGTTTGTGAAATTCATTCACACGAATTTATATGGTACCAGTATGGTACTATGGTACTATATCTTTATAGTACCAGTTATTCTTTTCAGTTTATTCTTTTCTGGTCTATAAATTTCCATATATGAATATTCTTATTTATCCATTTTACTACTGATGAACAGTTGGGTTGTTTCCACACTGGATTATTGTTAATAAGCTGCTATAAAAATACCCTTCAGTGCATCAAGGTCTTAATTCATTTAGAATATACATAAGAATGGCATTGATGTGTTATAGAGTCTGCATATGTTTAGTTTAAGAAGAAACTGCTAAATAGTTCCTCAAAATAAGTTGAACTAACATACTTCCAATGAAGATATGTAAAAATTCCAGTTATTGCGCATCTTTATGAACACTAGCTACTGTCAGTAATTTTAACTGGCTTTCTGGTAGTGTGTGGTAGCATATTTCTGTGGCATCAATGTGCATTTATCCAACCATGGAGTAAGCACCCTTTCCTATTTAGGTATCCTCTTTTGTGAAGTATATTTTTCCCATTTTTAATGGGGTTGTTTGTATTTTTATACTAATTTGTAAAATATTTTATGAATTCTGTATTCAAGTTCTTTGTCACTTATATGTATTACATATGTTTTCATTTGTTTTGTGGATTGCTTTTATTCACTTCATGGTACATTTTGATAAAAAAAGCTTATAATTTTAATGTAGTCTAACTGCTATATCTCTTTGTTATGGCTTAGAATTTTTGAGTCCTTTTCAATAAATCTTTGTCTATTCAATGGGATGAAGATATTCTGTGATATATTGTAGATTCTTTATAGTTCATTGCCTTTAACATTTAGGTCCATGAGCTGGAAGTGATCTTTGTTCATGGAATAAGATAGAAATCAAGAATTACTTTTTTCTCAATCTCAATTAGATCTGTACTCTATTTAAAATACTGCAATATTTTACACAGTAGGTCACTTTATTATGCCTCATAAATATAATATTTTAAATAAATTTAAAGTTTTTAACAATCTTGCATCTAGTAAGCCTAATGGCACCATTTTTTAAACTATATATTTATGCAAATAAGAATTGTGGTGCAGGGGCATCCCTGGTGGCACAGTGGGTTAAACAACGCCCTATGAAGCAAACCACAGCCACTGCAGCATGAATTCGATCCCTGCTGCTGGCCAGGGAGGGGACCCACATGGTGTGACAGACCTCTCCTGCCTCGCCCGCTGTTCCCCTTAGCAGTGTGTTTCAGTCAGTTTGCCTGTTCTGCTCCCCCCTCTGTCTCTGGTGAATACTCTCATCTCCCATGACTCTGGCCTATATCCCAGCTCTTGTATACATAAATAAATAAATCTTTTTTTAAAAAAAGAATTGGGGTGCAGGCCAGAGGTGCAGGAGGAAAGAATATTCACCAAAGATGGAGTTGGGTGCAGAACAGGCAGATATACTGAAATACCTTGCTGACAGGAGTGGCAGGTGAGACAGGAGAGGTCTGCTATGCCATGTGAGTTGAGTTAGCTCCCAGGCCAGGGAGTGAACTCATACTGCTGTGGTTGGTGATAACTTGATAGTGCTGAGATTTAACCCTGTGTGCCCATAACGGCGCCATTTTTTCTATGGCGTGTGTTTACTTTATGTCTCTGTCACATTTTGATAATTCCCTCATAATATTTCAAACTTTTTCATTATTGTTATATCTAATATGATGATCTGTGATCAGTGATCTTTCATGTTATTATTGTATTATTGCCATGAACTGTATCCATATAAGACTGCAAACTTACTGATTAATATTAATGTGTTTTGCCTTCCCCTCTGACTAACTGTTCCCCATCTCTCTTACTATACTTGGGCCTCTATATTCTCTGAGAGACAACAATATTGAAATTAGAACCATTAATAACCGTAATCGACAGTCAACTACAAAAGAATGAAAGTAGACCTCTACCTCACACCATAAACCAAAATCAACTCAAAATGGATTAAAGACTTGGATGCAACACACAAAACCATAAAATATATAGAAGAAAACATAAAAAAAATTTCTACTACATTGGATTCAGTGATGTCTTTGGGACTAAACAGCAAGGAAACAAAAGAAAAAAATAAATAACTGATAGTACATCAAACTATAAAGAGTCTGTACCTTGGAAGAAACTGTCATTGAAATGAAAAGCTACCCTACTGTAGAGAAGAAAATATTGATGCAGTATACATCTGAAAATGGGTTAATACCAAAATTAACATAGAAGTTATACAATTCAATAAAAAGAAAATTAATAACCCAGTGAAAAATGGAGAGACAAAAAGGAAGTACCCAAAGGCATAGATGGCTATCAGATATATGAAAAAATACTCATCAACAATTATTGTTAGGGAAATGCAAATCAAAACCACACTGAGATAATACCCCATACCTGTGATCATGGCGTATATCAAAAAGAACCAAATTAACAATTGTCCAGGACATGGAGCAAAATGAACCCTTATACACTCTTGGTAGGAATGTGAACTGGGCTAGCCCCTATGAAAAGCAGTATGGAATATATTATATAGTATACCATATCTTCTTTATCCATGTCTCTGTTTTGGGGTGCTTAGATAATTTCCATTATTTGGCTACTGGAAATAATAGTACTGCAATGAACATAGAAGCTCCTATGGCTCCTTGAGTTAGTGTTTTTGCATTCTTCAGGTAGACATCTAGAGGCTGAATTTCTGGATCATATGGTAGATATATATTTAATATTTAGAGAAGCCTCTAGACTCCTTTCCATGGAGAGAAAATGGGGAGAGGTTCCAATGAATATTTGCAGAGGATTATGAGTGCTGTGTGCATGATACGTATGGTATAGCAATACATATCTGAAGAATTGTGATTCTATACCTCTAAATCATCAGTTTTATAAACTGACATTACTTGGTTTAAATAAAAGAAAGCAGCGTCACATGCTACAGAGAACTTTTTCACAAAAGGAAGATTAAATTGCTATAATAAATGTCATTGTTTTCCTATTTTCAGAAATTACTATTTCTACCCACTCTTAAGTAACTGTTGCCCTGTTCAGTCAATAGCCATCAACATGGAAGAAAATCCCTTAACTAACAACAGAAAAGCCTTTACCTCTGGCTAAAGGCTCAGCTGATGGTTAGCATGTTTTATCAATTAAATATTTTTATATAATATGTATATTATTTTTTCAGATATAATGCTATTGTACTCTTAATAGACTATAGTGTAGTATAAAAAAATACTTATATGTGCACTGGTAAACAAAAAGCTTGTATAACTCACTTTAATGCAATATTCATTTTATTGGGGTGATGGGCAGTAGAACTCATAATATATCCAATGTGTGCCTATATTCTATCCCCCTTCATTATACTGACCTCTTTGTTTTGACTTAAGTGTTTAGGTTTGTGAGTGAGTCTATTAGATTCTTTAATCTCTTCCAGTGGTCTGATGATTGTGTATCCTTACACTATCTCAATTAGTATATTTTAATAAGTCTGGAGATCTGCTTGTAAGTCATGCTGGTATATTTGATATGTTAATCAAGTGATTCAGAATTCCTGGTGAAATTTTAAAATCAAAACTATAAAACACTATGTTCATCTTTAAATTTCTCTCACATAATTTTTTTTACCTGTAGAACAGAAAATTTCTAAGTTATAGCCATTTCATTAGGTTATTATGAGATATATTCACTTTTATAAATGCTATTTCTATTACTACTACTAGTACTAGTAAAATATGGAACAGGACTTTATGAACACTTTAAAAGTAAAATAATGCAAGAGACTTAGCCAAGTCCCTAAATGTGTCAATATATTTTTCATTCAAATAAGAACTAAAAATATCTACTGCATACTAGTCCATTTGAATATTTTCATTCCCACTTAATGTATATTCTATGAAAGTATGGAAAAATCCATAAATAGTATGCAGGATTTATTTGTCAGCTTAATAGGTATATTATAACAGCATCTCAAGTTTGTGACCAAAATCTCAACTAGCTATTTTTGTTTAATCAAAATGTTGCAGAGAAAAAAATAGTTCATTATGTTCTTACTAGCTGTTAGTGAAAGTTCAGCTTTCCCGGTGCATGGTTTCTCTGTATAACACTTGGTGAAATTGTAATGCTTTTACTGTCACCTCTAAATATCATTACACCTTGGAGAATCTGCAGAGTTATATAACACTGTGATTAAACAGAATCACACCCCTTTCATAGCACAGACTCTGAGTTTTGCTGATGTAGAATATGCAGAATCCCAAGATCTCCAGCTGTCTTACCTAAAGTTTGCAGGAAGGAAAAGAGATGAAACAACAGCTGAAAAGAAATTAAGAAAATCCCTCTTAAGTACAAATAAAAGAGAATGGACAAAAATAAATCAGACTCCCTAGCCTCACTTAGAATCCTTTCTAACCAATAATATTTTCTTTCATTCTTGACCTACTGCCATGAGGAATTCAGAAATTAGAATGCAAATTGGTTATTAAAAAGATATTCTATTTGGAAATGATCAGGGTAATTAGGAAAGAGCAAGAATATTTCTAATTCCTGAGATTCTTAGAGAAGTGAACTAAACCAGATTTGTAGATCATATGGTTGTAGATCATATGGTGCTGCAGTGAAAAATACACAGCAGAAAAATTATTCTTTGTTTCAAGGATAAAAATGTTATGTTTTTCGTAGTTGACATTTCTGTCACACACGAGTTACTGAAGCAAACATTCATTTCTTCACTAACAATGAAAGGAGTTAGCATCAGAGCTCAGCTACTTAAGCAATGCAACAGACACTGCTATACAGGTCAATTACATTTTTAATAATTAAAAACAAGAAGGAAAAATGTTCATAGTCTCACATGACACTGTCTAATTTGGGGATTTTCACACATTTTAAAACTGAGACTTGAGGTTGAGCGCAGAGTGTGCAGTCCTGGCTGACACATCCAGAGTTCCTGTGAATGCTGCAGGAGAAGTCACCAACCCTCATCCCGGAGTTGACACCCCACTTCTGGAGAGCAAACGTACCTGCTACCTGCATTTCAGAAAATTCACCTGTCATGACTATGTCTGTGTTCTTCAGTGCCTGGTCTTATTTCATTTTGGAGAATGAAAAAGTGTTTGATGAATAATTATTTGCCTGCTATTTTCTAAATTCCATTTTCAAGTTCTTACTTTTACTTTGTAAGCTGGGATTTACTTCCACAGTCCTCTGCTAATTATGTAGGTCATCAGATGTTCTAACAAGGCAGGCAGTGACAGGTCTGTTCCTAGTTTAGGTGAACTTTTCAAAAATATCCCTTAAGTACACAGAATAGCAGCAACTCAGTATTTCAAATTTAAGATTATGGACTGATAGGGAAATGTCATCAACTATTTTTATTTAAAATTGACCTATAATGTTTTGTTTTTTCCTCTGTGTATATGTACTTATGTGTACATGCATGCATTTTATGGCTCATAAAGCAATCAATTAGTTGATACATGTCCTGTAGTCAGCACAATGGAGAGAGTAAAGGTGATTATTTCTGGATGTACCCAAGTCTTATTATTTTAATTGAACACTTTACCAAATCTTTTTTTTTTTAAGATTTATTTATTTATGCATACAAGCACTGGGATACAGGCCAGAGGTGTGGGGGGGTGAGAGGATTCACCACAGACAGAGTGGGGAGCAAAACAGGCAGATCAACAGAAGTACACTGCTGAGGGGAGCAGCGGGCAGAGCAGGAGAGGTCTGCTATGCCATGTGGGTCTCCCCCCTGGCCGGCAGCAGGGATCGGACTCATTCTGCAGTGGCTGTGGTTAGCTTCATAGTGTGTCGCCCAACCCACTGCGCCACCAGGGAGACCCAACTTTACCAAATCTTGATTGAGAAATCACCCTAGGTTTTTGCTCTTTCATTTCCAAGAAGTATTCTTGCCTTTTCCTTCAGGCAGACCCAGCTGCTCTGAGGTCAGTTTAACTTCTTCTGAACAATAATGCTGGTTTTATTTATTTAATTTTTTTGGTACCCTCCTTCACTAGAGATCTAGAATGGTTATTCACTATCTCAGAAGTATGAATATACACTTCACCAATGCGGATCATTTTTCTAGAATGTTCTTCTTTCCCTGTGGGGAAACTTCTTTCAAATTCCCTTAACTCTAATTTTTATTCCTATAATGGGAAAAGTTATAATTCCTTGTATTCATGAATTAAGAAAAACATACAAATAACTATTTAGAGTGATTTCTGATTTCTGTGTACTAGGTCTTTTCACATATGCTATCTAGTGAACATCATCAATTAAAGTATTTTTATATCTTTTACTGCAACAACTCTTTCACTGAATATAGAAAACTGAAACTCAGAAAAGGGAAATTATTTATCCAGAGTCATACTGTGAGAACCTGTTGATTACAAAATTCTCTGGAACACCACAGCCAGAACACCATTCCTTCTTCCCCATGGCAAGTAGTTGACATTGGAGTGCTTACAAGATTAAGCCCTGTCTTAAAAGCTTTACGTACATTATTTTATTCAGTTCTCAAAACAGTGTGAGAGTGCATTGCAATACATATACTAAAAATAAAAAACAAAAAACCCAGACTCCACAACTTCTTGTTTCAAGAGCAGAAGATACTTATGCAAATGTGCTAATAAAAGATATTGTGACATCAAACTTGGGCCCTCCTGAGGCCACAGCCAAAGGCTTTACCGCTGTGCTTGAGGACACTACAATAGTCAACAGGAAGTGAAAAATTCTCAAAATTGATTTGCGACTTGAGGCTATGGTTCTTGGCCTAGAATTCTTAGCCTTGCATTCATCTTGAGGTGTGGGTACCATGCTCATTTATTAAATTAAATTAGAATCTTGTAGGGGAGGGGCTCGGTGGATTTTTTTAAAGGTCAACAGGTGAATGTGATCATTTGCAACCAGGCTGAGAACCACTGTTCTTGTATTTAGGTCTTACCTCATTTCCATTTCCCTCCTCCTTTGTCATCATCTGGTAAATTCCATCTGCATACTCAGGCCTGTTCCAGTTCTTATTTCAGTCTTGATACAAGCAAAGAACTCAACCTCAGCAAAGTGGCTTAGGTACATTTACAGATAAATTATGAGATAAGAAACCTGGCCCTCATGACTTAAGCAAAATATCATTTATTGACTCCTGAAAGCTTTCTGGCATCAAATGTATCTTAAGTCAGGGTTTCACACCAAGTCACACAAACTCATCTCTAGGCTTCACTTCCACTAGAGTGCCACATTCTTAGGATTACAATAAATGTTTCAGGCCTCTAAAATAAGTGTTCTGAGTGCTTGATATCCAGGCCTTAGAACTGAGCCTCTTGGACTTTGCTTTGCCAGACTAGAGTTCTATGCCTATATTTGTAGCAACCACTATAGGTTACCAGCTTTATCTTTGCAACCTAGGGGTGAATCAGCTTTAACGCCAGCAGATAGCTGGGGATATAAGGAGGAGGGTAGGGGCTCCCAAACCAAAATTAGCAAACAATTGTTTTAAGAAAAGGAAAGAATCAAGTTGAATTTCAATGTGTACATTATATTTGCAGGACATTTAAGATATGCCCAACACCCCGCCCCTTCTCTGCCCCTCCCTGCCGGGGAACCTAGGTGTCCACTCACCCTTGAATGATACCATCTTCTTTTTATGTTATTTTTCCTGGCCTGACGCCAAATAAAATTCAGCCTGCTTGTCTCAAAACTTAAGTCATTGCTTAGATACTGTTAGCTCTTTCTTGTGAGAAAAAAACAAAAGTAAAAAAATAATATTGCACTGAATTATCTTTTGAAGACAATTTGCCATGAGCAGAACTACCAAACCAAGTTACACTGGCCCATGCCCATGCCATATTTAGACATTTATTTCTCTTTAAGAATTTTCAGCTTTCTGGGTCTCAAATTTCCTCTTGTAAAATAGCAAAATTATTATAGGCAGAATGAAGGCTAAGCTGGGACCCCCAAACATGCATGATGTAAATAGATTCTGCCATTCCCCACATAAGGACAAAGCATATTCTTAGTGTGGAATATGGTCAACAGAAAGAACTTGGTAGAATTTGTGTAAATGCTCAGTCAAACAGGCTTGGCCCAAAGCAGGGCCACTGAGGCCCGAAAGCTTCCTGTAAGTCTAATACACCATCTGGCAGTGACCCATAGGAAAGGATAAGAAGGGTCCAGGCAAATCTGGAAGAAAAGAGCAAAATCAAAATACAAGTCATGATAAAAGTTGCTCTTATCAATCTCCGCATGGGTCTCTCACCCATGTCTCTTTCTGTTGGGGCAACAGAGGGAGACAAATATAGAAAGATTAATTGGCCAATATGTCCTACTGCTATGCTTCCTGAAATGTCTAATTCCATGTCCCCCAAGTCCTTGGTGCAAATCCCAAGTGGCTTCTTGTTCACTTGTTTCTGTTCCATGTGCCTCCTCCAGGATTCCCTTCAGTCTTCTCCCCCAAGTCTTTTTTAGCTTCTCACTGCTTAGCTCCACCCTTCCGTAGGGCAGGAAACCTGTAACCTCTCCTTTCTGTGGAGATTATATTGTTAGAAAATGAGGCTAAATGTGCTAAAATGCCTTTCAGCTATAGACTTCTATAAATTTGATCTTGATTTCACTTTTTTTTTTTTAATAACTAAAATAGATACCTTATGAGATTTAAATGTCAAGGGTGGTGATTATATACCTGGTTTTCCTGAGTCTATTTTCACCTTGTCCCCATGAAATTATTAAGTTTCCTGGTTTGGATGGTAAATGATATGGTCACTGCAGGCATCATGCTATATGAGAAGCTGTAGCATGTTTCTTACACTACTAATAATTAATATTTATTTAGCAGTAGCTGTGTACCATACTCTGTTATGATGCTTCAAATACTTTCAGTTGCTTTATCCTTATAATAACCCTGTATGTCAAGCACTATTATTAACCCAATATAGAGCAGAAGAATGAGTTTCAGAGATATTAAAACCTTGCCAATCACAGAGCAAATATATAATAGAATACTATCTTTTCCTACTTCTCACATTCAATATTTGTTAATGGAATTAATTGATTATAATTAATAAAAACAACGTAATGGATGATCTAAAACTATCAAAGTATAGAACTCAGATAATACTTATGATTACCAATTATAGCAATTCGTTTTTCTTTATTTCTTATATAATTAAGTATGAGTTTTCAATTACTATAAACTTACAATGTTATTTTTTGTTGTTGACCTTAAATGTATATATTTTTCTCTTAGTTCTCAACTTAAAGTGCTAAAGAGTTTTAGAATTATATACAAATAAAAGTTTTAGAAAACTATTTTCTCAATGTGACAAACTTGTTTGATTGTAATTTTTGCCTGGAGTATTCCAGCCCAAATCTGCTGCTTTGACTTTGTAGGGTAGAGACCTAGTAATTAATTGCTTATTTTAACAAGTACCAACGATGAATCTTATGATCAAAATCTTAACAGCCAGGATATTTGACAAGCAGTGTTTTAGACCTGGGACTGTTTGTTAGATTGAATAAAATAAAGGTCTGAATGTAACCTTATTTGTAAGGATATTATAAAAAATTTAATTTATATATTCCAAAGTCAATCAAAAATATTGTAAAACAAACTTATGTAGGTAAATATCTACCTTTGCACTCTGTCAGATTTATATTTGGAGGGCTGCATTTACTAAAAAATGAACTTCAATTTTGGGTACATAGTAAACTCATTGAATGTTCCACAATCCATCAGTTCTTTTTGATAATATTAATCCTCATGGTAAGAAATAGTGCCAGATATATATGCTTTGCTGTAAAGATCTACATGAGAATGACTAAAACTATATTTACCTTCTTTTTCAGTTTTCCTAATATTAAATATGAAAATATACATTCATCTTCATTAAACTTGTTAGAAAACAATTTGGAGCATCTTTGTATATTTTAACAACACAAATTATTTTGTTATTGATGTGATTCTCTCAAACTGTAAATTTTGTCGCTTTTGCCACAAAGTCACAAGTCTGTCACATTTCTCTGTGATTGACAGAGAGCCCTTGATTTAGGCCAGCTGTTGGAGTGCTGTGCACTTACTGCAAAAGCTTTCTGGAGGCCTTGGCTATCACATTTTCATCGAATGTGAATTCCTTTTTGTACGTGTACATATTGTACAGAGAACAGAAGAGCTCACAGCAGCCCCTAAACGGCATCTGTTCTTTATAGTGAGATGAAGAAGCTGCAGAAGGTTTGTGGAAACTTGCTGAAGCTTGTTGTCACTTAGCAGGAAGTGTTTAGAAGTTTGTGAAGAACAGAATTACAATTTGTCAAATGTTGCAAACTTCACAGTGAGCACACAATGTTTGATTTCACCGGTGCTCTAAATAGGATTGCATTTTAGATACTTTCAAAATGACCAACTTTCTTTTTTGGTAAAATACTAAAAATTCCAGCACAGGAACTCACAGTCACCAGGTGAGACTCATTCTTTTACTTTGTTTTTGGCCTGGAGGTGAAAGGTGGGGGAAGAGGCAGGAGGGAGCTGAAGCCTGTGAGGACAACATATTGTTCAAGTCATGGTCACCATCACTGCAGTCCAGGCCCCTATCCACTGCTTGGGTGAAGAAAGTTTTCCTTTTTCATTATATTTTCAGTCTTATAAAATAATTCTTTAAAGTAGCCAGTGAAGTGCTGGAGTAAATGCTTTATCATGTGAATCTGCACATAAGAGTCTTTTGTTTAAAATGCTCCACCCCTACTTAGAATTCATGCTTTGATTGTTACATAAGCCAAACTAACTCGAGTCAGTCAAGAATACATTTAATTCTGAAAGTTTTAAATATTTTTATTTTGGCAGCACTTCCTTTCCTTATCCATGTGTGATTTCTAAGTTCCCTATCCTCTTTTAATCTATCCTCCCTGCCTTTTTTTCCCCCTAATTCTTGAAAGGGAATGTGATTTTGTTAGAGAAAGACTGATTTCTGCTAAAGAATTTGATACATACCTGGTGTGGATTAGAAAGAAGTTAATAATAACTTTTAAAAATAGTATATTGTTTAATAATAAACCCCTCTCACCAATGAATTAGGATTGTGCAGTGTACAAAAATTGGGTGACCAGCACTTTTTCCAGGATTACAAAACTTTTTATTTTCTGCATCCGAAGTTTATATTAAACAGAAACATATAATATTAAGATTAAAAACTATGATATTTAAATAAATTCAGATGTCATAATGAACTGTTGAAGCCCTGAGTCTCCACTTCCAGGGCGAAGAGTATGTGCACATAGAATTTAGCAGTAACAGGGCTTCCCTGGTGGTGCAGTGGGTTAAGCAATGCACTATGAAGCAAACTGCAGCCACTGCAGCACAAGTTCGATCCCTGCTGCCGGCCAGAGAGAGGACCCACATGGCGCGGCAGACCTCTCCTGCAGTGCCCACTGTTCCCCTCAGCAGTGTGCTTTAGTTGATCTGCCTGTTATGTTCCCTCTGGTGAATCCTCTCACCTCCTGTGACTCTGGTCTGTACCCAGTTGTTGAATACATGGATAAATAAAATCTTTAAATAAAAAAAGAATTTAGCAGCAACATTTGGAAAGTCACCTGCTGACAAAATAGACCTCTGAGTTTGGAAGCGGTTCTATTCCTCTTTTCCCGTTGGTATGCATTGGCTCTTTCAAGAGAACCTGTATAATCTAATAAATCCTGGGTTTTCTTAAATTTTATGATTTCTTTTTTAAAACAACCAATGTTTCTCCTGAGGGGGGAAAAACAACATTTTCTATTGTCTTCAGCTCTTATCTAAGCTATTGTTTCCTGATCTTTAATTCTTACAGGTTTTAACTCTAGTGTTTGCCCCAAATCATGTTTTCAAGCTAAAGAGAGATCTGCTTGTCTTTCAGGAATGGAGTTTGAGCAAATTTGATGGAATGTGCTAGAGTTGGTGCTTCCAGCATCCTACTGTCATCATGGGCCTCTTTCCATACTGCAGGCCCTTTGAAATGGCACTGGCTCCTCTGAGATTTTAGGAACAAATTAAAGACTGGCATTGTGTTGTTGGGGAAAGGATGTCCTGAATAAACTCTACAGTTTTTATGGACCCCACCCCCAGCCCAGACCAAAGAGATCCAAGACACCAAGGACTACACATCACATAATGTCATCACCACAGAAGGGAGGATACTGGGAACTAAGGGAGGAGTTAAGCAGTCAGGCATGTGAGCCTCAGGGTTCTTGTTCCCCTCCCTCCCCCACCAGCTTTCAGCTTGCTATTGGGGTCTCAGCTCAGCAGAACTGGTAGGGCACATTCACCATTTTCTCTCTCTCTTTCTCCCTGAGTTATTCCTTCCTTAATTTCCCCTTTTGTAAATAAACCCTTTGTTAACCTTTTTGTATGTTCCTGCAGTTGAGTCTCAGTATAAGTCCCTTTAAAGCACGGGTGAGGACCCACAGTCAGGCAATCCATTTCACATTGGGGTTGCCCTGTAACAATCCATTGAATATACTTAGATACTGAAAGAAGTTCTTTCTAGGGTTTCTAACATGCAATGCTAAATATCTTTTTACATCCTTTCTTTAAAAGGGACCTTTTCTCATTATTCTTAAGAGAATCTTAAATCTGAAACATGGTTGCAAAGCTCAATCCTTTCAGGGTTAAACTAGACCCACTTGTTTGTTTATCCAGTGCAAATGGGGAGGGGATCATTTTGGCAGGTCTCTGGCATGCTTGTTCTAGATGAATACAAATGACCATTTGATGAGTTGTTTTGAGGGACCTTTATAAACACCCCGAAAACTGATCAAGAAACTCATTAATTCTTCAGGAACATTACCTCCTTTAATGGAAGGAAAACAGCCTATTGGCTCTCTAATAGTAATCAAGTGAAATGCAGATGCTTCACTTTTTACTGTTATATTTAAGCAGAAACTCTTATAAAGTAGTTTAATTGTACCATGTGTTCTCTTCTCCTATAAAGATTTCATATTAACTTGTGACTACTTAAATAATTCTGAAATTTGGACAGTCTAGAACAAAAATAAACTTTCAGGTTACTAAATTGATGTCACTGGAAGAGGAGTTGGGTAGAACATGTAATTGTGCCATTTGTACATACGAAGACAATAGATATAAATAACCTGAAGTGCATAGAAAATGAAAAAAATGTAAAATAATTAAAAAGTAATTCATTATGAGTACTTATTACCTTTGTTTATTGTTCATTTAATTATGTTTATATAATTTAATTGTTAACAAAGCAGCTTCAACAATTTATTTGCAACATTTCTGAAAATTGAACAGTTGTTTCACTAGCCTATATAAATCAGTTCTAGCACACCACAGTCTGATATTTCAAGCTACCATTCACAATTTCAAGCACTTGCTTTATGATGAGAGATACTTGACCTGTGAATGGCCTAGCTCACTATATAAATCCCTGTCTTCTGTATATACCATTTGAAATTACAAATTCTCAGGGAATGTGCTATACTTTTGATACAACTAGTATGTCAAATATTAGACAAGATTTATTATTTCCCCCTTTCTTCATCCCCTTGCCCACCCAAAACTATTTTTTTTTCATTTTTTCCCTGCATGTTAAATAGCTTCAGCTTTCTTCCCAGTCCAAAGTTGTTAGCTTTGCAAAATGTAATTATATTAAAGTTGAACCTTGCTCATTTTACCCAAAAGCCAAAACCTGATAATCACTATAAAAATCTTAAAGAATTAATGTATATCTTTAATATAATGTCCTTTTTAATTCTTTTTTTTTATGTAGAAGAACTGGGGTGTAGGCCAGAGGTGTGGGGGTGAGAGGACTTACCAGAAACAGAGTGGGGAGTAGAACAGGTGAAGTTACTGAAACACACTGCTAAGAGGAACTGTGGGAGAGAGACAGGAGAGGTCTGCTGTGCCTTATGTGGGTTAGCTCCCTGGCCAGGGATGAAACTCACACATAGTAGTGAAAACTCTGAGAACTAAACCCTACGCCACCAGGGAGGACATCATATAAATGTTCTTAACCTACAAAATACCAAGAAGAATCTATGGCTAATTGACCCTTTTTATGTATTTTTAATGTAATTTTACAAAAAACATTAGTAATGAATAGAAAAAATAAAGAAAAAAATACTTCATTAAAAGTTTTAATAAGAATTCAAATAAAGCCTCATTGTGTCACATAACTATTGGCCTCCAAGCATCAGAAATGATGAAAATATACAGACATACATCTTCTCGGCTAAACCTGATGATACAGATTTTTGTTGGGTTAACCGATGAACTTTCTATTGAATGACTAATTGGATGTGACTATCATATTTTTTCCTTGTCTTTAGAAATAAATTTTTCACTGAGGATATCATCGTTTAATGACTTCTGTATTTAAATTTTTTAAAAATTTATTTATTATGCATACAAGAGCTGGGGTACAAGCCAGAGGCTGGGGTGGGGAGAGAGCATGATGAGAGGATTCACCAGAGAGAGTGGGGAACAGAATAGGGAGGTTAGATTGTCTGAAGTACACTGCTGAGGGGAGCAGCAGGAGATAGGGGAGAGATCTGCTGTGCCCCTGGCTGGGGATTGAATTTGCACTCAATGGCTGAGGAAGCCCCACAGTGCTGTGGGCGCTTAACCCCTTGTGTATCAGGGAGGCACTTCATTGTGTCACTTTTTGTGTACTCAATTTACTGTCTACTTCATTGGATTTTATATTCTTATTGTGATTCCTTTCTTTATAGAATAATATATGTATAGATTAATGGTGCATAAATTAAGAATGAACTTTCAGTAAGTACTGAATGATGAAGTTTCACAAATTAAAATATCTTTATAATCCAGATCCTGCCTAGCACTGACTAGACTAGACTCCTTCTGATATTCTTCCTGGAAACATAGTTCCCTGGAGTTAGTGTTCTGATTGCTAACACAATAAGTCAGTTTTGCCCAACTTCTAATTTTAGATAAACATAGTTTACATAGAAAGGCCATTGCAAATAGAACTGATGTGAATATGCTTGCACATGTCTTTGGTGAGCAAATGAGCATATTTCTTTAGGGTAGCCAACAAAGATAGAATTGCTGAATCATAGAGGAGTATTAGTGGGTCATTGGGTATAAATATGTTCTGTTTTAGAAAATATGATCAGTCCATGCTTGTGCCACTTTTTCTCACCAGCAATGTCTGAGCATGGTCTTTATCTTTTCACAAGTTATTGCAAGATTTTAGAGAGCTATGCTACTAAAGTGGAATTCCAGCACCAGAAACAATTGTCATATTTTTATTTTATTCTGCCTAGTCTTTCCAATTATATGTTGAGACATTGTAGGAAATCAAAATAACATTGTATTCTCTAATATATTACAAAGTGCTATGCATTTATTTTGATTTTAAAGTTGCAAATTTATTGAAATATTTGAAATAACCAATTTAAACTCAAAAAGATGTGTAAACAAAAAGAAACACATTTCTCCCCAAAAGTAGTAACTTTAAAAACATTTCACAATATGTAACAATTATATTGAGTTTTATTTCTCTAATTTATTTTCATGGTTGTCTAAATCTTACTCTTCTAAATTCTATCTTTGAACTGAATGACAAGGACATATTTCTTTAAAGAGTATAATTACCAATTATCCTGCCAACTATAGGTATTGTTGACTTATGTTATAATGGATCTACCATAGAGGGATTAGTCTGGAGTTCTCAGGTCATTTATCTGTGAATAAAATGACTTCATGTCAATTTGGAACCATAAAATTCACTTTTGAAGTTGGTATGTTAGGTTAAAGAAAGTTCCAAATTATTGTCAGAAATATATCTGACACTCAGACAGCCCTATGCCATAATTTTTAAAAAATACACTGAAGTGGAAATGAGGATTCAAGATCCCTGAGTTTGAGCCATATCAACATAAAAACCTTTCTTTAAGGTGTTTTTTCTTTGTTGTTGTTGTTTTTTGTAAGCTATACTTGGACATAAGCAATGTTGTTTTCAGCCAAAGCAAACCATTGTAAATTATGGAAAACTTCGCTCAATTATGAATGAAACGTGTGCATGGCATTTATGTCAGGAAAACGTTAATAAGAAATTGGAAGCCAAGTGGCAGGACTGCATTCTGGGAAATTCTGTAACTCATGACTTTTTTCTTTTTCCCCTCCTTCATACACATGTTAACGTTTCTTTAAAACTTCCGAGAACTTACTCATGCTTTTCCATGCAAGGTACACAAGGTGCAGACAGAGTCTTATGATTTGTACAGGCACAAGATGCACACAGTGTTTTGAAAATCCCAAGATAGCTTATGCACTTTTTTTTTTTCTTCACAGTTGGAGTAGAACTGGAAGTTCTGAATCAGGAGTGTAAATGCCTTGCAGCGTAACAAAAAATTTGAGAAATAGTAAAGGAAATACAGATGAATTACCTAGGAGTCTATTATCACATCCCACTCAAGTTACCATTAACCATAGCACTGCAAGTAGATTATTTAGTCTAGATTCCTTTTTATTAGAAAACAGAAAAAGATACAAATCATCTCATAATGTTGTGTGGGACAGTATATCAAGGTACTATTTTTGTGGAACTATTCCCAAAACTGAATTACACATATAAACACAACTGTAGTCATATAATCCTCATCATTCTACAATGACAGAAATAGAGGTCATTCATTTATTCAACAAACAAGTATTGAGTGTTTGCTCTTACTTGATTCTATAATAACAACATAGCACTTACCTCGTGATCCTATCAAAGAGGGGACAATAGTGTCAGGCTTAATGTTAAAATGAAATGTCTCACTGAACTTGGGACAATAGCTTTTGATACCAAACACCTCCTTATATTCTGTTCCTGCCCCACCACGCAACCTACATTTTTGGATTAGAACATATAAAGTCTAATTTAGGTTGATGTTCTTTATCAGAATAAAACAAGTTCTTTAAGGGACACTAGTTTAACCATAGTGTGCATCAATGAATCAAGATTACTCTTCATTAAATAATGTTTTGACATTCTCTTTTTCAATACCACTGAGTATACAATGCTCTACTGGCATTATATGATATCTACTGTAACAAATTCATAGGAAACAAAAGGAGAACATGTTTATTCTTTTTAATATGAAATGTATAAAGATAAGGTTCATGAAATGACTTTTAACTTACAAAATTAAAACACTAGTCTTTGTTCTTTTGTTTATAGATTCTGCCTTTTTTAAATCATCAAACAAAATTGCTTCAGCATATTTTTTCATTGACAGGGTGCTCATAAAATGAAGTGTAAACATCACTAGTTTCAGACTTGGACAAGAGGGTCATAGCTCTATATTTTAGAAAGCCCTATAGATGACACACACAGACATCTACACAATTTACTAAGGAACAAGGCACACCAAGTATTTGCATTGGGTGCTCATTGCTGGCACAGATGTTTGTATTTCTCTGTCCACTCTTATTGTTATAGAGTGGGGAGAGGGGCCCCAGAAGCCCCAAACATGCCTGCTTTAAATGGGTTCTGCCATTCGCTGCATCAAGACAAAACATAGGGACCTTCAATGGAAAGGAACTTTAATATATCAGTGTTCAGTACAGATAAGCAAAGAATATATTTTCTGAATCAAGCACCCAAAGTTACCCATCCCTTTGTGGGTAAAAGTCTAGCCAAATAGGGCTGGCCCAAAGCAAGGCCTGAAAGCCTGCCACAAGTCTAAAGCACTTTTTAGTGGGGATCCATGGAAAAGGGTCAAAAACAAAGGGAGGAAAAGAGCAAAATCAAAGATAAGACCTCCCCATATTCCATAGTCTCTTGCCCACATCTGTTTCAACCAGTCCAGGACCAAGAAGCAAGACAAGCTTCTTCACATGTCTCCTTGTTCGCCATCCTGCTTTCTTCCTTTTTCAGTCTCCTCTCCAGTTTCTCTTCTCTGCTCAGCTCCACCCTCCATTGGGTGGTGCAGGGATCCTGGAACTTCCCATTTTCCTGGGGACTACCCTGTTACAAAATGATGAATGTAGTTCAGGTACCAACAAATGAATTTACACATTTCCTTCTTTTTCAAAATAAATGATGACCATGTCCAGATGATATGAAGTTTTGAGTGGCACCACTGCCCA
The DNA here is from genome assembly GCA_019455555.1 of Galemys pyrenaicus. Classification (NCBI taxonomy): domain Eukaryota; kingdom Metazoa; phylum Chordata; class Mammalia; order Eulipotyphla; family Talpidae; genus Galemys; species Galemys pyrenaicus. The sequence continues at coordinate 1,063,940 of JAGFMF010011381.1, forward strand.
ACAGTCAGAATGTGAAAGGATTTGGTAGGGGTGACCTCAGGAAAGAAAACAAATCTTATATAATGATGGGTGATTTCCCAGTTGGTTTAAGCATCCGTTTTCATGCTGTTATTTATATTTCAATTTGTAATTTTGAAGGGTTCAAGAGTTAGCATATATGGACAACTGTACAGTATTACATAAGAATTGTAAAGCTAAGGGACTAGTTATACTGCATTTAAGAGGCTTCAGCTTAATCTATGTGTGATTTATTTATACTCTTGCCTGGAACTCCAAAATGCTAGGGACATACCTGCTTCAGTTTATAACTTAAAGTATTCCAAAAGGATTATTTTTAAAACACTAGTTATCTGGAATAAAACAAGAAACTTCATTTAAAATTTGTAGTCTGACATTCAAGCCTTCTCTTGGTATAAACCTGAATATTATTTCAGCCGATTCCGTGACCTGACTGAGAAAAGGATTTGTACACATAGAGCATATTTGGGGAAGAACTATCAGGAAAATACAGTAAGGGGTAAGGAGAGCAAGAAGGGAAGGGGATGAATCTAAGTGGGGACACAATGTCAGGCAGGCAATGTCTCAGCCTGACTGCATTGAGGATGCTCTAGAATATAAATCACAAATTGCATTTGGTGCCACTATAGCAAGAGAGCTGAGTTCTCACACACTGACACAGGTCGGTTGTGGGAGTAGGGTAGAGAAGAGGTGAGAACATGAGCTCTCAGGAACTTCTCTCTTTTTTGACAAAGTAGCTCTAATAACTTGATTTCAGTTTCCAAAGGTAAATGTGGGGTCTGTGTGGGTCACCAGTAGTCCACTATTCCTAGTACTAATCCTTACTTGGTATTTTTTTGCTAATTGTAGGATGATTTCAAAAGCTAATTTAATTTTTTTCATAATAAATGTATTTTTAATTGAGGTAACATTAAGATCCCTCCTGTCAGGTATCACCGCCATAGTGCACCCCATCACCAAATCACTCATGGTGCTTACGACAGTCCATTGTGCTTTCTTCCCTCTGTTTTCACCCCTCCCCCGCCCTGCTCAGTTCTGTAGTTAACTTTCAAGAGTTAGTTTAAATTTTGTTTTAATCTGACCCTTAGTTTGGTTTCTCTATGTTCCACATGTTATAGATACCAACCAGTATTTATCTTTCTCCTGACTTATTTCCCTTGATCCTTTATCAATTTGAGAAAGGTTGAATTTGTTCTTACTCTAAAATTTTGCTACATAGAAGAATATTAAGTGCTATGAGAAGTCTGCCATAAGCAAAACTGTTGTAATCAAGAGTTATGCAAGCTAATGGGCATAGGAACTATTTCACCATGTGTCTATAAGCATTATGGGAGGGGTATTTTGAGAGATACTATTCTAGAATTTTATGATTTCTATTTTTAAAGAATTTTATAATTAATTTATGCATAAAAGAACTGGGGTACAGGCCAGAAGTGCTGGAGGCTGGGAGGATTCACTGGAGACAGAGTTGGGAGCAAACAGGCAGATCCACTGAAACACACTGCTGAGGGGAGCAGCGGTGAGGCAGGAGAGGTCTGCTGCTCCATGTGGGTCCCCTCCCTAGCCAGTGATCGAACTGATACTGCAGTGGCTGCAGATGCCTCATAGTGCCGTGCTTAACCCTTTGTGCCACCAGGGAGGCCCTGATTTATTTCTTGTTTCCCCAACAAATCATGTACTTCCTTCATTCAATGAGTTAATTCCTGTTAGCCCCCCTCATCTGGAATGTAACGTCCTTAGTAGAAGAATGCTGTAGGAAGCTCTTCTATCTTGCTTATAACACATACCACAAATTTATAAGGTTTCTGCATTTTCTTTAGTTATCTATGTATGCATCACTCCTTGCTTTTCTGCTTCTATATACAGTGTTTAGAGAAATGACTTTAATAATTAAATATTAAATAGGCTAAAATATCGTGCAACATTTTATACTGACTTTTTGCCCAAATTTTCATCTGGATATCTGGAAAAAGAAAATTTGAAGTTAATATTTACACTCAATATTTCCCAGGTCAAGAGGAAATATAATCAAACAGTGAATCTCTTTAGAGGGTGATGTGCTTAACAAAAATAGTAATCTAATTCTGAAAAATATATAACAGTGAACACAGGAAAGTGGTACCAATGAATTCAGTATCTAGAAAGATTTGTCAGCAGCTTGGAGAACCAAAGTATATGTCGAGATAAGAATGACTTAAGTAAATATTAGCTTTAAGATTTCAGTCTCCATTTAAAGAAAAATCTGAAATGCTGTTATTTCAACAGGAAAAAAAAATCACATGTAATTTGTGATCAAAGTTCATAAAAGGCAAAGATTTTGTAGGATTGATAACAGAGCATATAGAATAAAATTTTCAGGAAAAATTTAACCAAATTACTAAGAAGGAATATCCTGCCTTGTAATTTTATTTTTAGTTAATTGATGTGAACTTCATTAGTATCTGATGTTTTTACTAAAGACTATGTGTGACATAATCTGCAGTTATTTGAGAAATAGGATGAGTCAGCGGTGGTCTAAGGCGATAGTTTTGCAAGGCCGTGGTGAGGACCCAGCAACTCCTCAGCCCAACCTCTGTTAAGTGTTGCTATACTTCACCTCTCCTCTCTCTGAGGACCTCATCCACTCCTATGCCTTCACTGTTACATAAGCTCATGACCTCTGGATTTAAATCTTTAACCCTGAACTTATTCATGGACAAAATCAATATGAAGTTACAATTGTCACAAGCTTTATGCTTCCACGCTCTCAAATTCAAGTTACTTAAAACAAACTTAACGTCTTTGGATGCTGTTTCTATATGAACTCAGGTTAATTTTCTTGCTATCTGAAGTTTCCCATGTTATAACATCTCATCCAATTCGCACTCCTCACAATACTTAAAATGATCCTGCATATATACTACCTCCACCTGGTAAAACTACCCTTACTTTTTAGGAATCAGATCAAAAGCCTATTTTTTATATGAACACTTTTATGATCATTCCATTATCACTAATTCCAAAACATTTTGTTTATACCTTAAGTAGCACTTGATTCATATTAAAACTGGTTGCATACCTACCTTGATCTTATTCATCTTTCTATCATTAAAGTTTAGTAGATGCTCAAGAAATTTTCATTGAATGAAATTATGCAATTTAAATCAGGAAGATCTGATTAACAAGAATATACTTGCAGAATTGTCTGAGTTTTAAAAATAGATGAGTGTGAAGTTTATATTTAGTCTAAGGAGTAACTCAGGTGATATCTAGTATTTACCTAAAGCCATTGAGTTTATTTGTATGTTCCCATTGATGTCAAATAAAATTCACACTTTAGATTTGCCTCAGTTAATTTCAACAAGCATCCATTTAGTGGTTACAATTAACTCTGATTCTACCATCCATAAAATAAAAGTAAAACATCTGATCCACCATACTCCCTGACATTTGGTAGTGTCCTTGTTAAGAGATTTGATTTTGCAGGGAAAAAAAAAGTTTCTATGCTTTGTTAATATAGCGATCATTTAAAATGTCTTATATTTTTAGGCATCATTTGCAAATTAGGGGGAAAAAAACCCAAGCAACTACCCAACCAAACATAAAGACACTAACAATCATGGCAGTAAAAATAATGCCTCCCCTCCATATACTGTTCTTAGTTAAATCAAACAAATATCAGAAGAAAAACTATTCAGTTTTCCACTAATATTACAGCAACAGTCACATCCATCTACTTCACTCTCAAATGTGAGTATAGGATCTTTAGGTGAAGTAGTAGGGTCAAGCCTTTTGCTATGTTCACAAAACCGACACCAATCTTTTAGACAGGTTTTGACCCCAATGTAAAATCTCCTTATGATGTGACAATTGGCACTTTTCAGCACAGAAGAAGTCATTACCACTTGCCATGTGACTGCTCTGAGGAAAATGAGAATGCCTTGGACATGTGGGTGCAAAGAAATGACTTTATCCCAAATAAAATAAATCTAAATAATACAAATGCAGTGGGAGTGTTGCTAAATATTTCTGGAAACTCTTGAGGCGCTTTGGGAGAAAATGAATCATGTTAGTAATCATTTTTGCTCCTCTTTCTCCTATGTCTGCCAATTTAAACATATCATACAGGCAGGACCTGTGTTTTAAACTCTACCTGTACTTCCAGAAGGGTGTCTGCAGGGCTTTGCCTGCAGGGAGGTCACCCGCAGTCAGTGCAAATCAGGCCACTTGCCTCACTGACAGCCCGTTACCTCCAGGACCCTTAAGGCACAGGCAGATTTTAGAACAGCAGAAACACTACCCGTGTGTTGAAACCAAACAAAATAAGGTTGTTTATTATCTTGCTTAAAGGAGGACAAGATTTTGCTCTAAGTCTTTAACCCTCTGCTCTTATACAATAAATGTGATAGCAGACCTGGCAGGCAGTATCTTATTCAGGGTTCCTGGCAGGAGACTATAGGGGGTTGAGTTAAAGGCAGGACAGAGTCTTTACTCTGAAGTTCTGCCTTCTGTCAGACCTTTTAATGTAATCTTAATATCCATTCTGTTTAATAATCTTTTGTCCAATTGACATAAATAAAGCATAAATATGTGTCTGACTGCAATGAATTAGTTTCCTAACAGAAGGACTCTTTGCCAAGATTCTGTACTGATCTGGTCAATGTGAGTATGTGGTACATTAGAGCCCAAGCCAGCAGTTTGTTGTTCTATGAATAGATATAGATTTAGCATTTATGGGAGGCTTTGAATAGGACAAAACAAAGCAATGATTAGCTGACAGTCCTTCCTGGGTTTGATTTTAGTTAGGAATTTCATATGATGTCAGTGAATCTTATTACTATTAAGAAAATGTGTTCTCAAATATCAAAGTAATGCATATTTTTTTGCAAGTGTACTTTCCTTTGAGACATTAATCGTGTACATAAGTAACTTAAAAATAATTGAAAGTCCTATTTTCCCCTGTGTCATAATTTAATGAATTATTTTCTTTTTTGATGAGAGGAAGTTGTTTTCCCTAGGAAAGAAAAATACTTAAGGTTATTGAAATGGCATTGACAGCAAGCCTGGGAGCCTTGGATTCTGGTCTTAGTGTGGCCATGAACTTTCCATTTGACTCTGGAAAAATCACTCTCTGAAGTTCACAGTTTCACACTCTGTAGTTGAAGATTTAGGATCCCATGATTACCGAATTTCCTTTCAGTTCCAGAATTTTATGGAAAAAGAAAAGCATTAATTATCTTGTATTTCACTCTCCAGTTACTTATGGGAGGCATTTATGCCTGCTTAAATAATCTTGTGACTTACTTTTATTAATGATTTTTTTTATAGTACTTGATTTTAATCAAGTTTTCAAAATTATTTTTATTAAGGCATATTGTGTTTTCTTGTTGGAATTCAATAGGTGATTTGGACGTTATCCTTGTCGCCTAAATCATTGTTCACTTTTCTTTTTAAACTGAGTTTCTTTTCAAGGTCAAAGCTTGAATATCAGCAGTACAAGTATCTCCACTAGCTTCTAAATCAGGGGCAGTCTCAACAGCTATCTGAATGACTTACTTCTTTCTGCCCGCTTACATTCTTTGCTGTTTCCTCATCTTTCCCCATTCTCCTCTGTGTGCCCCCAAATCCAAAATTTTCTAATTCCTAGAAACTTTTACAAATAAAACTCAACAGCAGAACCAGTGTGCAGGAGCAAGAGTGTGCTGATGCCATTACCATGTGGGAAGTTCTTGAATGAACTCTCAGTCCAGTAGGCTCACAGAGATGATGGTCAATAAATGGTGATTCTCTTACCTCTACATGAAGATAGTCTTGTTTTGTTGTTTTAAATTTCAAAATAACTGATAATGACTTGTCCCTAGATTTACAATAAGATTGTTGAGTCAGACCAAAGAAGAGTGGAGTGGGTGGTTATATAGACCCACTTGATATCTGTAGTCCTTATCTGTCTCTATTGTTTTGGCCACTTGTCCTTGGCCAAAGGGGATGTCCATGGCTAAGGGGATCTGTTTGCTTTGGTTCTGGCAGAATGTTAAGTAGTCCAACTTGACCATATACCCCTATGATCATCTTGAGGATTTCTCCTCCTGTCCTGGGACTTCCTTGTTGATACTATGTCTCTTGTGGAGCTACTTGCACTTATATTAGTACAATCTAGACCTACAAATGGGGGTAGAGAAGAACAGAAGTCTAGGGGATGAACATTTCCACTCTGTAGAACTTATCTGATCAATGGACCATGGACCTATAGGCAACTATAAATCTGAGACCTAGGCAGGGCAGGGGAAGGGAAAGGGATTAAAACAGGGGTGGAAAGAGCACAAGAGACTATGGTGATGGTTCTCAGGTGACTTGATGTTGGGAATTTTATGGGGATTACACTGAAAGGAGAAATCAAACAGTTGTTTTATATATATATATATACATATATATATAAATGGATATATATATATAATAGCAACTTCTTTCATTGACCTTTCTACTTCAAAAATTATCAACAATGTGGGACTTCCCAAGACTCAGCAGCTAATTATACTTGTGCATTGATACCAACTCCATAAAATGCCCATTTACTAGCTGATCTATTCTTACCTGTCTCATTATTCTCTCTCTCACTCATTTTCCTGGGATTTTCATTCTGTAATAAGTTAATTGTACATGAACTTTTGTTCCAGTCTCTGCTTTCTGGCAAAATCACACTAGAAAAGTTGTCAATTTAGACATACTTATGGACACATAGGATCGTTCACAATTTAAGAATTGTGACAGAGTGATAGATTTGTGAACAATTATGCAGGTCACATGCAGTGGTTAGGTACCTATACCTCTTGTAAGTCCTCTATGACTTTCTAAAATGTAATGCTCTGTGGTAGAGAGTAATGCATCGAGATGGAAAAAGCAACACATAAGTGGAGTCTCTGTTTTGTAGATTGAGGTCTTTCCCATATGTACAGGGCAAAATATTGAAACCAAATGTGTTCTTCAACTTAGTGTTAAAGGCACACCCACTTTAAAGTGTTACTTGTTATTTTGACAGAGATAGGTAATAGGAAAATATTTTGGAAATATAATATAATTTTTGTTTTATTTGAATTTGAATAATATTTCATTGTGTGGATGAACCACAAATTTATTTATACAGTTACCTACTGATTGAGATTTGGTTTCTTCCAAGTTTTGGCAATTATAGAAAGATGCTATGAACATCTATAGGTAGGTTTTTGCGTGGACATAAGTTTTCAACTCCTTTGGGAAATAACAATGAATATTCAGTTCTGGATTATATCTTAAAAGTAGGTTTGGTTTTGTAAGACACCACCAAAGTGTCTTGCAAAGTAACTGTACCATTTTGCGTTCCAGCCTTCAATGAGAGTTTCCATTGTTGCTCAGCATCCTCATCAACATTTGTAGCTGGCGTTTTGGATTTGAACTATTATATTAGGTGTACAGTGAAATCTCATTGATACTTTAATTTGCATTTCCCTGACGGTGATGCTGTGAAGCAACTATATACTAATTGTCAATTTGCATAAAGATCTTTGTCACATGTTTAAGTCTGATTGTTCTATTATTGTTAAATTTTAAGTGTTCTTTGTATATTTTAGATAATAGTCCTTTATCAGATATGTTTTTGCAAAGATTTTCTCTAAGTTTGTGGCTACTTTTCTCATTCTCTTGACACTTTCTCAAATCTAAAGTTTTAGATTTTAATGAGGTGCAGATAATCATTTCCCTTTTCCATGGATTATGCCTTTCATGTTACATTCTAAAAATTATTTCCAACCCAAGATAATTGTTTTTTTTTTCCTGTATTATATCCCAGAAGTTTGACAGTTTTACATTCTGTATTTATGTCTGTGATATATTTTGAGTTATTTTTTTGTGAAGGCTGTGAGGTCTGTGTCTAGACTCATATATTTGTATGTAGATGTCCAGTTGTTCCAACATTGTTGAAGTGATTATTTTTTTCCATTGTATTGTCATTTTTTGTTTAAGATCAGTTCACTATATATATGTGTATCTATTTCTGCGCTCTTTTGTTTCATTGATCAATTTGTCTTTTCTTTCACCAGTATCACACTGTCTTATTACTGAAGTTTTAAAGTCTGCTAGTGTCTCTCCTCCAACTTTGTTCTTCTCCTTAAATACCTTAACAATTCTAGGATTTTTGCTTCTCTGTTAAACATTAGAATTCATTTGTCAATATCCATAAAATAACTTGCTGATACTATGATTGGGACTGCACTGAATCTATACATCATACAGGAAACAACTGACATCTTGACAATCTTGAGTGTCTCATCAGTTTTGTAACACACATGTAGATCTTATATGTGTTTTGTTAGATTTATACCTAAGAGTTTCCTTTTTGGATGCTAATATAAATGGTATTGTGTTTTCAATTTCAATTTCCACTTACTAATTACTGATGTATAAGAAATGATTGACTTTTGAATGTTAATATAGTATCCTTTAACCTTTCTATAATCTCAATTATTATAGGAAACTTTTTGTTCTTTTTTGGATTTTCTACACAGATGAAAAAAGAAAGTTTTATGTCTTCCTTCCCAAACTGTATACTTTTTATTTTGTTATCATTTTCCAGTATGATGCTGAAAAGGAGTGGTGAGAGGACATCCCTGCCTTGTATATGATCTAACTTAGTCAATCCCAATAACATGCTGTGTCTGAATATCCTGAATTGTTTAAATAAGCTTTATTATTGGTGAAGGCTGTTGAGCCAGGATTTCCTCTTATATGCAGCCAGCAGTAAACTACTCAGAAGGTGTCCCCACTTCCAAAAAGAACTCTCAGCTAGAAATGGAGTAGAGGCAAGATGAAAATACAGCTCCACAGTGTACTCCATTAAAGCTATCTTAAAGAAACAGTGAACTCAAGGAATATTTTAGGTCTTTCTCTTAAAATTGTATCTATGGGCTGCATTTAAATTCAAATTTCCTTTTCTGACACTCCTAACACCCTTTTACAAGTCACCCATGCCATTTGTATTCTAATTTATAGCATAACTGCATACAAATTTGTCTTATGTCTCTAAATTTTAAACTTGGAGTTCTTTCTTCTCGATAATGTACAAGTAGGTACTTTTTCACCAATAAAAGCTACATAAATGTTTATTGAATTAAAATTAATAAAAAAATGTATACAGGGTTTTGGGATGTCAAAAGAAGATAGTTCACTGAAGAGAGGGGTATCCTAATTCATGAATGCAATTAAGATGAGTAGAATTCGTCAAAGAAGAATTTGAAATGTATCTTGAAAGATTTAAAAGCCATGAATTATTGGTTTTGGGGGACAATTAAGAGACAAAGGAATATTTAGAGCCAAAGTAAAACTGTGTAGCTATCATGATGGTTGAGGATGAAAGTGGAAACAGTTTTAAAACAAACTGGGGAGGATTTTGACTATAAGAAGTAGAATTTATTATTGTCCTGTAAGAATTAAAGGGGGACTAAAGCTTGCAAAAAAAGCATGAAGTGTTTTTTCTAAAATATCAATCTAAAATTCATCCTTCCTTGTCCCTCGTCATAAAGACATGAAATCCTCCTTATAAATTTCTTTCAAGACCTGGGTCTCATTTAGCTGCATGCCCCAGAATTCAAATAACTAAATTTTCTATGAACATGCCGCTCCCATTTTCTTAAACTTCCTTTTCTGCAGTCTCTCCTGATTCCAGACCCTCCTTTACTGTCCTTGCTGGATAACAGTGTGAGTACAGTTTCTTACATGTAGAATGGGGTCACATCCAAATAAAACATTATAAATTTAAAATAACCTAAATTGAAAATGCTGACTGAAAGGTGGAGCTCATTGCCACTTCCCAGCATCAGGACAGTGTATTTTACTACAATTTCTACAGAACACATTTTGAGTTGATACTGTCCTTAAGTTCAAAAATCGTAAGTTGGACCATCATAAATCAGGGTCTGTCTGTATTTCTCTATCCAGTGTAAATAAAGCTAGCATTACTATCATCTATTGGCACTGTACACAGAGCAAGGAGAGATTTAATATCAATGGAATGCTAATCAAAGAAATAACACTGCTTTCAGAAAACTAAAAAGAGCAGCAGTATTACAGAATATATCAGCAATGAGCATTTTTAACATTGCTACTAAGTTTAATATGAAATTTTGGGAAAACTCAGGACTGGAAAGACAGTGTCAAGTGTGGACTTTCTGACAGCACAGGTCTTGTGTATTTAAGTGCTATTAAAGCATGTTCAATGATGGTTGGTAGGCTAAGCAATGTAGTCTGGTCACAAGCCCAAGAATACCTAGGCATAGTCCCAAGAGAAGTTTGTAATCAAATGCAGCTTGCAGAGTGAGTTTCAAATCTTACATGATTTTCATAATGAATGTTTTGGATTATCACAGTATGTTTTCCTATGCTCATTTTCATCTAGATGGAGGGGGGATTTCAAGATTCATGCCTTATACTTTTTATTTCAGTTCCTTAAGGTACCCAGAGTTTTCTCGCCAGAAGGATTCATGTAAAAATTAGAATCCATCTTGAAATTCAACTAAAGATTGCATCCCTAAGTTGTTTCAAAAAATTGAGAGCTGAGCATATTGTAATCCTCAGAGCTGTCCCTAGACAGACAATATTGCAGGAGTTTTTGCCCATGTGTCTTTGTTTTGCAAATGAATATGCAACATTACATTAGAGCAACAAAAAATTAATCTTGGAATCAAAGTATCTAACAAATGTTAAACTGAAAAACAAGTTAGCTAACCTTAGAGAAAGAGAAAAGAAATATCTAGTAAATTCCTTAATGCCTCAAATTTTATGGTGATTTTTCCATTGACAATCAAAGGATAGGGCAAGGAAATGGAAACTATATATACCATGAAATGCTGTTTCAAATGAATATCTATTTTGTTGTTATTCATTTCAAATGAATATCTAAATTGTTGTTCCTGTAAATACCATGTAATAAAGCTAAATTATTCAAATATTACTGAGAAATGTATTTCTATAAAGACACCAGGCACATAGTCAATATTACTGCAAAATGAAGAGGCACCAAAGAAGTAAACTTTCACCATTTATGGAACTATGGCTTAGAATACAGCTAATGACTGGGATTACTAAAATTGTGGTATCAGAACTTGAAGAATTATTTTTGCTTTCTCATGCAGATATCACAATGAAAATACCTCTTTGCTTAATATTGTATTGTGGATAATCTGTGGAAACATATATTTCATATCTTTCATTTTTGGTTCTTTTGAATTGTATTTTTATTAGCTTCTAGTCTTCCTGATCAATTAAAATACATTGTTCACCCTTGATTTGATTTAAATGATAAATTCATGACTAAGTTTTCTATAAAGTTGAAGACAAACAATATCTGTAAAAAGACTTGAAAAATAAAAGCCAAAGCATTTTTTACTTCACAATTTAGTTTGAAATATTCCAACCCAATGTTTCTCATTAAAGGACATTATTCCATAAAGTTTGAGAAAGAGATCTTTTTAATAAATAATTTACATCTAGGCAGATATCTAAATGAAAGACAATTGATTAGCTGATAGCTTTATCTTCATAACTTCAGAAAGAAAACCATTACCTTTTGCCTAGTTGTCTCAGATAGCTGATGGTAACAGTGGTTGAGCTGAGCAAAAATCTTTTTCTCTCCCCGTAAATTACAATGTCTGTTGGGTGTGAAATCTGTCTCCTATCCTTCCTCTTTATTTCTCTTTTGTTAACTAAATTTGTATTGTCTCATATTTTTTAGTATTACTGTTATTGGTAATGATAGTTTGGATAATGCTGTGTGCTATTGAATTTTATTCTCATTTATTAGAGATTACTTCTAGAAACCTCTTTTCTTGAAAGTTGGTTCTAGAAACCAGCTTTTCAATGTGATTTCACTCTATACCATTACCCATTACAGATGAGAAAACTGGCACAGAGATAGGTTTAATATTTTAGTCCCTGTATTAGTGATCAGGTATGACCAGAATTCAGACCTCTCACTTTTTTCACACGGTGTTTTTTCTGATGTGGGGCTTAGACTTCAGTGAAACAAAGTTAATATGTTTTCTTGAAAATATCATTCTTGACAGGAAGGGGCTTTGAATTCAGCTCTACCTGTTGTCCAACAAGCCATTCTTTTCATGTCATTCCAAGCACTCTCCAAGGCAAAACAGCATTAACTGTTGATTGCGTTTAAGGCAGTTTTTCCCATGCCTATCAAAACCTCCCTGTCATCCAACTAGATTTGCTGGGGTCTTTTGTCCCTTTAATATAAGTGACTTTTTTTTCTGAGTCAGCAAGTACAGAATTAAAGTTAAGTGAGAATTTTAAAGAGGAGAGAATTAGTAGGTTGTATTTAAAATATAATACATATCTGATATATGCATAGCTATGATTAAGAATTGTGTATCCTAGAATCATGTACACTGTTATTGCTTGGAATAGCATGTAATGTAAATGAGGTCAGTAAAACTTTTTTTGTATTCAAATTAGAGGCATTAAATAATTTTAGCTCATTTGTATTTCATCAATTTTATTTGGAAATACATCTGAGTTGAGCTGAATGAATTCAAGATATAATATTTAATTCTTATTATTTCTTGGAAGTTTAAAAATTCTTCAGCTAATACCTGTGAAGTCCTTGGGATTTACTGAGCTATATTTGTCAGTGTTTTCATATCTACTGTGCTTTTGGCTCAACAAGTAATCAAATAAAGAACAAGTTGCAAGAATGAGTTTTATTAGTGGGTGAGAAGAACCATTCTCTGATTATCCTGCAGATTCACTGCCTATTTTTTTGTATTGTTTGGTGATGTACTTTGAGTTTTGATAGTTCAGCTTATTTAGCTTTTAAATTGTGTGTTAGGATTCTTTGTATGCTTGAGAATTTTTTTTAGCTTTGTAGAGCTCAAATCAAAGTTTTTTAAAAATAGTTTTATCTAAATTTTCTTAAAATAGATGTAATTTAACTTATGCAAATTTTATTTAAAAAGATTTTTATCAAATAGCAACTGATTTTTAAGAGTTGTTTGTTAGATTTGAGAACTTACTCTTTCTGAAAGTCATTTGAAAATAATCATTTATAATGTTTGTATGACTAATTCTTAGTTTTTTTCCTTATTTTTCTTCTTATTAACTAATATTCTAGACACTTTTGGTGAATTATCTTTAGGGATAAAATCATGGCTCTATCTATTTATCTATGTCTATTTACCTACTTACCTATTTGATAAAGAATTTGCAAATGTTAGTTATTGACTCTAAGTGTTAGTCATTAATGGTGCTTTCATTTGTTTTTATAAAGATTTATTTATTTATGCATAAGAGAATTGGGGTGCATGCCAGAGGTGTGGAGGGTGAGAGGAGACACCAGAGACAGAGCAGGGAACAAAACAGGCAAATTGTGAAACACATTGCTATCAGCGGGCAAGGCTGGACAGGTCTGCTCCACCATGTGGGTCACTCCCCCTGGCTGGGGATCAAACTTGTGCTGCAATGGCTGTGGATGCTTTATATTGCCTTGCTTAACCCTTTGTACCACCAGGGAGGCCCTGCTTTCATCTTTTTAACATTAAATTCCTACAGAAAATCTGGAGAAATGTATACATTTTATTTGGTCAAAAAACATTCAATAGGTCAAAATTGTCTTTTCTATTTGGGGCTAGAAAACTGGTTTTCCTCTAAGTCATTACTCCTTTAGAGTAGAAAGTTCCCTCAGTTTGCATTGTAGCAAATAATAATTTTCCTTTAATTATCAAGAGGTTTATTATTATCAATTTTTTTCTTCAACTGAACTCTCAAATTTATCAGCATAAATGTTACTTATAATACACATTTGTTGCCTTTTCCTTTTAATATTTAAATTGATTTTAAATATCAGAAGGCTTATGCTTCCTCTCTTGAAGTAGAGTCAAGACTAAAAATAGAAATAGTATATCACCTAAAATTTATTGACAGATAACCAAGGATTACCATGTTGCTTCTGACATGATGTATAAGAACCACAATAAGTCAACTAGGAAATGAGAAAAAAAAACAAAAACAAAAACAAAAAACAGATGAGGAGAAAGAAGAAAAATTTTAAATGGAAGAAAAAATATTTTAGCTATAAAATAAGAACAGGTACTACAAAATGGATATGGAAAACAAACATGAAGAACTTGAAATTAGAAATTCAATGAGGGAAAACTATAAACCAAAATGAAAGACAAAAGTCAGAAAACCTTCCAGAAAATTGAGTAAAATATCAACAAGACTGAAAACAGGTAAAAAAAGATCAGTACTTTAGAAACTGAATTTTGTTGATCCAATATTTGAAAAATACTAATTCCATAAAATTTTAAAAAAATAAATAAAAGATTATTTATGTAAAATATACTCCCCTTTACCCCCAAAATTCAAAGTATAGTGTTTCTGAGTTTTCAGATTCACAGCAAAGGTTACCAGGTACCATCACAAAATTTCATCATAATGTGGGGACAGAGGAAAAAATAATATCTTATTCCAAAAATGAGAAAAAAAAATCCTTCCAGAAAAAAAAAAATCAGACTAACTTTGGACTTTTCAAGAAAAACATTGAAAGCTAAATTGCAGTAGAAAACTCACTTTCAAAAACCTCTGAAGAAAATTAATTTCTAAATATAAGCTTAAACTTAGCCAAGTTGTCAAAGATATGAAAATCAAAGGTATTTTCAACCATTCACTCTCAAGTAATGTATTTCTTTATCCAGTAAGATATTGAAATGTGAGTGCCACCAATCAAAGGAGTAGAGGAAGAATAATGAAGCCATGAAATTCAACACAAAATAACAGCTGTGCACCATTTATACATGGAAATCAGCTAAGAATGGTGACCAGTAGGCTCCAAGAAAATGTCCTCTTGAAGCAGATGAAATTGATAGAATACTTGAACACTGGTGAATCTCTAGATAGATGAGTTAGTCATTGATGAAGAGTTTAATTGCCAATGAGTGTAAAGACAACCAAGCAAAGAGAAATATGCATTAAGAAAAACTATGGAGAGAGAAAACTGATCATAAACAGTAAATCTATTACATGTCTGAATTTAGAGTAAAATGTATTGTCATAATCACATATATTCTGGATATTAATCTAAACAAGTTACAATACAACTATTTGAGATGATGTGGGACATGGGTTTGGGAGATATTTGGGGGGAGTGAATTTTAAATGGTCATCTTGTATAGTGGTAAGTAAATAAATGATACTAGAAACTCAAATAGTAGCAAAAAAATCATGTTATAAGGAGATATGATCAGTTATGCCAAAATAATCAGTTAAATAATACAAAATAAAAGCATATTGTTTAGCAATATGGCGGTAAATGCCAAAACACACCAAAAAGAATGTGGAATAAGGATTGGGACTTGCTACTTTCATAGGAAACTTTGTAGAACTAGTCTCTCTTTTAAACTCATTGGAATTACAAATTTTACACAAATATAAACAAGAGAAAATAAGAATATTTAAACTAAACAAAAAATTACTAAACAACATGCATTGGAAGATATTCATACAACTCACAACTATAGCAAATAAAGGATACAAGATACATAAGGAGCTCTCAATCCCTTGAAAAGTTTAGCAAGATGCTTATTTGCTTACTAAAGAGCTTCATTTTGATATCACCATGGAAATATTTGAATTTTTATAGCACTTTATAGTCTTTAATTTTTTTCTCCTTTACATTTTATATTTATAGTAAGTTTAACGTGTATTCTTATGAGCACCCACAAAATTTTCTAGGGACAAAGCAGAATACAAATAAACAATGTAGACAGGTAAATTAAAGATTGGAAATCAACACATATTTAAAAAAGCGGGGGGGAGGGCGGTGTGAGATGACTAGTACCAACAACTAAAATAAGTATTTGGGAGTGGAAAAAATAACCAGGCTCAGCAGAATATAATCTAACATTATTTAACTAATGGTTTGAATGACCATAATGTGGTAATCTTAGTGTTTTGAATTGTGTCAGTCACAAAATATGCTCTCCTTTATTAAAAGAATTATAAAATAGCACAAGCAGAGACAAAAATTGCACACTAGGTGAAAACAGTAGTGGAAGGAACATTTATAAGGATTACTTTATAAGGAGGTGAACATTACATGGAGAGCTGTATTTGAGGTCAGGATTGGGATGGGAGGAATTTCTGGCTGGAGATTAAGCAGGAAAGACTTGCAGATGATGGACATGGATGATGAAAGAGATTTTGGAGAAGATTCACTTAACCAATAGGTATGTGAAAAATCAGAGGGGGAAGAGTTTAGCGACAATAAGATCAGCTGGAGATTATATGTATGAGCTGATTATATATATGACTTCATTAATGTAGAACTAGAGAGATGGGTGTAATGACATATATCTGGGAATTTGTGGTATTATTTACATTTTATATTTATGAAATATAGCCAGAGGGAAAAGATGGTATCATTAACTAAAATAGGTAATTTCAGATGGCGATACTAGTGAAAAGCACCTGAAGACAAATTATAACCCTGTAGACAGTTAATATGGACATATTTATAGGACTTCTCATGCTTTATACTTCTGGTATGCTATTCTTCTGATTAATCACTTTTTAGAACATGTTTAGTTGGAACAACTTTATAGAGACTGGGAAGTTACACGAAGTTTCTAGTATGCAGATAAAGAACTACAACAAGGTAGGGAACAGCTCTAACTATTCAGAAAATTTATATCCACTCCTAGCCAAATGAAATCTCAAGTAGTTACAACATTTCTTAAATGCTAGTTGTGCAGATATTGACTTTATTTTGTATGTTTGTGTAGTTCGAATAGGCACGGCTAATATTTCTATTGGTGAGTGTTTGCGAGCTATCTTTGTTCAACTCTTTTCATGTCTGTGGATTTGCCATTGCAATGATACCTATACAAATAATACTATTAAAGTACTTTCTATGCATATAATTACATTGATTTCCCTTGTTTTTGTTGTTTAAAAATGTTAAAACTCTGAGTTTTTTATGATGACACAGAGGTTAATTAAGCAGGCAGTGACATTCTCTCATAACTGCAATTGTAGTGGCAGGCATGGCAGAAATTCTATTTAAGATTTTAAATATTTATGTTCCAACCCATAATCCTAAATACTGTCTGTATTGTGCTACCTGTATAGGAAAAATGAAGAACAATGTGGTGTGTGGGAAGGTGAAGAATGGGGGACAAAAGTCACCTCTCTGCCAGGCATCTTAGTATTATGTAAACTGCAAGGAGAGTGAGCTTTTTTGAATATTTGGCTGGAAGGTAGAGACTTTTAACTTACAACATCGTGTTTCCTTTTATTTGGACAGTTTGTCTAAATTTGGTTTATTCAGTATAACCCTAGAGTTTTAACTAGATGAAATAATTATAGCTTTATTTTCTCCTGAACAATAACAAATCAAGCAGACCTTGAAAGACTTGTGTTTTTCTGTTTTTTCTTTTGTGCATTTCTGAGACGTATGAAACCAACTGCTGCTCTCCTCTGGTGGTAGCAAATATTTGTAATTTTATCAAAAGTGTTACTGAAGTTTGACTTGTTTTGTATTTCACGGTCGAGACAAAGAAGGACATTGCCTCAGACCAATGATCAGGGATCAGGGTTGCTATCTGTGGCAATTATAGGGATTTGCAGTCCTGCTTCTTGTGGCATGTGATGGAATGGAGCTTACCTCGTTTCATACTTGTGCAGCATGTCCCCCAGTAAAACACTACTTAGCTGCAAACTTTAAGAACTTATACTTCGACATGCTTATTAGTTCCTGGGTAAACTAATCCCTTCCTCCCTCCTGCCATCCTTCCCTCCCTCTCTCTCTCTCCTTCTGTACTGTCTTCTTTCCTCCCTTCCTGTGCCCTGATGCTTGGGTGGATCACAGGTTGGGGTGGATTTCTTGGTGACACTATGGCTCTGACTTTTCTACGTGTTCTCGTGTGGCCCTTTTGCCCCTCATTGTCTCTTGTGTGTGCATCTGAAGAGATTATGCAGGCCATGACTGGCACAAGATGGCAGCAGGAGTACTAGTGACAAAATCTGTAGTGCCAGTTAGACCTCCCATAAAATAAGAAGATAGTTTTCTTTTTTTTTTTAAAGATTTATTTGTTTATGCATACAAGAGCTGGGGTACAAGCTAGAGTCGCGGGAGGTGAGAGGAACCACCAGACAGAGTGGGGAGTAGAACAGACAGACTGACTGAAACACACTGCTGAGGGGAGCAGCGGGCGAGGCAGGAGAGGTCTGCCTCACCATGTGGGTCCCTTCCTTGGCCGGCAGCAGGGATCGAACTCGTGCTGCAGTGGCTGCGGTTTGCCTCATAGTGCATTGCTTAACCTACTGTGCCACCAGGGAGGCCCAAGAAGATAGTTTTCATGAGAAAGTGTTCTGAGACCCTGGAATGATGCGCTTATTCATCTGTTCAATCAGTCATAGTCAATGACAATTACTGAGCATCTGTATTTTCAAGTGTTCTATTTTGCTACTATAATCCCAGGTTTGCTACGATAATACTTAAAACTAGTATTTTAGGGTCTCCCTAGTGGCACAAGGGATTAAGTATCATACTATGAAGAACCCATAGCAACTTAGCATGAGTTTGATCTCTGGCCAGGGGATCCACATGGTGCAGCAGACCTCTCCTGCCTCGCCTGCTGCTCCCCTCAGCAGTGCACATTGGTCATTCTGCTTATTCTGTTTCCCACTCTGTCTCTGGTGAATTCTCTCACCCCCTACACCTCCGGCCTATACCCCAGTTTTGTGTGCTTAAATAAATCTTTTTTTTTTTTAACCTAGTATTTTACTGACACCCAGTCTTTTGTGGTTAGAATATTTAGTTATATTAGTTTTTCAATAAGACACCTGATCCCCCAAATTTCCCTTCTAGTATATATTATCTCGCAAGTATTTTATCTTTCATATACATCTCTTGTATGTATTCTCTCTAACAGATTGAGCTTTCTGAAATATGTAGATATAAACCTTTATAGCATATACCACTATATTAAATTAATAAAAAGTTGGACCCTGGCATTAACAACCTCACCATATGCTCCCAACCTTATCTCTCTAATGACAAAATATTCTTTTTTCCCTAAGAACTTGGTCTATACTCATTCTTTAAATATTTAAAATTTTACATTCTAATGATTGCTTATACTGTCTCCATTTCCTTGCATAACCTCTAATTGACTCACTTAAAATTTTATGTTTTTCCAAATGGAAAGAGTACCTCCTTTATGAAATCTCTTCTTCTATAGTAAGCTATAAATGACTTCTAATCATTTGAACTCATACCACATATTAACTCCAGAGTAACATATATTGTGTTGCCTATATTTGTGTCAGTAGATATCTACCTACCCCAATGGTCAGGAATATAGTTGACCCACAATAGTGTTTATTTCCCCCTACTGAAAGTTCTAATGTCGTCAATATCTAATCTCTTTATTTCATATAGTGTTTCAGGTAAGTGTTCCGTAAATATTTGTCAACTGGGTGAGATTACTCTTTGGAACTTATTTAATTGGGTGCAAATTGTGGTCTATTCTAAGAACTAACATTTTCCCTTCGAATATGTAGAATATTTCTATATTAACCTCTGAAAGCCCCATACTCACAACACATCGACCTCTTGCCTAGAGATGTTATTTTGGGCAAGAAGTCTGGTGATTTCATGAGATCCAAGGGGGCTTTCTGAGAGCTGTCTTTGAAGCCCCTGAAAGTTATCTTAACAAAATTTCCCACACCAATTAAATATGGCAAGGCTGGCTTAAATGGAGATTAACCTCTGGGTTTAAGGGTAAGTTGACATCCTCCTTTTATTTAAAATAAGTTACTTCTCAGTGGATTGGAAAGCCAAATAAGGTCAAAAAATTGAATTCACTGGAGGCTGTGTGTAAAGAAAGGTATGCAGCAGCAGCATCTATTCTCCAAAGACTTAAATTTAATCCAATGATAGACAGTCATTAAGAAAAAAGCAAAATGAGTATTTACAAGAGAAATAAAGGGCAGGAATAAATTCTCAAGCATGGAGAATAAATAATGATGATTTTATGGCAGATGTTTTTCTTATTTAATATTTACATTTCATTAGTAGTTAAATTAAAATGTTCTTGTTTTAAAAATATATTTTATCCAGGAGGTACTTAGTACTGAGGGAAGGAAGGTGTTTTCCAGCAATTACTTTGTTAGCTATCAATCACTTGGAAGCATTTTATTATTTCTATGCATGGTGAAAATATTTTAACTTGTAAAATCTGATTTTGCAGACACAGTGCAGAAAAGCAAAGACTTTAGGGTCCTTCCTTGTTAGGCCATTTATTTATGTCTAATACCAAAATCTGAACTCTGAGTCCTTAGAATTCATGAGAACCTGTACATGCTATTCCAGTGTTTCATCAACAGCTCCATCAACACAGAGATTCAGGGAGAGATGCCAACAAAGGGCCCTCGGCTTAGAGTCCTGTTCCAGCTTGCGTGGTTCTCTTGACAACAATCTTATTTATTATGCAATAGAATCTGGCAGTTAAAATAAAAACCTCCTTTTTTTTTCCTTTTAATTTTAATTTTATCTGCCCTGGATTTCTGATCTTTACATTTCCCTATGTCTTAAATCTTAATGGCCACCGCCCCTTCATGTTTTTATTTCGTCTCATACTCATGATATCTCTTACTTTGACATTAGTGGCTCAATTGGGGAATCTCACACAACTGTAAACTCCCCAATATGCCCCCTTACCTTTGATTCCTTCTCTAAGGAGCCACACAAATTAGTAAGGGGGTGAAAGTGGGACTTGAATACAGACCTTTAAACCCTAAAGCCAAAGCTCTTAATCATTTTGTTTAAGACTAATATTGTAGCTTACACATCATTTGCTAGCTATCAAGCAGTTGGAAACAAATTGGGTGCCTTCCATGTACTGGGTGCTGGGCTTAGATCTTACATATATGTCGTGTTCAACTGCAAGAGTGATTCCATTTCACAGATGAAATTTTGTGGAAATGGTTAAACAAAAAGAATATAAGGATGAGTCACTCACATTTTGGCATACAGGGTGTCATAATTTACTTTAATTAAAACATGTCTCAAAGGTAGACATAATTCTGCAGCATGTTCACATGCTGTTGTCTTCCTTATAATTTCCTTTAAAGCAGAACACACCAAACCGAATGTCTGTGTTAGTAAAACAGGTAAATTAAATAAGTAAATAAGACTTTAAGGTGTTATACTACTGAGAATAATGAACAATTGTTTTGATACCCCATGTGAAGTCATGGGGCCTTCATTTTCATTTTCATGATACTCTTCAGTAAGTGTGAGCATGCACACATGTGTCACGAACTTACATTCCCCTAAATTGTCATTTCCTTTCTTTCTTAGGCAAACATTGTAAGAAAGAATAGGTAAATCAAAAAGTATTTTCCACTTGGGGATGAATGTGAAGTAATTGGCTTGCATGTGTTCATGTTTATGCCCTTGAGACCAGTCTGCTGATATGCAGGATGATCATTTTCAAGGTCATGGCTTTGGTTGAGTTGTATCTCATAGGTAGTAATGATTCATGTGTACCCTAGTACTTTCCCAAAGAAGAAAGATACACCTGAATCTCTTCCTTATTTTATCAGCAGATTATAATACACAATTTGAGAATACCATGGTTGCCTTGAGATCAGAGACTGGCCAGGGGTGGAAGCTGCACTCCCTGCTACAGAGACGGACAACAGGCTGGACAATGTGCTCTCACCCTCACTGTAGAAAGACCTAGGTGAATAACTTGCCACCTGGTCTTTCAGTGCTGCAGATGGGAAATCATTGTTTGAAAGTTTCAGTTTGTAAAATGCAGACATTAAGGGTTAATCTACATTTTAAAATAGTTGTCGTTGGAGCAAATCATGCTATATATGAGAAACCTGTGTGGAGTTCTGGGTTTTCTCTTTATGTTAGCTTTGGCAGGACTAGCAGCCTGTTTTGATGATACAGCCAGCATTTGAAACCTGTATTTTATATCACAGAAAAACTAAACAAGTTTAAAACACTCCACATTTGCCTTTTGACACCCCATAACCAAGAGATGAACTTTAATTTCTGGGAGACCTCCCAGTGATTAATGCCTTTCCATTTAGGACGTGAGAAGAATGAGCCGTATGTTACAGTTGGTCTTCTGTCCGTTTCCGAGAGAGCTGTGCCAGGACATGATGTGCACTCGCGTTCTGGCACCAGGCTTCACACTTCTCACCCAGCACAGAGCCAGCTCACAGATCCTGTTCCACACAGAGACTCCAGACACGCAGCCTGAATTTGAAGGCGGCCTCCTAAAATGTGGCAGGCACAGTCTTCCTCTTCCGAACTGGAGCCCATGGTGTGGGGTTAAGACCTCTCTCAGCTGCTGGCGAAATAGCCTTGGGAGAGCTGTATTTGTTAGCTACTCTTACAAGCACTCTCTAAGAAGGTAAGGCTTAGCACCATGGGGCTGTTTCCCAAATATTTTCTGTTTCCTGTAAGTACTGTTAGGAGGAAACTGTTATGTTTCTCTTTTCACATTTCCATTAAAGATCATATACTCTTGGAGGGGACAGTATTAAAACTGAACATCTTTGAAGCCTTATTATGTGTTTCCTGAATTGTCCATGGGACAGAAGTGACATTCACTGAGTTGTGACCACAAAATAGTTTTGGTTCTCACCTTTAAAGTAGGGGTGAGACCCTACATAGTAGGGTTGCAATTACTGCTACCTGTGGCCATGCAACTTGTCCCAATAAATAAAAGTTGAGCAGAATTGACATATTAAGGGTCAGTATGTCATTTACCATTTTCTTCCTCTTGTTCCTCCAAAGATTCAAGAAGGTCCAGAGAAAGATTCCTGAAACCTGGTGAATAGAGAAGCTCTGCTTATTAGCATTAGCCTGGTAGCATAAGTAAGAAAAACATGTTGATGTTTTAACCATTGAGATTTGAGGATTGTTTGTTACCCAGTCATAATGTAGCTCATACCGATTTTCGGGCCCTATTAACTAGAAAGTGGAAGCAAACAGTACAGAGCCAGGTTTATTGCTTTCTTGTCTCACTTTCTCTTTTAGTTATTAAAACCAGGTAAGTTTCCTCTCTGTGGATAAGAGACAGAATCTGCTTTAGAAGGTCTCCCATATGCCAACTTATCTCCTTCCAACAGATTTGAAGTATTAAAGCCTAAATCAAGAAGCAAGATGTGAAAAACTACAATATTCTCCAACTCGTTTCATTATTAATCATTACTGATTATTTTCTTTTCTCACATTCATTGGGAGCCGTAAGAGGGGAAGTGATGGTGACACTTTTCCAACTCCTGGCATGTATAGAGTTTAGAGGCTTCTATAGCACATCATGTAGTTATATGTATAGATAAGAAATGTATACATACTACTAGTTTTGTTGTTTCTTAGAAGTTCTGACATGGTAGCAACCTAATGCTTTCTAGATGTGGTAGGCAGGACTTTAACATGGGTTCTAAGTTTCTAAGCTCTGAGGGGTCTACATGCCCAAATTCTTTTCCCTTTAAAAGAAAATATCATGAGTGTATAAATGAAATTTCACTCTCGTGGTTAGATTACATAATATATTGGCAAAAGTGAAGTGACTTTCCCAATGCAAGTAACTTTTCTTCATTTATGTCAGTGGATGGATTTGTTATACTTTATGTAAAACTATTTTAATAAAAAGGGTTTGAAGCAGCCAAAAGGCAATATATGTTTAGTAAAGATTATTATGTCTGTTGTAAAGATGAAAGGTACCAAGAAATTTAATTTGTTATTCAGGAGAAACTTTGTAAATTTGATTGTCTTGAAGGAGAGAGTTTCATGGGCCATAGAGGTTATGAATAACTCCAAAACTGGAAGTGATATTTTCTCATAGGGTCAGGCAGGCTCTTGGTGACACAGGGCTTCCACATTCCATTCCCACCCCCACTCTGAGCAGTGCAGAACAGTGATGATGACAGAACTTAGCTCTGTGACAGTGAAGGAGTGATAGTACCAAGGACTACTTTTGAAATATGACAAAGAAGAGCCTTGTCTTTCAGCTTTGTGCTTTCTACAGGAGAAAATAGAGAACTCTTGAAAGATTCAATGGTGGTCAAATCATATTTGGTTGGGGAATCTTCCTTCTTCTGGATGTAAAATCTGATTTCTAGAATTATTAGTATGGCAGGAATGACTATAAAGGATCTCTTAGGCCAGAACAGAAAGCACTGGCTGTTTTAAAATTTATCACTGAGAGGTATCTAAGAAAGAAGGCGCTATTCTTTTTTTTTTTTAAGATTTATTTATTTATGCATACAAGAACTGTGGCACAGGCCAGATGTGTGAGGGTTGAGAGACAGAGTGGGGAACAGAACAGGCAGATTCACTGAAACACTGCTGAGGGGAGCAGCGGGCGAGGCAGGAGAGGTCTGCTGCGCCATGTGGGTCCCCTCCCTGGCCGGCAGCAGGGATCCAACTTGTGCTGCAGTGACTGTGTTTTGCTTCATAGTGCGTTGCTTAACCCACTGTGCCACCGGGGTGGGGGGGTCCCCAGAAGGCACTATTCTTCTAGTAGATAAATTGTAAATTCAGTCAATCAACTATAGTTATTTGTTACAAATAACTGATAAACAGAATGTACTTGTAGGCTCTTTTAATGAAAGCTTTTTTCATCAATATATGCTTATTCACTTATTTACTTTAATATAGTCTTTCTGAAAGTCTTTTAACAGTTGTGTTTTGGGAATTTCTATTCTTGCCCTTATCTGCATTTTTGCTCTGGGGAAGAGAATTAAGATTGCTTCATCTCACCTTGATTGCACTTTCCTGCAGTGTTTGTGTTAGGGCTGAGTCTCAAAGAGGCTGGGTCATAAAGTGGAGTCATGGGCACAGTGATTCCTTGTATCTGATGCTCTGTCCTAGAGGCAGGAAAAATGTGTTCATCTGTGAGTGTCAATAAATTCATGATGAATTCAGAAGGCTTTGCCCTTGACTTTTCTGCATTATCTAGGGAAGTCTTAGACTGCCTAATGATGATGGTGGTGAAGAGGTGAACAGGGTAACTCTTGTCCTCTGAGTACTCAGAAGATAATATTTATTGAAAAAGAGAAAATGTGGCCAATGTTAATTTAATTATTCTTAAAAGTAATTATTTTCTTTAAAAAAGAAGAAAACCAAATTCCCATGCTACTCCCCATGTATTGTTGAGACATTTGTGTTCTTTATAGTCAAATCAGTGTCCCAGTGGTGCCTGTCTGGTATAGTCAAATCAGTGATAATACCTACATTTGCGGTGATAAATTATTACTGATTTTATAGCACTACAACTGACTGTATGTATATTCTAAACTAAGTCCATATGGTTTTAAGCAGATTTAATATTTGATATGGAATAGCTACTGTAGTTTCAAGTTTAACTTTTAGAATTTACTATAGGATTTTAGGATTTTGTTCTTCTTCATTTTTTCTCGTTTTTATAGAAAGATGCAACAGAAAATGTCCACAAAAAGTAAATGTAGGAACAATACCTAGAGACAACTGATAAGAAAATAGACTATAAATAGTTCATAATAGTATACTACATCACAACAAACTTATAACCCTACCATGTTTAAATCAGTTTTCTTACATAAGGAAATGAAGGTTTTTACTTTACATTGTTCTCTGTTCTTAGTATCTGTTCTTTCATATCTGGATGATCATTTATGCCAACTCTTTCTGCATTTCTTCCCTCTCTCATTTTCTCCTTATATTCAAGGCTAGGCCCTCATAACCCTCTAAGTGCCCTATTGTAGTCATTACCTAACAAAACTTTGGGATTTCAAGTACTTTAGGCCTGGACCCCACTTTCAATTTGACTCTTTCTTTGTAGCAGACACTGGAGTTCCTAGTCCCAGCATCCTACTGCAGCTCCCTTCCCTAGGTAGCTGCTAATATGCAGTGTGTCATGAGGATTCTTCTAAACCGTGCTGTTTAGCAGGCCTATTTTGAAGACTTATCATAATCATATTGGAGTTTTTGTCTTGATTGTGTGGACACAGATATTTATAAGGAAGAATAAATAAGAAAGGTGTAAATAACTTACATTGTTTCTGACTGCCATCTGAGAAGGGATCTGAACAATATATTTTTTAATTTCTTCACATTCATTTCTGAAGATGGGGTTTGCAAATTTTACCTAAGTTTTCAGAATCTGCCTTATTAACAGGCAATATAAAATTAGCTTTACATCCCAACTTGCTGGAGGAATTTTGACAAAATTATAGGTATCCTCTGGGAATATGTTGAGAATTTATAAGAACATTCAAAATGGTTGAGGTTCAAATGCCTTTGTAATAGTCCCAAATAAATCCTCTCAGAATTTTCTCTCTTACTTTTAATTTTCATCTTATCTTCCACTCTTCCTCTAATTCAATGGCTTTCAGTCCATCCTCTGTATAGATCAGGGCATTGCAGAACCCCCATAGTCTATAGCAGTTGAGGAGAATTTGAAATAGTACAAAAGTAGGTGTAAATGTTTTAGAGTTGTCCCTTTTACTTTTTAGCCTAAGTAGCTGTGTTTTTCATTCCAATTAATTTTATTTTCTCGGTTTTGCATATTGGATTTGAATAGAGGAATATGATGCTTGCCATTTCCTCAATCATTCAAAATCTTTCCATCCTTCTGCATCAAATTTCTTAAAAAGCGTATCTATAATACCCTACTAAAATTGTCCCTTTGAAGGTCACAAATATCATCTGAGTTTTCTTATGTCGTCTTTATCCTTTACAATAACTTTGACAGTAATTAGGAATCTCCCCGTCATTTAGACTGTCTCACACAATTTCCCGGATATAGCCCTATTTATAATAGTTTTTACACCACTTTTTTCCCCTGGAATTTATTCTCCCACATGTGCCAAGTATGAGTTGGAAGTTACTGACCTAGTGATTTATTGGAAGTGCTCCCACTAGAAGGGGAGGAGAGACAAAGGGAGAGAAAAACAACTAAGTGATAATGTGGCTTCAGTTGGAGAGTAACTTCTGTTTGGTCCTATAGAATGATCTGGAATTCAAATTGCACCACAATTTTCTTTCTGAGGCAAAGACCTGGGCTTTGTATCCATACTTTCAGTCAACAATTGGCAGTGGGGAGAAGAATGTTCCAGCTAGTTAAGAGAATCAAGATAGCTTCTCATTGGCATCCACTACAATTTTTTTAGCTATGTTCTTTTCCCATTTGTTATGTCTCCCTTAAGGTGTTGTACTATTTATTACATTTTATGTGTATGTACCTGATTGCCACATGCATATCAGCAGTATCTGATCCCAACTGCAGATCATCGGTTCATAATTTATTATACAATGGCTATTCTACAAGCTTCACAGCTCCAAAACTAAAATTATTGCTCATCTTCCCAAACTAATTTTATTGTATTTGTAAATGGTATAATTATTTTCCATTATTGAGGTCAAATGATTCTAAATGTTATACTTTCTTCCTCTGTCATCAAATGATCTGTTATGCTTTCTTTTTTGTCTCCCACTATCAATTCCTTTCCAACCACCAGTGATCTTTCTACCTTCATGTTTTTCTTCTTCATTTATAATGTTTTCTTCATCTTTAATGCTTTTCTACTCATCTGCACATTTGAACACGGAAGAATTGATGAGATGAGGGATTTAATGATGCCAGACTTCCTTTCTCTGGTCTATTGATTTCAGCTATACAGTGCTTCCATTAGTCTTTGAACAAGTCATTGCCATGTTCACTTTTCCAAGTGAAACTTCTTTAATGTCTTGCCTCGGGCCAGTACTTTGTACCTTTTTAGCTAAATAATCTGTGTAAATATACATATTAGAGGGAGGGGGGACAAAGTTACATTAATCTTTTGAAGACAAAATTTTTCTGCCTTTCCCTGCCTAACCTATTGCCATGATTAAGAATATATGAACCATGTTATATCAGTAAAGAAAATATTTGGGGGAGAGTGTTGTGGAATATCTAAATTCATCAAAAGTTCTAGCAATGCTAATTCTCATGTATGCTTTATTCTTAACCACTGCAAGATTGCCACATTTTGCCTGGTTAAAAATAGTCAGAGATTCGTAAATACAGCAGTGACTATAAGGCAATATCTTCTTAAAGTGAGGACAGCTCTATGTTCTTAGTTGAATCTAATATTAAGTACTTACTTATAGATAAATAATATTTTTATATTTTTATTCAAAGGATATTTTCTTATTTTTGTGCTTCTTAAGATTCTTGCCTATAGTTCAACTCTGCCTTATATAGGTAAAAGATTTGGTTAATTCAGTGGAATAATTATCCATTTTAGAGCTGAGAAAGAGAGTTAAGAATTAGAAATGAATGTTTGATTAATCCAAATCGACAAAATACAACTTCAGAGGGAAATTGCAGTGGGAATTTAGCAATTACTTTCAAATGATCAACAGGTACATGTAAAGGTGCTCAAAGTCACTAACCATCAGAGAAATGCAGATCAAAGTCACAATGTATTATCAATTCATACCTGTTAGAATAAAGAAGGTAAAAGATAACAAATTTTGACCAGGATGTGGAAAAAAGATAAACTTTGTCTTCTGTTGGTGGGAATGTAATTTATTTAGGCACAACAGAAAACACTATGGAGATTTCTCTAAATACTAAAAATTAAACTAATACATTATGAACCAACATTGTGGATATATTGAATTATCCAGAGGAAATAAAACAGGATGTCAAAAGAAGATCTGTACTACCATGTTTATTGCAGCATTATGCACAGTAGCCAAGATATGGAAATTTCTTTTAAATTTATATAATGTTAGATGTCAGTTATGTCTCAATAAAATTATTCTCAAAAAATTATTCTCAAAAAAATTATTCTCTATATAAATTATTCTCTATATAAATTAAACATTTTTTATGGTGTGTATTATCAGTCAAATAGTGACACAGGTATCAATGAAACTCTTTCCTTTTAAATTTTAAGCAAGACCTTCAGTTTTTCTGAAATAGGTAACTGGTTTGGAGCAGCTAATATGTTACTATTGGAAGTAAAATTTTACAGTCGATATTATTTTTATATTGATCAAAGTGATTAATTGCATAATGATATTTTAACTAAGCTAATATCCCTTAATAAAGTGCAAAAGAGACTAACATAATGAGGAACAGATAAGTAAACTGTGGCACATCCAAACAATGGACTATTATTCAGCACTAAAATCAAATGAGCTATCAAGCCAGGAATAAATATGAAGAAATTTTCAATGCATTTTACTAAGTGAAAATATTTTATGATTTCAACTAGATGACATTCTGGAAATGGCATAACCATGGAGACAGTAAAAAAAAAAAAAACAAGCAATCTGTAGTTGCCAGATGTTGGGGGAAGGGAAGGGAGGAATAGGCAGACTAGGAGAATTTTTAGGAAAGTGAAACTATTATATGATACTATAATGATGGTTACATGCCTTTATACATTTGTCTAACTCCATAGAATGTGGAAAACCAAGTGTGAACCCTAATATAATAAAAGCTCTTTGGATAATTTTGTAGGCTCATCAATTGTCCCAAATATACCACTCAGGCAGGAGATCTAGGTAACAGAGAAAGCAATGCATGTATGAAATTAGAAGTTGTACTGTAAATCTTTCTACTTCCCCTTGCTTTTACTATTCTAAAAATATGAGGTCTTAATTTAAAATATGACATAAAGGGCCTCCCTGGTGGCTCAGGGGTTAAAGTCTCAGCACTATCAAGCTATCACCGGTCACTATAAGGAGATTTCAATCCCTGGCCAGGAAGCCAGACCACTTGATGCAGCAGATCTCTCCTGTCTTGCTTGCTGCTCTTCTCATCAGTATTTTAGTAGAGTTACCTGTCCTGCTTTCCACTCCATTGCTGGTGAATCCTCTTACCCCTCATCCCGCACCTCTGGCCTACACCCCAGTTCTTGTATGCATAAATAAAAATAATTCTTAAATTAAAAATTAATAAGTGAGATAGGAATTTTAAAAAAGTAAACAAATAAAAATTATACAGTAAAGACTATGGTAAAATAATGAAGTTTGTAGATTTAAAAGAAAATTAGACATGGAAGAAGTGAGTTACCTGAAAACAAATCTGAGGAAATCATTCAGAATGCAACAACAATGAACAATTATATGAAGGGTCAGAATTTTAGAAGATTCAGAGTAGAAATCTAATATCCAGATCCTTTGAGTCTCAGAAAAGGAGAAAGAAGAGCATGGACTAGAATAAATATTGGAGGAGGAAGAAATAGCTACAAATACTCCAATAAAAGATACCCACCTAGATATATTAAAAGCCCTATTGAATCACAATGAGAACACTTTTAAAAATCTTTCTAAGATATACAATGATAGCGCAGAAAAAATAGACAACTATAAAAGCAATTTGAGTATATTACCATTAAAGAAATAATGATTGCACAAGATCTTTCTCTGTAAATGAAACAATGAAAACCCAAAGCTAAAAGGAATGATGTGTTAAGATATTTTAGGAAAAAAAAAAATAGAAAAAAAAATAGGAGTTTCAAAACTGAAATATGATTCCTATCTTATAAACATCCTTCACTCAATCAACGTATTTTTATTGAACAACAGCACAGCAAAATATATGAATTACACTAAAGAAAATTCTACAAGATACATCTTAGGAAGAAGGAACAAAATCCTATAGAAAGACAAGAGATGAGGGGTGGGCGTGAGTGGAGGATATGCTAACTATAAATGTAAAGCTATGAGTATTGACTGATTAAAACATTAAAAATATTCTTTTATGGTCTTAAATATATTTTTGGTTTAATATCATTAAAATTTTGACAGCAGTAGTTTGTGAATTAAGTGTTGATAAATAGACTTCAGATGCTCTGAAGTCTTTATGTTGTTCGGCAGAAGTACTGAAACTGTATTGAAAAAAGCAAATTGATAAGTGGAAATGCTTAAACTTAGAGCGTGGGCAATACCACAGGTACTATGGTTGCTCAATGCCATGATCTATAATTCACTGAAGCATACCTGTGGTGTAAATAATGATCAGTGTGCATGCTACCACCTTAATAAGTGCCTACATCTCTTTCTCTCCCTCCTAAAGGAATTCTATGACTGTGAAACTTAACTCCACCAAGTAGGCACAGTACACTTTGTGCAAAGACGCTAACTACAGCATTGGTATCTTGTAAGCAGTGAGGATAGAACTTGGTGAAAAATATGCTAGCCAGTCAGTGCTCTAGCAAAATGACCCTGTTTATGTTTGACAGATTCTCAGAGGATTCACAATAGTATCAACCCAAATTTTTCCAGTGCAATGCTAACTCATCCGTGCACATCCATAATGGCTTTTCTACATTCTGTGTTTTATAATCCACACTCCCCCTCCCCCCAGTTCTTCCTGAGAGTTCTCCCATATAAACTTCTGGCAGTTAACTCCTTATCATAGGGTCTGATATTAGGTAAGCCCCAAGACAACTGCACCACACTTGACTCTAAACAACTGATTTTTAGGACCTGGTTTCAGTATCAGATTTCTTGACCATCAGATGACAGAGTTCCACTTTTATTTTTTAGTGAAGTAATAGCGCATTGCATCATTGCATAAATTTGTGTTTAATCATCGAAAAGGAACATATATATGTATCACATTAATTTCACCTCTAAAGTCCAATCCTTTCCATACATTGAAGAATCCATTTGTTGATGGTGAATGTGCTGTGAAAAATCTTTTGGGTATGAACTATCACAATTCCTTAGGATAGCACTGTGTTGGAAAGGGATACAATATTGGTTGGCAGATGGGAAGTACTGGCTTTTGAATTAACTCTAGCATTTAAGCAATAATGCTTGAAAATTATAAACAATGTAGAGCCAGATAACTTTTACTGATCTAGAGGCCTTGAAGAAGAATATAGTTAGACTTATTTCAGCAACGAAATCCAGAAGGTTACAAGGAAATACTTAAAGAAATCCTAATCTGCTTCCAAAGGTTTGAACACATTGCAAATCAGAACCCCGAATTTTTATAAAGGGTCTTGGAGGGGGAAGTGGGGAAGTGACACCAGGGCCTCACAACGCGTATTGCGGGGCAATACTCCTCTTCCCTGCTGTTGGCTTAAGTGGCTAGCACTGTTGGAAAAGTGCGCCTGCGCCAGAAGTTGCAGCCTGGGGCAGTCCCGCCCCCAGGCGCTAGCAGGGCTAGAGCTCAAAGTCCAGTCGGAGTTTCCTGCTGGCTGCTCCGAGTGCTACGTGGGCTCCATGGAGTGCTACATAGGCTCTGTGGGGAGCTACATGGGCTCAGTGGGGAGCTACATGGGCTCAGTGGAGGGCCAGGGCTGGCTGGGCTTGATGGCGCCCTGTGCTCCTGTGCTACTTTGTTATACTTGGTTCCTTGATCTCCTAGAATGGACTGATGAGAAGCAAGCAAGTTCATCAGCTCATTAGTTAATTATTCAGGTCATTTTTGAGAGCTGTTAACAAGGTGTATCTGATGCCAGGAACTGCCTAGGTGCTGCTGCTTCCATTGCTGTTTGGTGCTACCTTGTCATGTCAGCCGCCCGCATGCGAGCACCTCCAGTTGCGGTGAGTTTGATCCTTGCCAGCTGCAGGTGCTCCAGGCCTCATTTGTGGGATGTCGCCATCTTGAACCAGCGACCTTTTGTTTGGAGCTTCTGGACAGTGGACACTATCAGGGGTGAGTTACCCAGCCACTTGTGGCCTTAGAAACTGTTTTCCCTGTTTGTTAAGTAAACCAAATTGTTATTGCTGAGCCTGAGTGGTCTTGCAATTGTGCATAGTTGACCTATTTTCTATTGCGCGCTGTACCTGGTACAGCGCCCGCCTAGTCCTGTTTGAGAAGGAGCAGAACTTAGTATGTCGCAGGGGAGAATGTAGATATAGTTGAAAACCTTTACTCCCCCATGGTCCTAAATCCTACAGGCCAGCAGATTAAATCATTTCATTTGCTAGAGAAAAGCAGTCTCACATGCACTCAACTAGATGGATGTAGTTACTGAGCAGTGAGGCTAGAATGACTTAGTTTTTCTTAGATCAGTGGCTAAAATATCTTGGCGTTACTGGAAGCTAGATAGACAGTCAACAAAGGTATTTCCTAACTAATAAAACTGATCATGAGCAGGTGAGTAAAGGCTAATGCTAGTCACCACGATGGAAGTCTTTTTAAAAAATGCATTGTCTCTCTTACATTTTCAATTTTCCTTAACTAATTCTATAAGTTTCTTTCATGCTTAACACTTTTAATGTTATAGATTTCAATCTATTATGTTTCTTTAAAATTATGCACTTAGCTCACTCAAATGTAAATTTCACAAGGCCACTGGGGGAGGCATGCATTTTGTGTATTGTTGTATCCCAAGCACCAGAACAGTAACTGTCATGTAGGAGAGACTTGACTTTGGTTCATAAGTGAGTTTTCTCACTGCATGGAGATAAATATATTTTCTGAGTACATGGTGCAGAACAATGTAGTACAATTGGTCAGTTGCAAAGGATGATCGCTAGATAATTTGTTTGCAATTGGTTTGTGGACCCAGGCCTTGAATTGTGTTCTCTTGAAGAATTTCTTCTTTTCTTTATTATCCTCTTGGAGGTGATTCATTTCACTCTGCTTTATTTTAAATATCATTGTAATATTTAGAAATTCTTTAAGGAAAAAATGGGATGCATTTAAAGTATGAAATGCTTTTGCATTTCATAAAGTATGAAATGATCTTGCAAAATGAATCAATGGCAATGGACCTAGCATTTGGAAGGGGTTAATGTACTATCCAAACAGACTAACATACTCTGAGAGAGAGGTACTCCAAAGAACTGAGTAATGATGCCATTAACCTTTCCTAGCCTAGCTGTGTAAGGTACTTCAGCATTGGTTCAAGTGACTCTTTTTCTTTTCATTGAAACTAGCTGGAATTTTTATTAAGTGTCATTAATCAAAGGTGGAAAATTCTATGAGCAGGAAAATTGTCAGTGAAACTGGCTGCTGTATGTGGGGAAAAAAATAAATAAAAGGGTTGATAATTATATATTAACTCAAGCAGTAATAGTCTTTTCAAATCATCACAGGTTGAAGCTCCTCTTTGATTTTAGGGGTCTAATTTTGGGGAAGACCTATTAATCTTTTTTCCATTTCTTTGCCTTTCTTATTCAGTAATTGAACTGTTCAGGTGTTATTGATTAATGTAGCTTTCTTAAATGACAGGTTGGTATGGCAGCCACAGCTCTTCTCCATGCCGTTCTTACATCTGAAATGCTCATGAGATTTCTGGAATGTAGAGAAAGAATAAAGATTTTAAGTTTTCTTATATAAATGGTTGGACTTAGGCACCATTAAAAGGGGAAAATCTTGCTTTTTTTTTTTTTGGATCACTGGCATTGTAGTATTGGAACTAATTGGAATGAACTTTACGTTGTATCAAGAGAAACAGCTAGTTTCTTATAAACAGCAGATTTGAGGAGAAAATGGACCTTAGGAAGGTTTTGATTAATATGTTCCCATAAGCTTTTAACTGAAATCACTATGGGAGAGAATTCTATTCCAGATGTAGCATATTGAGGCTTATGTTAGCAGCAACAAGTAGGTAGGTAGAGCTCTTCATATTTTTAATAGGCTCACATCACAGAGAAAGAGAACACAATCTTGAGAACTGGGGAAAACAAGATAAGTAGAAAGTAGGTATTTAGAAAGATAGACCCTATAGGATTATATTATAGCCCAAAACTGCCAATATCATTTATTTTGTGGAATAAACATCTGCGCTTTGCAATATAATTGGGGGATACAAGTGCAATGTGTGTTCTGTTTAGTTTGCAACTCTGGTTGTTTCTTCCCCCACACTGTTTGTGTTAATTGCCCCTTGTGGATGGGCTGCAGTCTTTAATCCTCATAGTGTACAAGTGAATTTGTACTGTGCTTCTCTCAAACACACCTGCAAGAAATTTTAATGGCTTTAAAAACTGGAGATGTTTCCCTAACTCCCTGTTGCATAACAGTCTTGACTACCTGAAGTATCATTACAAAAGATAATTTAATAATAGCTATGATGATGTAGGCACCTGAAGTTCCATCTGGCAGTATGCACTGTTTATACACATACATACACACACACACATATACATGAAGAGATTTTTATAAACTTGGCTGTATATACATTATACATGCTGCATGCTCTTGCTTGGACATCTAAAAGAATATTTCAGTAATAGTTATAACAGTGAATCCATTACAAGTTGGTGAATGCTTTGACAAATTATGTCCTGTTTCATACCATCCCCTGAATTTTTCTCTTAAAGTTTAAATTTAGGTCAGAATAAAATTGTACAAATATAGAATGGGAAAAAATTATCTGCTTCATAGCTATAGTCTTTTTGGTGCTATGGATTCACAAAGGGAAAAAAATGCTATTTTTACTAAAATGTGAAACAGGGTTTAAAGATTTTCCAAGTTTTCAAAATTATTTATTTACTATATCTTAAAATGTGGATGACCAGTTTTTAGGATGGCTAATAATTCTAACCAGAGTTAAAATATTTTTTGTAGCATCATCAGTACTTCTGTTGCATGAATAGAATAGTAATTCTGTATGCATGGATAAATGAATGAACTAAATGAATGTATAAATTTATTAAGACTAAAATTACATTCAATTTATTTATATAGTGTTTCGTTTGGATCTAGCCTGGATATAGATCAGAATTTCTAAGTGGGAAATATGTCTTGGTTCTTGGAGAATAATATGTAACTGCACCTCTTACTTCTTATCAACCAGTGGTTTAAAATGTGGGTATACAAAAAAGAAAAGAACAATGTACATACTATAGTTAGGAACTGTCTGTTTTCTATCCAGCTCCTCTTTCATGGCCACTGAATAGATAAGAAAGGATAATTTATATTTTTCCTGTCATTGGGGATTACTTCTAGATTAGGTCTGGTAAGATTTCTGTATGTGTAGGAAAAGGGTGACTGACAGAAACAGAGGTGAAATGTTGACTAGACACGAACCTATTAAAGAATTATGTGTAGTTTGTGCTTAGTTTTCTATTGTGGATGCTCTCAGCTCATTGTTAGCTCATTAGCTTTCTCTCATGTTTGAAATGTGTTATAACTAAAGTGTGTTCACCTGCAAGTAACAGAAAGTACTAATGACAGTGGTCTAAGCCATAATGAAATTTAGCCATTTACTTAAGTGGAAGTGGCAGTAGGAACAAAGAAGTTTGTGTAGCTTTCTACCATGTCAAAATAAACTTCTGCTTCTTCTGTAATTTCATTCTACCTTCTTTGTCACTGCTTCAGGAAATGAACCGGGAAGCTTTAATTGCAGTTAGACAAGATAGGGGATAGTGCTAGTAGAGTTTGTCACTTTTTTTTTTATCTCAGGAGAGAAATGTTTCCCTAGATATACCCCACGAGACTTTTAATTAGACCTCATTGGCCAGAATTCTAGCACATGGCTGCCTCTAGCTGCAAGGGAAGCTGAAATTCCAAGCATTTAGCTTTTGCAAGATAACAGAAAGCAAGTGTTTCCATTTTTGCCCTTTATAGTAGATGTCAGCAAGAGAATAAAGACTATTGAAGTAAGTCAGAAGTGTCTACCTTGATTTCTAAGATTTTTTTTTATGTCCAACTGAATTCTAACAATTTGAATATAAGTCAGATTGTGAGACAAAGTAGACACATTGTTTGAACATTTATTGCAGAGGATCTTACTGAGACATAACTGCCATTATCTAGTAGAGCTAATCTCTATTGCAATTTCACACACAAATAAACAATGTCACTGGCTGTTAGAGAAAAATGAGCTTCAATTTGATTAAGCCTTCCTCAAAAATTAGGATAAAAAGTCAGGTTTTCTCGTTAATAAGCCATTTTGAGTAAATTGGCAGATTAGTGTGATATTAGATAAGATTTTTTTTATTTTGGTGAGGATTTAGTTAAGTGAGCACTAGTATCACTACTCAAATGAGTATTCATAACCACTACTTGTTTTATTCTAGAGCAGCAACAAAATGGCAGAGACGACAGCTGCCACATCATATACATACACACACTCCTTCCTACACAAACTATGCTTTGTACATCAGATGCAGCATAAATACCATGGCATGTGGCAGTTGCTATGGTGACAAGTTTTTTTTTTTTTTTAATGAAGAGCAGATGGAATAGGCATGTAAAACTTGCATAAGTTGTTAGTAATCTGTGAGTTACTGCAGACTAGTTGCTGAGGGAAACTTTAAAATTCTAGCTTTTCTAATTCTTTCATATAATATATTCAACAACCACTTTTTTTCTTTCTTCAGTCCATTTTGGAAGTGGAAAATTTGAATTGTTTATCCTGTATCATAGGGAAAATGCATATATTTCTGTCATTGTTTTGAAAAATTTCTGTTACAGAACTTAACTCTTTTGATGAATATATGTTATATATAGTCCTATATTAAGTGCATTTCATTTACGTACAATTCATAACGTACATTCTAATTTGGGGAATGATTGCAAGTATGAAATGGATACAACTAATAAAAATAGACTTGCCATATATTAAAAATTGTTGTATAATATAAGCTTATTGTAGGGCATATAATTATTATTTTGGATTTGATTTTGTTCTGTTTATTTAATCATCCAATTCAGTGTGGTTTGGAAGTGTTGTAATCATCTCTATTTTCAGGTGATAACATAGAAATGGGAGGGGAAAAGAAACCTTAAAGAATGGTTTGCATTCATTATACTATCATAATCGATGATTTTTTTATATTAAATGACTTTATAATACCAATGGCAAAGGAGGTTTTAACATTATCCATCAACTACTTAGTGGTCTGACAACACAGGATAATAATAATGTAGGTGGTGACACACAGAATTGCCTTCAGGAACAAGATAATCATGGGTTTTGAAATAAGGCAAACTCATCTCTAATATGGAATATACTTGAAATGTCACTAAGAAGAGAGATGAGTACCAAAGCAAGAAGATATCATCATTGGTGATTATTCTCTGATCATTTGGCCCTAATGACTTTATGCCTACCTTTCATATGTTTTTCTCTCTAAACATCCATGATCCTATACTTTCCAATGTTCTTTCATGGCAAATACTCTCATCACCTGAACTATGGGAATATTCTGGGGAAAGTGGTTCATATAGATAAGGAACAATACTATATTAAGTCTGCTTTAATGATTCCTGGAGCTCTTTCTTAATAATGTCTTGAAAGATCAGTCAAGCTTATTGTTAGTCTGTGAATACTCTATTTTGTTTGAGGATTAAGAGGAGCAGGGATATTCATGATCAGCAGTTCTTTTATAAACATAGTTGGAGAAGACATCCCTTTGGAATACACCACTAGTTGCCATTTTAGATGCTATGATAACTTATTCTTCTACTTCAGTCATTGGCAAGCTTCATGATATGATATCACAGCATTTTCTAGGCAAACTCTGAGTGTGTATTTAATAAGTGCTATAACCTTGTCCTTGTTCCTGGGCAAAAATGCCTCATGGCATTTTTGATTAGTAGAATTTCAGGGGAGTGGACCCTTATCTTCCTAGAGTACCTACTAGAGGCTCTACTGTTGCTATTCTAGTAAACTGACCACAGATTGCAAATCCATATTCATTAATTCATTAGCCTATCCATTTAACATCTCCTTATTAAAATGATCTATACACTAACCCCATAAAGGCATTGGAAATACTGAGGTTAATGTGACAGACTTAAGATGCTAGAAAGGACAGTAGGTAATATACACATGCATCTCTATTTTTAGTGATGATTAAAACTTTATCTGCTCTAAAGTGATAGTATGGGTTGATATGACTGGGAGGACAATTTACATAGCATGGTCAAAAGCAGCTTCTCCAGAAGAAACATTTAATAGGAAAGCATATATGTTCCTAAATTGAACTTTGAATTAAAATGATAGGAGTTTACATTTTAGGCCTGAATTTCTGTGCTTTGTGTGTTCTACAGCACTTTCTAGGTAGTCAGTAAGAAAAGTCCATGATTAAAAAGTCATTTTTTTGTTGTGTTATCAAAAGGGCTCCTATGGGGTTATCAAGCTTGGAAATGATTAAATACTCCATGCACTGAAACAAAAAAAATTGTGATTTCATTTTATTGTAAAATGTGTTTAAGTAAGTCTGAAATAATTATTTAATTACAGAGAAGGAAAAATTCCTTCCTCAGGATTGATATTACGATTCCAAAATGCATTTTTTGTTTTTAGTGATAAATTCAGAGTACTTAATTTAATTTCCCCAAAAGTCCATTAGTTAAAGGTAAGTATATCCACAGTATTTTAGCATGTAAAAGATAAAAATATGCTTTCTAGAGTCCTAAGAGAATCGCATAAAAAAACTATCTATGCTGGATTTAAGACTCAAGAAAGTCTCATTTATCAGAACCAATGCACAATAATTGCTGTAATCACACTGCATTACTTAATAAATTAACCCTTCACTCAATAGGAAACTAAGGAGAATTATGCATGCTTTGACTTCCAGAGAGTTACATGTATTTTTATATTTCCAATTCATTACGAAAATAATTGTGGACTCTAATTTTGTTTAACTAGTGTGCTGCTTATAATTGCAAAATAGCTGTTAAACAATTGCTAAAAAGCCTTGACTATTTAAGACATTAATGATTGTTCAACCTCTAGTAAGACACTTAATGTGGAAGGACGTGAGAGATTTATAATTAAAACAATCTTCTCAATGAACTGTTTGCTCAGAAAACAAACAGCTCTCCTTTACATTGGCGCTAGTAATTGACAATTAATTGACAACATTGTTGACAGTGCATTTAGCTATGCTTTACCACTTATTAGAAATAGATTTTACTTCTGTAATATTATCATAGTGCAGTACTTGTGATATTAACAATAACTCACTAGTGAAATATATGATTGAACACTCTATTCTTCTGATCAGTGCTATTATAGTGTGTTAATCAGTGCAATGAAGAAGCTTGTATTGTTTCTAGTTGCCATGATTCTCTTTTTATATTTCTACAAATGATGTCAGTCGAACAGCAATGGAAAAATGGAATTCACATTTAAAAAGGGATATTTAACTGTTAATATCATAGCAAACTCTGGTAATTTTTTCCTAAGACAATTCTTATCTAATGAAAGATTAATCATCACAAATAAAAGTGGTCTAATGTGCTTATTTTATATGCAAATATCATGGATTCCAAAGCTTCAGAAAATGCTTTTTCTCTTTACAGGCACAGCAGAATTTTTATTTAGGCACATAAATGTTTTTGCTACACTTGTTTTGTAGGCTTGCCATAATTGGGACTGATCCTTTGAGAATTAAGAAGTAGGTGAGCTGCATGTTTGCAGTCTTTTAAACACTATTTCTGTATCTTCCTTCCACCTGCCTTTCCCTGTATACCTCTCCTGATTCAAAAACAGCTCTATAGTTGGAGAGAAGACATGAGATTAAGACAGCATATTTTCACTGGCCAATGGAACTTGGGTTTACTCTTGGAACCTCAGTTCTCCTGTCTGTAAAATAGGAAAAATAATAATATCTGCTCTGACTACTTCACAGGATTCTCTTAAAGATTTATTAGTGGTGGGTTTCCAAAGCCAATTTTTAGTTCATACTAATGTAAATAGTAAGTAAATTTTCCATTAGTATTTGCATTTTAATTTTGACTGAAGGTATAAGGAAATATTATTATAGGCAATGTGATACAATAGATCAATGATTTGGAGTTTAAAAGGTGGGTTTTGATTCTTTATTCTATTTTTAAGAAACTGTATGCCTTCTTTCAGTAAACTAATAAGTCCTCTAGAAACCACAGCTTTCTAACCTGAAAAATGGGACTAAAAACTCTGTACTGTGAGATAATTAGAAGAGTCAATAAAATAATACATATACACTTATTGACATACTGCAGATACTCAGTATGCTAGTAATTACTAATGGCAACATTCACGGACTCACAAATCTTTGGTGTATTCTTTTATTTATTTATTTTTTTAAAATCATACCCATTAGTCTATTAGCTTCTATAGATTTTGTAGTACCATTTGATGAAAAAATAGGTAACAGTCATTTCATTTTTTTCTTGCATAAAAACATTTTTTAGTAAATTTTGTGTTTCATGGTTTTGTTGTACATTCTTTCCCCAAGTTATCATTAAGTAATAATAAAAAATATGTTGCCTACTCTGTATCTGTGTGATGTGGCTTTAGCAACTGTACTCATTTTCTATTGCTGCCATGGCAGATTACTTAGCAGTATAAACACACATCAGTGTGTTCTCGCACGATTTTGTAAGTCAGAAATCTGAGCATGGTACAGTTGGCTTCTTGCTCACCAGACTGAAGCCCAGGTAATGGTGAGAGCAACAAGTACATCTTCCACTTAATAATCTTTATCCAAGTTCACTGTTACTGGCAGAATTTACTTTCTTATGGTTGTAGAATTGAAGTCACTGATTTCTTGCTAGTTGTAAGCTGGAGGTGTGGATGTCTCAGCTTCTAGAGGTTACCTAACAGTC
The DNA here is from genome assembly GCA_019455555.1 of Galemys pyrenaicus. Lineage (NCBI taxonomy): Eukaryota > Metazoa > Chordata > Mammalia > Eulipotyphla > Talpidae > Galemys > Galemys pyrenaicus. Next base: position 1,105,486 of record JAGFMF010011381.1, read on the forward strand.
CTTAGCATGAATTCTTCTCCACAGCATGGCAGCTTGCATGATCATTGATAGTGAGAGCATTACTGTCTTTAATTGACTGAGAGAGTCATATAACTCAGAAAGTCATGGAATTGATAATTTTTTTTCGTTGCCATAATCTGACTAAAAGAGTAACTGCTCAGTTAAATTCAGAGTCGGAGGTGAGAACCTTGAGGGTCATGTAGAGTTCTATCTACCATAGCTACCAAAATCTGAGATACATTTGAGAATCTTCCAGTATTCTTAATTAAAAGCAATGCTGCTTGTCATTTTGCTCATCATTTTCCAGAGCACCTGCCTCACCCTCCATTCAGGGCCACTGTTTTTAGCTGTTGGCTTGTACAGAAAATAACTGTAGGTGGCACCACTGTTGGCAGGAATGAAAGGCATTTTGTTGGCATTTTGGATTTTCAGATTTGTATATTTACTGAAACACATTTTTGGTTGGATAGAAGAAAAGTCTTGAGGAAAGAGTGTCTTTTTCTATTTGGCAAAAAAATGCCTTTGGCAGGTTCTGCCAATGTTGGCCTACACTCACGATTTTTTTCTATGAGGTGCACAACTGGATTCCATTTTACTGGCTCTGAACAGGTAGATACTGTCATATGACTAAGTACTTATCAAAGGAATGTGTGTAAAATTGCTGCACACCATATTAGTCCTGGGCTCCAGAAATAATAAGCCATGTGAGATTCAGTCTGTCTTGCTCTCTCTCCCAGAAGTAAAAGACAGAAGTCTCTTGAGTGACTGTGATCATCTCTCCTCTACTGTCATGTGTCAAGGCATACTCTTAAATTGTCTTAAGTCAATGAGATTTCTAGGTATCTCTCTCATAGAACCAACTATTATTTAGTTTACCTAATAAAAATGGGTACTTTGGCATGCTGCTATAAAAAAAAAATAACGTATGTAGCACTGACTTAATGGTAGATTACCATTCTGTGAGAAAATAGACTTTCTGAGGCTTTAAAGTAAGAGATTTTGTTCTTCTGTTGCAAAACTTTGGTAAAATCGTTACCCAAAATAACTTCAAAGACCAAACACATACTTTCTAAGCCTATAAATTCAAAGGTCATGGCTGGAATCGGTCAGAGTGAAAATATATATGTTTGATATGTGTCTGTTTTTAAGTACAGTATTGTAAGTTCAAACAGTAATTCCCTAATTAACTAGAAGGACTGAAAGGGAATAAAAGGATCCAGAACTTTGGAACCTTGAGTTGTTGGAAAGCTGCAGAAAATAGTGCCATATATTTATGGAAAACCCATGCATAAAAACATCACCCCAAAATCTACTTTATTTCTTTAAAGATTTTATTTATTTATGAATATAATAGCTGAGGTACAGGCCATATGGGGGTGGAGGTGAGAGGACCCATCAGGACAAAATGAGGAGCAGAACAGGCAGATCTACTGAAATATACTGTCGAGGGGAGAAGCTGGTGAGGCAGGCGAGATCGGCTGTGCCATGTGTATCCCCTCCCTGGCCAGGGATCCAACTTATGCTGCAGTGGTTGTGGAAGCCTTAGTGTGTCATTCAACACCTTGTGCCATCAGGGAGTCCCCAAAAACCACTTTAGATGTAAGATAATGGACAAAGGAAGACAAGGTTAGAAGTGCCAGAGAACAACATAGTTCATCCCTGAAAACAGATTAAAGTTCAATGAAGAAATTTCTTTATCTTTGGGGTAAGCCTAAAGATAAACGCACAAAGTTTTGCTAAGGCAAAACTAAATTCCATTGTGATGGACAAAATTACATTAATAGGCAACATTAGCTATCATAACAACCTAATAAATCATATTACTTTCAATTATTACTTTGTAATGTAATTATCTGTTGTCATTAAATTCATTGTGGCAAATACCACCACCATATGTTTATGACTACTTTTGCAAACATAACATACATATGATACTCAATATTTATGTATTTCAATCTATAGCTTGTAAATAATAAAAAACAACAAAACAGGAATCATGAGGTTAAAAATAAATTTAAAATAATGAAAATGGTATCACCAGTGGTTCTTCTGCATTCTAATTCCCTCAACTAGAGGAACAGATTATTTTCCATAGTTTTGTTATTCTTAAAAATACCACCATAAGTACCATGTAATTTAATCATTGGTACGTTGCTGTCAACGTTAATAGGACAGACATAGGTTTCATGGAAAGTTCAAACATTTTAAAGGTTTTAGATAATTATTCCAATTTACCTCAACGAACAATCTTGTCAGTTCAGACTCTCTGCGGTAAAATGTGACACTTCTCGTCTCACAAGATCCTTGACCTAACTGTGTATATCTTTTATTTACCAATTTGCTAAATAAAATTGGTTATGTTTCTAAGTTTTATGCTCTGAAGAACTTGAGCATCATTTAACAAGCATTTGTGTGTGTGTTTGATTAGGTAGGGTATTTGTGTTGGTTGCCTATCTCATGTTTTTTATCTTGTTTCCTTTTTAAAAACATTCTTAGACTTTTATTAATTATGTTTTCAGATCTGGGGACACAGAATAAAATTTTTCTGTCACAAAATGTTATCTAGGAGAGCTTTGTAGACACAACATGAATCTTATTCAAGAAGAGTTTTCAGCTGAGCCACTCTACAGTAATAAATATGTTCTGGAATGTTGTCTAAGGCTTCTCTTTGGGATCCCAGATGAGTGCATTGAGTGTATTTCACCAGCTATTTGGAACCAGAGTGGCCTAACAGCAATCTGATAGAGTACAGAGTCTTGGGCAGCAATGTTATTTCTCATATTTTAGTTCTTATTTTTATTTTTTCTCTTATTGACTACATTATAACCTAGTCTACATTAGTTTTAACTGTGAACTACTTTAAGGTAGATTTTTACAAAAATATTAGAACATACCACTGATAAAAATATACCACATATATTCTCATAGCCATATTTCTCTAATTTTAACATATTATGCTAGTAAGATACATATGTTATAGTTAATGTACCAATACTGATAGGTCATTGTTAATTAAAGCCTATACTTTATTAAGAGTTCCTTAGTTGACACACTCAGCACAGATGTAACCACTGGGGTCTCAGTGGACCTGGATCCCCAAGGATGCCTCTGATGTTTCCAGACTGCAAGAAGTTATACTATGGCAAATGAGGTCGACAGGAAAGAGCAATGAAGAATGTTTTCTGGGATACCGGGAGATCCCCCCTGTCACTTCAGACATCAGGGACTTCCATGAGAGGAATCCACCAAGGCACAGGTATTGAGAGGAGTTGCGATTCAAGTGGTCAAATTAGAGAAATGGTTGGATGATAGCTTGCTACACTTACGAGATGCCCCTCCAGAATACAGAACTTTTGATGTGAACATGAAGTCTGTGGTAGAAGAATATAGCCAAGAAGTTCCTGTTAATTAGTTATAAGTTGTACATTTGGAATAGTCAATCTGAAAATAAAAATGAAACCAAAGCCCTGATCCAAATGCTGGGAACATCCAAAATGTAATATTAAAGGAATCAGATTTGATCTTTCTTTAACTGAAGAACAGATGAAAGAGACTCAGAAGTGGAGTCAGTCATGAATTGAGTTTGATAGGATGAGGGAATATGATACTTCAAAAACTGAAGCTGTGCTATGGGATGAAATTGAAGCATCAAAATGTACTGATTTGAGAATGAATTTAGTTACTTGCTGAGTAGATATTGACTCTCAGAAGATTTATTTAGACACCTCTTTAGTAGCTTCTAGAGGAAGGATGTGTGGAAGCAAATTGTTTGAGACCTGTATATCTACCACTTGATTGCTATTTTGTAGAATTCTAGGTAGAAAATAATTTTCCTTCAAAATTTTGATGGTGTGTATTGCTCTGGTGTCTTGTTTCCAGTGTTGTCTTGAGAAATCCAAAATCATTTTGATTTCTAAAAAAACAAGAGTTCCTTAGTTGAACCTACTGTCCTTCTCTGTTCAAAAATCCTATCCAGAATACGACATACACATAACATTTACTTGCCATGTCTCCTTAGACACCTCCTGATTGTGACATTTCTCAGACTTGACTTATTTTTAATGTCCTTGACACTTTTAAGGAGTTTTGACCAAGTGATTTGTAGAATTTTCTTCTATTGGGATTTATTTTGTGTCTTTCTAATGATTCAGATGGATTCATGGGTTGTTGAGAGAAAAACCACAGAGATAAAGTGCCATTTTTATCATAGTGTATTGAGGGTACTTAATCAGTAAGAGTTCCTCAGAGAAACAGAACCAACAGCATCTGTATAAAGAGAATTATTTTAAGGAATTGCTCACATACTTGTAAAATGCAAGAGTCAATGCTACAATACTGTGGCAGAAATTCTTCTAGGAGTAACCTCAGGTTTTGCTCTTTAGGTCTTCAACTGATTGAATCATTGAATAAGAACTAAGTACATTATGGAGGGTAATCTCACTTACTTGAAGCCAATAGATTGTAGGTGTTAACCTCATCTACAAAATATCCTCACAGCAATGCTTACAGTACTATTTGATAATTAGGGGATTTATAGCCTAACACTTTAACACATGAAACTAACCATCACAAGCATGTATTGTCAACATGATTTATCACTATTTAGGTTGATTTTGAACACCTGATTGAAGTAGTATTTGTCAAGTTAATGATGTTTTAAATTGTTTATTTTTTCATTATGTGTAGCTCACACTGAGCGGGTAGGGCTTTGTGCTTCCCTCCTTTAAAATAAAATATTGGCATAAATTATTTGGAGTTTTCCAAGCAAGATTCAGCTAACCTCCTCCACATTGGTCCATTAAGTTATGTATTTATATAGTATGAACTCCTGAAGAGTTACTCCATTCTTGCAGTTATGATCCAATGTTGCTTTATTCTGTTGCTCAAATCACAGATTTTGCCATTGGGAACTCTTTCATCCTGCCACATACCTTCAAATATATAGGGTATTTTTATTTTTTACAACTTCCTTACTTTATGAAACCTAAACATCTTATATAATTGTAAACTGTCCTTGAATCAGTCATTCTCCAAGAACCTGATTCCTTATAGTAGAGAGTGGTTTTAGAAACCAAGATTTGGTGTGCTCATTGTTCCTGGAGTGTGAGTTCTAGGTCCTCTCAGTTAGCAAAGAAGGAGACTATGGGTAGATTAAAAACGTGTGCATAAATACACATTTATAAGTATTTTATATGTAGTATGTATGCAAATTTAACTAAGCATGAAAATTCATAGTGATGTTTTCAGCTTTAATCCATCACCACATGGATCATTCTAGTTTTTTCCCTTTGCTTACTGTAAAAAGTTCTAGTTGAACACTTATAAATCTGACTTCCACTTACAAATAGACATTTGCTTAATTGCTCAACTTCAGTATATATCTATAGCACTATTAGAATGGTCAGTCAAGTCTGATAGGGAAAAAATATTATCTAAAGGGCTTATGCACAATTCCTTTTGTTTTTAACTGTATGTGCTTTGCTCATTTTCAGTTACTTAAGTCAGGACCTTTTACACTCACCCTCTTCAGTGAGGTTGTTTCAATATTTGTAATACAGTTAGGTTTTCTCATTACAGTCTGCATTCCTTCCAGGGAATTCTCCAGCTCCTCAATTGTTTTATTTGTCTTGCGCCATTATATGGGTTTTGACAAAAGCTTAATGCATGTATCTACACTACAGGTATTATATGGAACAGCTTCATTGCCTTATACAATGCCCTATATTTTCTTTAATCTTACCTACCCCACTCCCTTGATGACCACTAATCTTTGTACTACCTCTGTACCTTTGCCTTTTTCATAACTCATGTAATTGGAATTTTACTATATACAACTGTTTCAAGCTGACTTCTTTCAGTTAATAATATGCATTTTAGATTTCTCATATCTTTACATGTGAATTGAATTCTTTCAGTGCTGGATTATATTGTGTTGCATCACACTTTGTTTATCATATAACTTTTTAAGTAATCTATTTTATCAAAATATGATGTAGTTCATATTTTGATAATTTACTCATCTGAGAATATTTTTCTGAGGTTTTTCAAAAAAATAAAAATTTGAATTATATAGCTATTTATAAACATGAACTTTTATCCTCAGTGATCTTTAATGCTACAAATTGGCTATATTTACTGGCTATACTTCATCAACTCTACTAAATGTAAAAAATACATTTTTCACATTTTTATATTTCTGACATTGTGATAAAGTATAATTAAAAACCTCATGCAATCACTTTGGGGTAGCACTTGGGGGTGGCAATGACAGCTTTGTTAGGAATGCAAAAATTTGGTCACAATTCTTTATTTGTCATCACTTCAATTAAGTATATTCATTGGTGTTACCATACATATTGAGTTTAAATGCCATGTCAAATGTCTTCAAAAGAATTGCACAATAATTCAGCAGTTAAATATAAAGTTACTGAATGTAAAGAAAGTCACAGATCACAGAAAAGGGTATACATTTGATGTTAATGCAGAAATATTGATTGTTGAAAGAATAGAATTATGTTTTTATAAAGACTAAGAAAAAATTATTAAAGAAAAGACAAAACCTTAAAGTAGAAAACTGAACTGTATTAATTACTTATTTATTACAGATTTTTGTGCACAAATATTGTCTATCACACTCAAAGAAATGCAAATGAAAGCATGAGAAACTGCCAAAAACCTCGGTGTAGCTGAAATTAATTTCAAAGCAAATGAGAGACTGGTATGATGGATTGTCACTTAGGATTATCATTAAGGCATTATGTCACAGTTTAATTGACAGTCTTTTGCTCCCATACTTAATAGTACATAAAATAATAGTGTGTCTTACAATCTTTGAAATCTTATATTTAATAACATATGGTATTCATAATGTACTGCGCTATGTGTCTTATGTACCCAGTACCATTTAAATTTTGCTATCACACTATAAGTCTCGTATTATTATTCTAATTTATAGATAATGCCACTTAGAAAGAATATGTGGCTCATCTGAGGTCATAAAGCCAATAATTGGTAGAATCTAGACCTGAGTCTTTGCTAGCAGCCATGCTATCTTCCTTCAGTCTTTTCTTGCATTCAGTATTACTGAGAAGTTTGAAGTTAGATGGCATTTTGTTTTGTTAAGTAAAATATTTTAAACCAACTTTTGGATTATTTCTTAATCTGTCTGCCTCCTTTTTTCATTCTTTTTCTCATTATCATGTCCATTAAAATGATGGCTAAAGTTTTAAATAGTGGGAATGGGGGTATAACCAATAATGTCATAAAAATTTTTGAGCAACAAAATAGTATTTTAGAGATTTTTAAAGGATATATATGATAGAGAGGACCATACCAGAGGTATCCCTCAGAACTGATTCAAAATTTATCCCTGAAGTAGATAATAAAATATAATGTACTTCATTATCACTGACAAGAGCAGTATTTTAAAGCTGCAAAATTCTAGATTTGTATGGTATGTTTCCAGAAGCATTCTCTCAGGATAAAAACAAAAACAACAACAAAAGCAAAACATAGCCTAAAAACTGCAGAAATCACAACAATAATACTGGGAATATTTTGAAATGCTTTCACAATATGAAGATGAAAGGGATAACACTTTAGAAATAATAAAAGGAACAAAGAGAGACATAGAAGACAGAAAATATTGTGGCCAATGTTTTATACCTATATATATATATATTTTTTTAAAGATTTATTTATTTATGCACACAAGCACTGGGGTACAGGCCAGAGGTGTGGGGGGTGAGAGGATTCACCACAGAGAGCGGGAAGCAGAACAGGCAGATCAACAGAAATACACTGCTGAGGGGAGCAGCGGGCACAGCAGGAGAGGTCTGCCACGCCATGTGGGTCCCCTTCCTGGCCGGCAGCAGGGATCGAACTCGTTCTGCAGTGGCTGTGGTTTGCTTCATAGTGCGTTGCTTAACCCACTGCGCCACCAGGGAGGCCCTATTCCAATATATTTTTCAAGAAATTGCGTTCAGTATATTTTTATGAAACAATTATTTTCCATGGAGAGTAAATCATTGTTCCGGAGAATATTCTTGACCTATTACATACTAATTACTTTTTTTTTCTTTATTGAGGTAGTACTGGTTTACAACACTGTACATGGTAAACCTTCTCATATGTATTTTACCACATCATCCCCATCAGCAAAACACCCATAGGGTGTCATTGGGCTCCCTCCCCTCTTTGTTCTATATCCCCTCTTTGTTACTATATCCTCCTCACCCTCTTATAGCCTTAATTGTGCAGATATATTTTGAGGGCCAGGGCTTAAGAACTTGAGATTGATAATTATGACATTTAAAATCAGTAAGGATAGAGTTCAGTTAATGTTGATGGGCCATTTATTTGAATAATAAAGGAGATGAACTCTTTTTACAATAATTAAAATAATTTCCAGGTTAAAATTCCAGGTCAAAGTGGGAATAATAAAATAATTACAAATACTGATGATATTCATTAGACCTCTGAGAGAATGAATGTCTTATATAGAGGAAGTAAGCCATAGAAAAACTAAAACAGTTATTTTTTTAATTACCAATTATACTATGCAGTGAGTATAGTATTTTGATTGTGAATTCTTTCTTTGGCTTAAGAATTGAGGCAAACAGTGGAAGAGGATGGTGGAGGGTGAGTGGGGGAAGAAAGGAGCCCAATAGAATATGGTGAAAGTTGTTGGAGCATTGGGCAGGGTGTGAAAGTATACATTTGGAGAGGTTTGAATGTTTAACACCTGGAGCAGATACAAAGATGTAAAACTACTTTACCTCAACAAACTTAATTTGGAAAAAAGAAAGATGACTATACAAATGCTGTAACTACATTTATATATGCTTATATGCAAATATATGATATGAATATTTGTTTCTAAAAAGTTATTCAAAGTCCAGTATAAAATACATAGAACAATTTAAAAGTACTATGAAAATTAAAAAAATTCAATAAACTGAGAGATGTATTTCCAATACATATGATAGATGACTGGTTAAAAATATGAAAAAGATAAATTTCCTCTCATCTTCCCTTAAACCTCAATACATGATGCAAAAGATGTATGCAGAAGAAACAGACTATGAATAAATCAGACTTCTCCAAAGAAAATAAAAATTCCCTATAAATGTATTAAATTTTTCAACCTTTCCAAACAATTCTTATCCATAGAACTCATTCTAAGGAAATATCAGAATTATATATGATAGATGTAGAAGAATTTTTTACAATGGGTTCAGTTCTAACTTTTCTCACTAACTACAGATGGTTAACTTTAACATGTATCTATTAAAAAAATAGGAAACAACAAATGTTGGCAAGGATGTGGAGAAAAAGGAACTCTCCTACACTGCTGGTGGGAATGCAAACTTGTCCAACCACTATGGAAAGCTGTGTGGAGTTTCCTCAAACTTCTAAAAATGGAGCTTCCATATGACCCAGCGCAATTCCACTCCTAGGAATCTACCCATAGGACACAAAAACATTAATTCACTTGCACCTCTATGTTTATTGCAGCACTATTTACAATAGGTAAGATATGTAAAAAACCCAAATGCCCAAAAATGGATGGATAACTGGATCAAGAAGATGTGATACATATACACAAATACGATTCAGCAGTGAAAAAACTTAAACTTATGCCATTTGCAGCAACATGGATGGAGCTGCAAGGGGTTATGCTCAGTGAAATAAGTCAGAAAAAAAGAAAAAAAATAGGATGGTTTCACTTACAGGAGGAATGTAGGGGAACCAAATAAGGGGTCAGGAAAACAAATAGTAATAATAATTTAAAAACCAAAATTAACGGGCAACTCTTAATCAGAGACACTCTGCAGGGTAAGAGGAGAGAGAGGGATCACAACAGGGGAAGCTAAGAACACAAGGAGCTGTGTTGATGGTGCCTGGGTAAATTGGTGATGGGAATTGTATGGAGGCTACACCTGAGAGGGAAAAGCATGCATTGTACAAAAAGGAAGAATGACGTAAAAAAAAAATATATATATATAATAAAATTAAAAAACATTAAATATGTAATAAAAACTCTATGATAAAGTTTAATAAGATTGTAATATGGCTAAAACACTAAGATTTTTCAGTTTTTGGCACAACGATAATAGTTGAAAATTGAGATGTCACTATACAGAAAGGAATATGTTTAATAAATTATGGAAAGTTATTTAATGATTTTTAGTCATACTTTTAATAAAGTGTATGTGGGGGCAAGTAACAAAATAGACACACTGGTTTTCATTTTTAAGAAGCAGAATTCACTCACAAATATATTTTCAGCATATCACAAAATTGTTAACATTAATTTTCTGTTGTTGGTGCCATGATTACATGTGATCCTCCTCTCTGTCCTTTTTTCCTTTTCTCTCTCCTCTGTTCATCTGTCACTTTATCTTTCTTTCTCTCACTTCCCAAAGTTTTCATTAAATATATGTTACTTGTATTAGTAAAGACAGAATTAAATGTTACAAAAATTTGCCTGAAGTTATATAGGCATTTTTTTTTTAAGTTTCTGTTTTTTTGCTTACCACACCTTTGTTATTTCTCTTCCATTTCAGTTTTCTTTCTCAGGGTATCTATAATTTTGGTGTCTTCCTTTTACTTTGACTATCTTTTTGTCCTTTTCTTTTGCTTTGGAGTAGCTTCAATTTGGTTCTCTGCATTACTGATTATATTTCAGCAATATTTGTTCTTTTAATTTTAGTCTTTCAAAGGATTTTTAATTAATGCTACTTTATGCTTAACTTTTCCCTTCTATGTAATGTAAAATATTAAAAATATGAAAATAAAAATAAATCTTAGTTTGCATTTTTCCTTAGAAGAATCTTTGCTTTCCTAAATTTTAGCGCAGTGTCCTCATAGTATCTTCTTTCATTCTATTTTTTTTCCTGAAGATTTATTTATTTATGCATACTGAACTGGGGTACAGGCCAGAAGTGTGGGGGGTGAGAGGATTCACCAGAGACAGAGTGGGAACAGAAAAGGCAGATAGACTGAAATACACTGCTGAGGGGAGCAGTAGGTGAGAGAGGAGTGGTCTCATGTGCCATGTGGGTCACCTCCAGGGGGTGGTGGGGATTGAACTTGTGCTTCAGTGGCTGTGGATGCTTCATGGTGCTGTGCCTTAACCCCTTGTGCCACCAGGGAGGCCCCTCTTCTTTCATTCTATTATGGATATGAATATACTGGTTTTATTATATGTTTTAGAGATGGCTTTCAAGATCATATTAGTTTTAAAAAAATATATATAATACCTGCTTAAATCTGTTATTGGTTTATATTTATTATTTATACATGAATTTATTCATCTAACATAAAAGAGATATTTTTAGATCTAATGTTTGTATGTGTTTTGTTACCCCAACTTCACCTGCCATCCAGTTGAGTTATGACAGAAAGTTTCCTTCATTTCTGTAGGTAAAATGAAGTTTGACAGGTAAATCCCAGGTGCCTGGCAAGCTGTCTCTTGATACCGACCAAATTGAGAACCTTTTCCTGCCTTGCTTAGTTTTCTCACATTCCTGGTTAAGCAAATATTAGATATACTAAAATTCCCACAGAAATTTCTTTTGGACTCTCAAAAGCTGTCCATGCCTATCAGTGTCAAAATACATCTTTGTGGTTGACTGTAATTGGTGTCTTCTCTCTGAATGGAAGTTTATGAAGGCTGCTTAGAGAGAAGGTCCCAATTTTTTCAGGAGAAACATCTTTTAGTTGAGGAATGAAGACCTAATTTTCAGTTTATAGTTCTTGTGGACTTCAGTTAAGAACCAGAATGTGTGGGGCTTGGTGGGGGAAGGGTTTTCTAACCTTATTTCAAATATGCAGCATTCCTTTGTCTTTAGTAGCTAAGCCTACACAGTACACTGATATTGTTAACAAACACTCTCTTTCCATCTGTTTTTAGTGGAAATGTCTTCAAGAATCTGCTAATATACTGACTACAGGACTTAATGTTGTGATTATCAAATCTTAAAAAATATCTTGATACTTTAAATATATTTTCATAGTTTTTTTTTTTTTTAATAACAGAGTTTGGAGAAGGTGCGTCATGAGATGTTAAATCCTCTTAAACCTTTAATTTTAAGGTCATGAGTTTAAGCTTTCAGCTTGTAAAAAGTCACAAAATGAGGGAATTAGAGGAAGCACTTTCTTTGAAATAAATTAGCTTGTATTTCATTCCTGTTTCCTTTGCCAAATATCACTTCCAACTTTGGTTTATTTTCCTCTTGAATATTTGACATTTCTGTATTTATAACCAAATAAAACTCCTTTTACCTTTTATCTCCTCTCATGGTTCTTTCAGAAATCCAGTGGACTTATCTTGCTCATTTTTCATACAAATACTGGTAATCTCATTAAGGTCAGTAAGGTAGAAGTCATCTGTTCTCAACAAGTTTTGACAAAGTTTAGACTTTTTTCCTCTGCATTCTTTATTTGAAAAATTCAGTTATCTTTCACTTGCTGGTTGGACAAAACATAAATAGAAATCAGGACATTTTGAATATCCAATAATCCTTCTTCCCTTCATATACATTCAAAACAGCTCTCTATAGTGAACTGAGACAAAAGACACCCAGACTGAGTGCTTACTCAATCTAGGACCAACTTTAATTATTCTGCTTATTTTCTGCTCTCATATTTTATAGCTTCTAACTGCTTTAAGGAATTTTGTAAGTCATCACTTGCCCACCTGACAGAGTGTTTATTATCAGGACCAATTCCAAGTTCCATAATTTCCTATCATAGGTGAAATAAGTGCAGATAAGAGGGGTTATATTCATGAAAGCACAGCAATTTCTAAGCACTTCATGAGTCAATAGACAGGCAAATCAAAGAAACATGACCAACATTTGCTTCACTTAATATCTATTCTGTCATCCTTCCCTAAGTACTTGGGGGGTGGGGAGAGTTAATTTATACAGGGATCAATACAGGATTTACCTACTCAATGATCATAGATCTTAGAAAATGTCAACAATATCAAGCTCCTGGAGAATTATAACTGTGCAATTAAGAATTTCTCCATTTCTAATAGTTCAGCAGTAATGTAATGAAAGAGAAGATGTCTATTTAATTTATTTTTATCATTTATTTTAGATTCTGAAAGGAATTGTAGTTTTAAGCTCAGCCCTATAGAGAATTAATTGACATGACACCTATAAATTTCATGTTTGTGTTACAAGTCTGGGAAATTGAGTCACATTCTTTCAATGTATTTGTTGAGTGACAAAAAGAGATCATATTCTATTCAAATTATGGAACTCTTAGATCCATCAAGAACAACAATCATAGAAAATTAACTCTTTGAAACAGTTTGAAATAATGCTGTCCCTATTTTTGAGCCCATTTTCTCCTGAGTTTTCACATCTAAATGTGTTGATTCAAATCCGTTGACAACATAGCAAAATTCTCTCTATATGTTTTATATGAAATTGTGATTCAGTAATCATACTACGTATTCACATTAGCACACAGATACAGTTGTGTACAAATACGCAGACGTGCACCCACACACACATGCACATCCACATACTGATATTCATTCACAGAAGGCCTAAAGTTCATGTAATCCAGCACTACCAAAAGTCAATTTCATTCTGTTGAAATCACATTAAGAATAAAATAAGTTCATTTCTTTAGAAGGATCTAGCAATCATACTAAGCAATGCTCCTTGAACCTCACATAATTCCTAGATTAATTTTTTAGAAATAGATTCTAGGAAAAGGAATCAAACTGTCCTTGACTCCATATATCTTTTCACTTAACTTCCTAGAGTTTGAGGGATGCTGAGGGTTTTGAAATAAGAGTGACAGCAAAGTTTTATTTTTCCTGATGGTTAGAATAGAATTTTGCACTTAAATGAAAAGTATTGTTCTTAACTGTTGAAATTTATTTTAAAGTAGTACTAGTAATTGATATGTGAGGGAAAAACCTGTTCATCTTATCATTTTATTGACCTGAATTTTCTCCTGGAAACTTTGTACTCTTCTAAATGGAGGGGAAAAAAATGTCTATTTTTTATTTTCAGCATTTGAAAAAATCATGTTGATGGGTTTCCTTACTTCTATGTGTATTTTCTAGTTGGTGGTTTTTATTTCTTTTGGAAAGTGAAGAACTTTTTGGTGTTTTGCTCACTCTTTGGAAAGGGAAATTAGCAGCTGTAGAGTATTATTCAGACTCGGTCTGATTGTATATCTAGAAATGAGGTCCCACCTTAACTGTTTAATTAAAGATTGGAAGAAAATATTTAAGCAGGTGTTAATCAAGTCTTTAAAAATATATTGCCTAGCTCAGTCTTCCCAGGTGCAGTTGAAGTTTTCTTCCCACCTACAAAATAAAGCAGTTACTAGATAGAAAGAAAAAGTCTGTTCTGAGGCCTGGAAATTTCTCTCTGTTTTCTTTTTCTTTTCTTTTGTTTTAGTTTATAATGCTGTATAGATAACATGTTTACATTTTCTCACCCATACTCCCCCTACAAATAGCCATTCACCATCCACCATCCACCCCCAGTGAAAGTACCTCTCCTTTCCTAGAAGTTATTTCTTAAGGTGGAAGACCCTTATGATTAATATCCATATATGATATTGGTTTCTTTTAAGTAAATAATACATTTTTTAAACTTCTTTTCACAGTATATAATTGATATTCTTTTTATAATTAATATACATTTACTACATATACATAAATGCATAACTTGATTAGCTTTGACACACACACACACGCACACATATATATCCATGAAACCATCATTGCAATCAAGATAATATAGTCTTTTTAATGTAAATAAATACCAGAAGGTAAACATAAGAATTGTACAACTCAGTGGTTTATCACAAGTTTAGCACTCAATGGTTTATCATAGCCACCACTCCTGTCAAGAAATAGATATTGCTAGAACTAAGGAACTTCTACATTCCACCAATAACAAGCTATCTTACTCACAGTAAATCCTAACCTATTTTATTGATAACTGCTTGCCTTCTTTACAGTCTTATTCATTTACAAACATTTTATTATAATTTTGTCTAGTTTTATTATATAAGTGGAATATATAGCAAATTATCTTTAATTTTGCTCAATATTATGTTTATGAGAAATAAATTTTATTAACTTTTATAGATATATGCCAATGATAAAGTGATTTTTTTCAAATATTTGGTAAATTTGTAAATGACATAGATTTATATTGAATATCAATCCAATCTTGGATTCTGGGAATAAACTTTACTAGGTCAGGAGATGATACATAGAGAGATAGGAAGATAGATATGCCATTTGTTAGTATTCTGGGTAGAATTTTTCTACGACTTAATATGATATATTGCCTTCAGAAAATAAGAATATTCAAATTATTGGCAAAGTGTAGGAGGCTTATAGTCTGAAGGTATTTGAACACAATGCCTAAATAATAATTGGCCAACCAGTAAGATATTAGGATATATTTTATTTTTTAAATTTTATACATTTATTTTCAAACTTATTTAAGTATATGAGTTCAAATCTTTTTGTTTTTATTTTACATTTTTTAAAATTAGATTTATTTAATTGTATTTGACATCATTTGTAGTCCCCAGGGAGTTCCCACCACCATTTCACCCATGCACCATCAGCTCAGTCCCTTGTGGTCTTTATGCCCTCATCCCTGTCTTTGCCCTCCCCTCCCTCCCTCCCTCCCATGATCCCTTGGGTTTATCTTTGACCTTTTGATCCTGTTGAGTTTTTTTTGTTTGTTTGTTTTTGGTTGTAATTGCCCACTTACTTGAGCTTTCTCTTGTTTTTTGTTTTTTTATTTTTTGTTGTGGTTGTTGTTCTTTCACATTCCTCCTAAAAGTGAAGCCATCCGATATTTTTCTCTTGTCTTCAGGTTTGTTTCACTGAGTATAATTCCTTCCAGCTCCAACCATGTTTTTATAAATGGCCCTAGTTTATCGTTTTTGATTCCTGAATAGTATTCCATTGTGTATATGTACCACATCTTCTTGATCCAATCATCTACTTTTGGGCATTTGGGTTGTTTCCAGGTCTTACCAATTATAAATAGTGCTGCAATAAACATGGGGGTACAGGTACTCTTTTGGATCGGTGTT
>JAGFMF010011381.1:1121636-1178167 GCA_019455555.1 Galemys pyrenaicus
GGGGGTACAGGTACTCTTTTGGATCGGTGTTTTTGTGTCCTTTGGGTAGATTCCTAGGAGTGGGATTGCTGGATCATATGGTAGTTCCATCTCTAGTAGACCGAGGACCCTCCATATGGCCTTCCATAGTGGTTGGGTTAACTTGCATTCCCACCAGCAGTGTAGTAGAAATCCTTTTTCTCCACATTCTTGCCAATATTTATGGTTGTTGGTTTTTTTGATGTGTGCCATTCTTACCGGTGTAAGGTGATGTCTCATTGGGGTTTTAATTTGCATTTCACTGATTTTAAGAGATGTTGAGCATTTTCTCATGTGCCTGTTGGCCATGTGTATGTCCTTTTTGGTGAAGTGTCTTTTACGTTCTTCTGCCCGTTTTTTGATTGGGTCATTGACTTTATTTTCTTGAGTTTTGTGAGTTCTTTGTATATCTTTGTGATCAGACCCTTGTCAGTTGTATGGGGTGCAAAGATATTTTTCCCAATCAGTGGGGAGTCTTTTTGTTTTGGTTAATGTTTCTTTTGCTGTACAGAAGCTTTTCAACTTGATATAGTCCCATCTGTTTATCTTCTTTCTCATTTTTATTGCTTTGGGGGATGTATCTTCAAAGGTGTTACTAAGATGTATGTCTTGTAGCGTTTTACCTATGTTTTCTTCTATATATTTTTGGTTTCAGGTCTTACATTCAAATCTTTTATCCATTTTGAGCTGATTTTTGTACATGGTGTAAGGTAGTGGTCTAGTTTCATTTTCTTGCATGTCGCCGACCAGTTTTGCCAGCACCATTTATTGAATAAGCTATCCTTGTTCCATTGCATATTCTTTCCTCCTTTGTCAAAGATCAGGTGTCCATATATGTGCGGATTTACTTCTGGGCTTTCTATACAGTTCCATTGGTCTGTGTGTCTGTCTTTGTTCCAGTACCAAGCTGTTTTAATTACTATTGCTTTGTAGTAAAGTTTGAAGTCTGAGAGTGTGATACCTCCAATCCCCTTCTTTTTAGCCAGGAGAGTTTTGGCTAATTGAGGTTTTCCATATGAATTTCATCAATATATGTTCAATTTATTTGAAGAATGTCATTGAAATTTTTATTGGAATAGCATTGAATCTATAAATTGCTTTTGGAAGGATGGCCATTTTGATAATGTTGATTCTTCCTATCCATGAGCAGGGGATATCTTTCCATTTCTTCGAATCTTCTTCTATTTCTTTTATTAGTGTTTTATAATTTAGATCTATTTAGGTCTGTTGCTTCTTTTGTTAGGTTTATTCCAAAGTATTTGATTTTTTGGCCTCAGTTGTGAAAGGAATATTTTTCTTGATTTCTTCTTCTTTGGATTGGTTATTTGTATATAGGAAGGCTACTGACTTTTGTGCGTTGATCTTGTAACCTGCTACTTTACTAAATTGGTTGATTGTTTTCATTAGATTTTCTGTAGAGCTTTTAGGGTTTTCCAAGTATATTATCATATCATCTGCAAATAGTGATAGCTTTACTTCTTTCCCTATTTGGATGCCTTGTATGTCTTTTTTCTGTCTTATTGCTCTGGCTAGGACTTCCAGTATTCTATTGAATAGCAGAGGAGAGGGTGGGCATCCTTGTCTTATTCCTGATCTTAAAGGGAATGCTTTCAATTTTTCATGATCATGGTATATAATATTTCTAATACATTGTTGGTTTGGGTTAGCTGAGTATTAACTGGGATGCACTTCCGGAGTATGTGTGGGAGTTTGAGGGACAAGTTAGGTCCTGTCTGGTTCATACTGGAGCTTGAATCTACTCCTGAGCTGCCAGTGCCTGAATACTGTGATAGTAAGAGTTGTTAACATATACATGACCCCTAAGAAACTGAGGTAAAAAAATAAAAGCAATGATTTACAAACCCCTGAAGAATTCTCAGTGGAGGCATAGCATGACAGAGAAAAGCTTCCTAAAATTGCTCAGACAAGTCACTAAATAATAAATAAACACACACAAAAACAAAAACAGTAGCTTTCTGAAATATGGATCAAAAACTAGGGTTTCTACAAAATATTTTGTGAAATATTTTATGAAGAATTAGAAGAAAAAGAAGATTAAATCCCATACACAAGAAAAAAAAGTCAATAAAATGGCTTCTGGAAGATCAGATATTACATTTAGCTAACAAAAAATGCAAAGATAGTCAAAAAGTTCTAATGCACTCAAAAAAAATCCGTGTTTAAAGAATTGATACCGATATTAAAAGAATTGAGAGGAACTATGCTTACAATGACTCAGAAAAGAGATTATCAATAAAATGACAGAAATTATATGAAAGAGACTTATTCAACCTGAGAAAGGACATCTATGAAAACGAAACAAAACAAAACTATAGCTAAAGCATGCTGGTGAGGGCATGTTTTCCCTCTAGGGAAAGGCAAGGCACAGGGAAAAGGTAATGGGTACATTGATAACATATTTATTTCAGCATGCTACTAGAGAATCTAGGAATTGCAATGAGGAAAATAAAAAGAAAACAACAACAACAAAATGCATTAAGATGAAGAAAGAAGGTCAAAAACAAATTTATTTACAAATAGTACAGTCCTATACAAAGTAAGGCCCAAAAGCCTACCACAATTAACAAATAAGCTTGGCAATGCATATTTATCAATTTCGTATTATATTAGTATGTTATAGTCAGTTGAATTTCTAAATACTAGTAATGTTCTCAAAGTTAATTAGAACAATACCATTCACAAAAATAATACCATATTTATGAATAAATATACAAAAGTGCAAAAATTAGAAACTAAAAATTACAAAACTTCACTAAGGGAAAAATTAACTCTACATGGACATATATTCCACATTTGTGAACCAAGGGATATAATACTGTCATGATGAAAATTCCCCCAAGTTGGTTTATAAGTTGGAACAAAAATCCCTGTGAGTATTTCAGTAAGTTTTCTTTCAACAATTTGATAAGATAACCCCAAAATTTATATGGAAAGGTAAAAGATCAAGAGCTTATTAAACAATTTTCAAGTGTTTTTCAAAATGTTTCAAATAAAGGACAAATTTGGAAGAGGATTTACTTTCCAATATAAAAATTTACATTAAAATTGGCATAAAAATAGATAGATAAGAGACAAAATGAGAATTCACACATAAATCTTTAAAGTAAATTGATTTTTGACAAAGGCGTCATGAGAGTACAATGGAGGAAAGCAAATATTGCTGGGACAAATGTTCACCTGCATTATAAAAAGATGATAATAGAAACTTACTTTATACCAGCCTAAAAATCAACTCAAAATGAATCATAAACTTAAATGAATAAAATTTTTAGAAGAAAACCTATGAGAAAATTTTAATGATATTGCATTAGGCATGGAATTCTTAAATATAATGTCAGAGTATTAGGGAAAATTGATAAACTGGATTTCTTCAAAATTAAAAGATTTATGTTTCAAAGCATTGTATCAAGAAAGTGAAAAAAATTCACAAAATGGGAGAAATACTTGTGAATTTTGTATCTCATGAATTACTAATATCCAGAATATGTAGCGAAGTCTTACACCTCAAAATTAAAAGACACATAACTCAATCTTTAAAAATGGCAATAACTTTTAATAGACATTTCTCTTACAAATGACTAATAAGCAAATGAAATGATATTCAACTTTATTCGTCAATGAGAAAATACCTACTGTATGCTATTTCATACTTACTAGCATGGCTATAATAAAAAAGTTAGACAATAATAAGTGTTACTGAGGATTTGGATTAATGAGAACTCTCATATGCTGTTGATGAGACTGGAAACTGGCAGTCACTCTGGAAAGCAGTTGGGTTGCCTTAAAACATTAAACATAAACTTACAACATGACCCAGCAATTCTACATCTGTCATATAAACTTGAAAAATATGTTTATACAAAAAATTTGAAATGCTTGTGCATCACAGTATTTTTTCATAATAGTCAAATAATGGAAGCACTCAAATGTCTATCCATGGATGAATGGCAAGATAAATGTGGTGAACCTACTTTTATAATAATGGAATATTATTCAGCTCCAAAAATGAATGACCACTGGTAACATGTTATAGCATAGGTATGGATATCAAAGAGACATAAGGCAAGAAGCCAGATACAAAAAGATAATATGGTGTATGATATAAAGAGAGCACATTAATTGTTTAGTAGGTAACTGGGGCTGTGAGATTATAGATTAACTGTAAATTAACAAGCAATGGGGTGATGGTGGTGGAAATATAGTTGATTGCATAAATATATAAATTTACTAAAAATGATTGTATTCAATGGGTGAATTTTTAGTATGTTAGTCAGAACTTAGTAAATTTGTTAAAAAATCAACACTATAAAAATAATTCTTTTTAAAAAAAGATTTATTTATTTATGCATACAAGAGCTGGGGTACAGGCCAGAGTCATGGGAGGTGAAAGGATCCACCAGAGACAGAGTGGGGAGCAGAACAGTCATATTGACTGAAATACACTGCAGAGGGGAGCAGTGGGCAGACAGGAGAGGTCTGCCATGCCATGTGGATCCCCTCCCTGGCTGGGGATAGAATTCGTGGTGCTGTGCCATGGATACTTCACAGTGTGGTGCTCAAACCGCTGTGCCACCAGGAAGGCCCACATCTCAATAACTTTAAATTATTTTTTCCCAAAAAACCGAAATGGGTCACTGTGTCTCAAAGAGAAATTATATGAAGTCATTGACTGGCACTTGAATTATAGGCACTTTTATACCCTGTACACATGAATTCAACAAGGTGTGAAGGTTAAAGTAGGCAGGAACTATGAATTTGCCACTCCCATATCATGCTTAATTCAGGTTAAATAATCTTGGAACAAATGACAAGTGGAGCTCCTCAACTTGGCAAGCTGTTAATTCTCTTCCCTTTCACTCTCTTCCATCTTTATCTCATTCCTTTTATTCCTTCTTTATCCCTTAACCTGTCACTCCTCTAATTGTTCTTTCTCCCTCTTGCTCTCTCTCCCCTAAGCACCTATAAAGGTAATCCTGTATGTTAAGACAATATGATGTAATTTCACACTATTTCTATGTTTGTCTGAATGATATATGTTTATCATGAACACCAAATAATTTTCGTATTTACATGTTTATGATTAGCTTTACCTAGATAGTGAGTAAGGTATTGTCTTATGTTTCTTCCTTTGAACGCCTTTTGCTTTTTAAAAGTTTCTGATCAAATATGTAGTAATTTCTTTAAATTTATTGATGGGTTGAATAGTAAATGTCATTTATTAAATGAAGACTATATCTAAGGTAATTAAATTCAGCTGTAAATATTATTTTGCTAGATAAATAAAAGACATTTAGCTACTTGAAAAAAAATGTAGCAATTCAAATGCAGAAGTACCGAGTTTAAGAAACTGATGTTTGCTAAATCTTGAGATTGTTCTTGAGATATAAAAGAATTAAAAATTATCATTTATTCAGTTTTGGTTACACCAACTATATTTTAAAATATTGAACTACACTTATTCACTATTTTTCAAACATCTTGATGAGCTCAAACCAAATTGTATTTTGCCAAGAACGTTTTGCTTTAATTTTTAATATCATGTGTCAGTCAATGAAAGCTAATCCATATGTTTATACATTGTTTAATTAAATTATCAAAATATTGATTTTAAGAGCCATTTGATGTCTAAAGAGAAATTTTAGAGTGTTCAAAGCAGGTTATTTTTTGTATTAATGGTAGGTAAATAAAAATTTTATGGAAGATTCAGAAATATTTTTAATGAACAATTCATTTCTAGGTTACTACAAAATATTAGCTCTTAAAAAATAAAGGTGTATGTCTAGTTGAATAAAGTAAGAATCTAATGATAATAATGTGAATTAAAATTTCCTCATATTTCTCTTCCTAATTTTTGCAACTCTATAATATTTTTGTGAGAAAGATCCTTTTCAGAATATTTTACACAATGTTTTCCTGTTTGTACATATCACATGACAAAACTTAATAGCTCTTTAATTAATTCCCTAATGAATTTTTAAAATAAATATTCAAATATTATTGTCTAAATTCATTTTACTCATTTATTTTTAATGTTCCTAATAGTTTTAATTCCTCCTATTTCTTTCCCTTTAACTTATTCTGGAGATAAAGCTATAAAAATTCACCCTGTCCCTACATAATTTGATTCTGAATATGAAAGTTGCACTATTTCTAACACATAAGCTTGTGTCTACAAACACTTTCATGTGCCTCATGAGTTTGAAAACATGCAAATCACATGGGAAAATATTTGTCACAACACTTTCAATCAATATATACCTATTCACATCTGGAAAAGCTAAAGTCTATAGAGCCTGATTCTATTTCTGTGCAAATGAAGAGTTGTAACTTCATCAAAGCTATGTAGGCAAATCTTTGTAAAACTACATTTATTTTGAAAATTCCAACCACCTTTGTTATGTCTCCTACTAGCCCATATCATGGCATAGCACTACAATATATGTCAAAGGAATACTATATATAACAAAGGAAGCAGAGCAGAGAGGAAAATCTAAGGGTGACAAAATATATCAGTGAGTCTGTGTTCAAACATATTTGTATTTAAGAAGATATTAAAATATTCAAAGTCATCCTCTTTATTAAATGTGAATATATATATTTGAAAATATAAACATGAAAAAATTATATATTCATTGGGACAGAAAGAAACAAAACATTCTTAAAAAGATGTTTTGAAGACAAAGTCAAAAATGATGAACTGAAATTTTACAGAAATCATGAAAAGATGGTGAGACTCTTTCTGATATGGGTTGTAACTTTTTAAAGTTAAATTTTGGTGAATAAAAGAAAATTAGCCTTCAACAGGCTAGCCTTAAATTAATTTTCTTGTTGTGAATAGGCTTTCAGATATTGACCTAATGATATTTGAGTCTAAAGAAAATTATTAAACATACTTATTACTGGGAAACCAAAATGAATAGGAATTAAAATTGGGATTGCTTTCAATTTTTGGTCATTAGGCACTGTGGGGAGGAATATATTTCTATATGAAATGTTTTCATCTCTTTTTTCATTGGTATCTTCAATGGAAATCCTATTGGCTAGAAGATAAGTTTGGGGAGAGAGAGAGTAGGTAGAAAATGTGAAAATAAGTAGGTGGAAGAAGTTAAAAATTAGATTGGAATTCTCAATAAGGGTAAAATAATAGGTCCTTAACATAAAATTAGAGTTGTTTTTTTATGTTTTGAATTGAAGAAGTTAAAATATTCCTGGGGTGGAAATATTTTAATAACATAAAACACAGGTACAGGTATTGTGCAGTCAAGAAAAGATATTGAACATCAGAACTTCCTTCCGATGGACTGGTCCAGAGCCAGACTTTCAATTTGCCTCAATGACTTTACCTTCACATCACACTCAAGTAGAGATGTCCTCTTCTAATACAGTGACAAGGTAATTTCAATGTAACATGAGGAATATTGGTTCAAAGACAGTAAGTGTTAAAATAATCTTTAAGGGGGCTAACTGTGATGGTGCAGTAACAAGACATTTTTAAATGTCTGGTGTGCTCTGTTTGTACTGGACAGTAATGTTTTACATTCCATTCGTCTCACTTCGTCTCCTTGGACTGCATTCTCCCTTTTAAGTTAAGAGGCAGTTGGCAGAGTTTGTTCCCTGGCATAGAGGAGAAAAGAGATTGTTTCTTTCCATGTTTTCAGAATTCAAAACACTTGTGTTTATGCTAGATCATGATGATAAAAACTAGAAATGGCAAATTACTCAAGGTTTGTGGTAAATTCACTTTTGCAAAGAAGTTAGGATCCTTTTGACATTTATTGCCTTGATAAATGAATATACAGGCATTTTTTACTTTGTTATATTCTCTCAGGTACAAATGCATGTTCTTTGAACATGGGCATCCTTTTCTCCTGCTCAATGTGTAGCAAACATGGCAGCATCTGTATATGCCTTCTCACTTTCAAAGAAGGAAAATAAAATTATCTCATATTTGATTCATTCCCTAACTCCTGACTCTGCATTCATTCTTTTTCATTAGAATGTATGTTCCTAAGAATGGCATGATCATAAGGATCATTGTCAGCATTCCTCCCTTCAATGAAAATACATCCTGTTGTCTAGAACACCTGTATTTGGGCTGACTTACTGATCTCTTCTTTCAATTCTAGTATTTTGGCTTTTGTTAGTGATAGTGATTTAGAAAATTATTTTTAGAATTACGTTGCTTTGTCTTCTCACTGTACTTGGATTCTGATGCATTTTGAACAGTTTTCTCCTTTGGGAATATCATACTATTTATGTTGAGGTTGTGGCTTCCCCAATATTTGAATGCAGAGATAGCGGGGGGAAACTTCAGAATACTAAGCAAATCAAACAAGACAGACGCATATTTACTTCTTTCAGAATGAATATACTGATTTCACTAAATGTGTATGATAAAACTGAAACATTGATTCTTAAAGAGTGATGACTTGACAACGATAATGACAAATTTCAGCTAAACCTTTTTTGGGGGGATGGTACTGATTTACCTTTAACAGCTATGACGCTTAATGTCAACTCTGTTACACAATTATAGTGGACTCAGCAAGATCCCACCTGTCTAATCATATGGCCATTTATTCATACAAATCGAAACTTTTAAAACCCTTTATAAATTTAAAGAATAGCTATATATTTTGTTCTCAAAGAAAAATCAGTATCTTAATATATAAATCAGTTTCTTAAAATGCCAATCTTCCATGACATGTTTGCAAAAGTTAGAAATCTTTCAGAAACTAATCAAGCCAGTTCTGCATGTAGTGCTATTATTCAAATTGAACAAGCAAAAATAAAGTATTTGGGGTGCACATCAAAAGGGAAAAAGATAGTAGATAGTAACAGGCCTGGGTCAAGCTGGATTGCCTCAGCAAAAAAAAAAAAAGGTTTCAGGGTTAAAGCTGAAAAAAAACAACCAACTACTTAATCTTGTAGAGACTTAAACTCCAGCATAATCTGTGGTGGAGGTCCTCAGGAAACCCTTTTTGTTGTGAGGAGGGGAGACATAAACAATTATTCTGAACATGTGGCAAAGCAAAGAAATTAGAATTTGGCAGGCTCAATTGCATTAATTTTGCTCTGGGTGTAAAATATGTTAATTTACCACTGTCTGGAAGATATCATGATGAGTCATTCCCAAAACTACTTAGAATCTACTTCTAACGTTTCCTTAATTTTTTGCTTTAAGCGTTGCTTTTTCTTTCCACAAATCTACTTTTTAATCATTTGAAAAAAATATGAAAATCCTTTTAGTCCATTTCAGGGCAATTTTTAATAGAAATTGTTGAGTTGAATAGCTGGTCATATTTAATTTCCATTCTGAAGTCATTTTGTATTTTGTTTGATAACACATTATTTCTTTCAAATTTATTGTCAAATCAGAATTATACTGTATTCATAAAATGAGCTCTTCTGATACTGAAAGATTTTTACCTGCACTTTTCAAGTATTCAGAAAAATCTTGAGTAATTTACTATGTGAAGAGCAGTAGAGGATTGTATTGAAAGCAAAACATACAAATCCAGTAGGTTGAAAAAATAATTTTGTTTTATGATCTCAAAATATCTCCAAACTTTGAAACATAACACCCTGACTACACAAATAACCCAACTTCAGCAGATGTCTCAAACTCTGTATTAAATAGTTCCTTTGCTCTGTCTTCAAAATTACATCTAACTTCCCTTTTTCCCAACCACTCATAATATAATGAATAATAATCCTAAATTAAACAATTTCAAAATAAAACATAAAAATCTATCAGGGTTTATAATCAATTGATAAACGTTTGCCAGTGTGCCATTGAACAAAACAGAGGCAGTACTCCGTTTTATGAGGGAAATACAAAATAGCAGAATAAAATCAGTATTTGGAGAATTGTTTAGTTTTCTCTATTTTGGGTAGAAAACATAGGTTCCCAAACTGCTGCTACCTTCCTACCTGTTTTCAATGTTAGCAATGAACATGGAATTTTAAAATTTACACATATACCACTTATCTCTTAAAATAGCACTAGACGTATGTGAAATCTCCAAATTAAAATTTCACCCCCCACACACAAACCCCAACTACAGGACATGGTAACCACAAATGTCTTGAGATATTCACTGAATCATCCCCCTTTCCAAAATTGTCCATCTGTCTTTGAGAGTAGTTGTGATCTGGAGGTTCAAGTTGACTTACTCACTGAGCTGCTTGCCAGCTTAGATGCACTTTGTAGGTGGAAAATTGTTGGTCTTTGTCCCTCCCAGCTTGCAAGTAAAGTGAAGCTGCCAAGAGATAAACACATTCTAAGTTTATCATGCTATTCTTGGCCTCAAACTACAAGCCATAAGGCAACTATTGCTCAAGGTACCGTGTTTACAAGTGTTCAGTCCTCCGCTGTTTCAGAGACCCAACAAGATGGAATTTCTTCCTGCCAGCCTATATTTTTTTTTTCTTAAGCTTTCACATTTCTCAATTTTTTTCTCAACAATTTTGCAAAAGTAAGGAAAGGGAGCAGTTTTTTGACAGCATCTTGAAGGTTTGAAATCTCATGAAAATTCTGAATATTGTGTTTAGGGGTTTTCTCCCACCAAGGCATCCTAGTTCTCAAAAGACTAGAGGCTCATTTCTATGATTAGGAGCGTTATTGTATTGATTAATTGTTATTTTACTTAAAAGTGAACAAGATGGATACTAATGCATCTTGAGATAGATCTTTTCAATTTTTGCTATATACCCCCCTCTTTTTTTTTTTTTTTAACTGTTCGACCTTTGGTTTTACCACATTTATTGTTATGAAATCACTATTTGTCTTTTAATTGATATGACTTTTCTTCTTGGTTAGCTATATTAAAAATAGTTTAATCAGGTTGGGTATATTCTCAAAGCTCAGAGAAAGTATATTTTTGAGAAAGAGAAAAAGTACTGAGCTAACTTTCTTCACAAATGTCTTCCTGGCTGCATTGGGTAACAGGATGTATTGAGTTCATACATCTTAAATATAAAAGAGGAGTATAGCTATATCACATCCTATATTGGCACAGTATATTGACATGTATTATGTATGATGTTACACTGTTTAAATTATTAGAAATCACATTAAAAGAAATTATAATAAGATAGGGCTTTTTACCAAATCTAGACTATTTGGCAAAGATATGATAATCAAGTTCAATCCTTGATTTACAAATAAGACTTCGAGCTCTCAGAATTTTATAAGTATATTCTATATCATGATTTCCTTGCATTTCATTAAAAGTAACTTTTTCTTTAGAGTTCAGCTTAGTACGAAATTTACCTATAGAATCAAAGCATAATTCTTTTCTTCAACATGGTAGTTATTAATTCAAGCCCTGAAAAAAGTTTTGGACAAACTCCCATTAATATCTGCTTCTTCAATGATTTGCTGTTGCTGCAAATTAGATATGTTGATTACATGACAAATGGAAAGAAAATAAGAGAAATTTTACTTATTCTGTTTTAAGTTCTAAGTTTAGAGAAGAAATATTTGCAACAACGTACTCTGGATGATTGCAAGGAAAATATATTGTTAATATGAATCATTACTTTTGATTACTGTAAGGATCAAAATTATTATGACCTCTCTATGGATAGAGAGAATTTTAAGGACTACTATGCCTAAGGATAGGGAAGAAATATTTGCAATGACCTACTCTGGAAGATTGCAAGGAAAATATATTGGTACTATGAATCATTACTTTTGATTACTGAAAGGATCAAAATAATTATGACCTCTCTATGGGTAGGGAGAATTTTAAGGACCATTATAACTAAAGATTAGAATGGATTTTTCAACTACTCTGTGGCCCTGAAGATACGCAGATCAGATAACAGAGTGTAATCATTGAGCATTCTTTTTGAAAAATAATCTACTTGCTATTGTTAGAATTTACCTTTTCTGTTCCACTAGCAACAACAACAAAAAAAGAGTTACCTTTTCATGAATGTCTGTAAAAATATTAACTATCTTTCACCCATATAGTAAAGTATGTGGCAAGATATATATTCTAATGATCATCTATCCAGAAACTCTTAGTCTTTTCTTTACAGCTATCTTGCTCTTAATTCATTTCAATTGTGTTTTTAAATGTTCTTATCTAGCACAGAGTAGCTAAATGCTATATAAAATTTGCTATAACACTTTAAAGCATATTGTCAAAACTTACAAAAGGCTTCTACTTTGAAATTCTGAGAAATGGCCTAGATTCTGAGGGAATTTAAAACGGACTAATCATTAGTGCTAAGCAGGGTTTGCAGTCACAGTTGGTGGAGGAGACTCTGTCAAAGGCACAAGATAGGTCACGAGATCTATCTAGTATGTTAGTAGACCTAGTGCAGAAACTTCTTGAATTTTTATAATCTTTTGCACTTTGTACATTTATTTAATTTTTTAAAGTGTGATTCTTCATCATAAGCTAAACTTAAGTAGGTCTAGAGGTGTTAGGTAAATTTCTGCACTCAGTGTCACTAGAAAGAAATTAAAAATTTAAAGTTGTCAGTAATAAAGCATATTATCAAAAAAATATAAAAATAATAAAAAAAATAAAGGGACACACAACCTTTATTTGAAAAATGAGAAAATTTTTATGTAGAAAACGTTCCCATTTCTGAAATACATTTGCATTATTTATTAAACCAAGATGTCCTTTTGTCTTTGAATCTTCCACTGGAATTTTTGTTTTTGATACAATTTTTGTCATTTGTTTGATGGATGTCCTTGAGAGGGTGTGTAGGAGATAACATAGTATGTATCTGTAGTCCAGAAAATGCTGTGATAAAAACAGCCCCTAATTTAAACAGTCTCTTAAATTAAGTTTATTTCTTAGTTGTTCAGTGTGATGAAACTGTGGTCTTCAGATTAGAGACTGTTTATGAGTTATTTCAAGATGTAATTGATGAAGATTTTATCCATAACATGTACATTGATGACTATTGAGGGAGGATAAGACAAGGTGAATCACTGTGTTACTCTTAAAACTTGTATCTGAAAATGGCATGTACAACTTCTTTCTCATATTTAAAAAAAATATTTATTTATGCATACAAGAGCTGGGGTGTAGGCCAGAGGTGCAGGGGTGTGAGAGAATTCACCAGAGACAGAATGGGGAGCCGAACAGGTGGATCTACTAAAATACACTGCTAAGGGTAGCAGCCCCAGAAACAAGAGAGGTCTGCTAGGCCATCTGGGTTATCTCCCTGGCCTGGATCAAGCTCAGGCCACAGTGGCTGCAAATCGCTTCATAGTGCTGAGACTTAACCCTCTGTACCACTGGGGAGGCCCAACTTCTTTTCACATTTATTCAGTCAAAGCGAGCCACATGATATTGTCTATCCCCAAACATAGTAGAGAATTGCTTTTACCTTGTGTCTTCAAGTAGGAGATGTGGAAAATTACTGAAGAAAGCTTTATGATTTGATTATGTGGGGTAAGGCTTATAATTGTTAAGGAAAGTTACTTTTTCATAAGCTACCAAGGTTAGAAAGCATTTGATAAGATTTTAATATTCCTGCCTAACAAATTTAATACATACTATTCTGGCAGGTTTTTTTTTTTTTTTAGCATAGAAGAACTGGGGTATAGGCTAGCAGTAAGGTGGTGATAGGGTTCACCAGAGACAGATGAAGAGCAGAACAGATGGATTTATTGAAATACAATGCTGTGGGGAGCAGTAGGCGAGACAGGAGAGGTGTGCCACACCAAATGTGGGTCAGCAACCCTAGCCAGAGATCAAACAAAGCCTACAGCAGTGTTAGCACTAAGACTCAACCCCTAGACCACCAGGGAGACCCCTATTCTGATAGCTTTTGAGGGGCCTCACATTTACTTGCACCTAGTTTTTCTTTATTGTCCCTGTGATAATTATGCTACAACAACCACTGTTGGGGAAATTTTAATGTTTCCACATCTTACTTAGTAGGTAAACAAGGAAGTGTGTGTCTTTATATATGAACTATAGTGAATATCAGCAGCTGCTTAAACTTGGTTGGAGACCAAGTTTATGTTCTGTGAACTTGATGTAGAATGTAGGTAGAACAAGAGCTATCATAACTTGGTATATAAATTCATGTAAAATTATGCAGAAAACATGACACACTTTATGAAGCAAGCCATTTCAGTGCATTTAGATCAAATCAGAGTGGACAATATGTCCGTTCATGTGGAATGATTAACATTACAAAGATTTGGTTCTTGGATATTCAACAATATGCTGGAAACATTAAGTATTAGCAATAATTTCATTTAAATGGATCAATATATATTACACATAAATACACAATTTCAATCAATTAAAACATCCCATTAAAGACTTTAAGGAAATCTTGATGCGTCTTACATATTATGGTGACTTATTTTGATCTGTCACTTCCCTTAAGTATAGTAACATGATGATTGTCCCTGATATTGCATTTTCCATTTTTTTAAGTTAATATAGACACTAGATGCACAGGAAATGACAAAAAAAATCTCCTTGTGTATCAAGGAGATTTGCATGTGAGGGTGTTGCCACCTATTTTTGTATAGTGTTTTCTAGTACATATTTTCCCTACATCCTTCACTAACTTAAAACATATGGGTGTGAAAGAAGCCCTGGGTCATTGTTCTGAGAAAAACTCATGGGACAATGTTAAAATAAAATAAATAGCAAAGCATAAGAGGCTCTCAGTAAGCAGAGCAGGGAGAACAAAAGAGAATCCTTAAATAGAGAAGCTAAGAAGTCACATGAGTGAGAATATATGGAAAATGAAAGGGAGAGAGAGAGAGAGAGAGAGAGAGATCAAGTATATGAACTCTCCCTCTAGAGCTGTCTTGATTCCCACCTCCTTTTTTCTCAAGGTGGTCTGAGTAGGTTTCTTTTCCTCATAATCAAAAGACTTTTCTGTAACAGTGGAGGTCTCTTAAATCTAGGTAGCAGAATCTAAGCAGACTATTGCTATAAGGAAAATCTTAAATTACAATTATTATGACTAGTTTGGAGTAGTTATGTTCAGTAGGTCCAGCAGTATTCTATTTGTAAGTTTCTAGGTAGTTTCTTAAAGCTCTATATAGAATATGAGGATTATCTAGAAAGCTATTAAGCTATTTCAGAAATCACAGAACTTAAGCTTTCTATATAATTGTTGAAAATATGGATGTTACTTGTTATTGACCTATTCTCTTTTGTGTTTGGAAGTTTACAAGATCCCTGAAGTGTCCCCAGAGTGAGAATTATACTGGTTTGTTCATACAATATACAATTTTCAAGTTACAGTCATAGGCTGCTTTTTCTGAAGAATATACCACATTGCAATGGGGCAGTGAGTACCCAGTTTTCTTCTTTATTAATCCACATCAGCTAAAACATGTATACCTTTGGGAACAAAGGGAAAACTTTAAAAAATACACCATATGGGTGCAATTTATTGAATGTTTTATATTTTTGGAGATTTTAGACAACATATCACAAAGCTTAAGATGTCAGTCCCGTTCGATACCAGTTAGGAATGGTAGTATTGCTCTTACATCCCAGTTGTCATTAACTACTGTAAGTCATTTGAAAATATTATCTTTTATCTTTTAAATTAATTTATAATGTTTGATGCTTTTTATAAAATGTAAGCAAAAAGAAAGTAACATTTATGTTCAAGATATTTCTTTAATTGAGACAACACATAACTTTGGTTAAACTTTGTAAGTTGGAATTCACAATAGACCTAATGTAATTACTGACATTATATTAGCAAAGATGTATGAGGTCAAGATGAATATTATCAGACATTGCAAATTCTTATTGTCATCTTTTTTATTTCATGAAGTCAGTTAACAAACAGTAGCTAAATTTTGTATGTATCGGACATGGTATTTGAAGGCTAAGACATTGGAAGTCTTCAATATTTGATCTCGGGGATTAACATAAATACAATGCTCAGTGTAACAAATATAACAAGTAAAAAGTGCTCTGGATCTAGACTCAGAATGCCATTTGCAACAACATGGTTGGCATATGAAATAAGTCAGAAGGAAAAAGATATATACAGGATCGTGTCACTTATATGTGGAATATAAAGAAACCAAACTAAGGGTCAGATAAAGACAAGCTTAAAAACTAAACCTTGAAAACTAACTGTAAAACTGAAGCATAAAGAGAGGAAGGGTACGAGAAAAATGAGAGGGAAGAGGAAAGAGAGTGCAATGGACTATAGTGGTGGATTATTTGTGATTTGGGGATGGATGTACCGTGGTGGCAATGATAATGTAAACCAGTGTTGAGAGAAAGAGAGACAGGAGAGAGTACAGGAGGGGATGGGAGGGGAGAGAGGGAGAGAACAGGAGAGGAGGGGAGAGGGAGAGGGAGAGGTGGACAAGTTGTGGAGGTTTCTCAAAAAGATTAAAAATATATCTTCTATATAATCCAGCAGTTTCACTCCTGATATCTACCTGAAGAAACAGAAGAATGCAAAACCACTGATTTGCAGGGATATATACAGTCTTATATTGGTTGTAGCAATATTTATAAAAGCCAAGTTCTTGACACAAAGACAATTTGTGCCCAAAGACAGAGGGTTTACTAGGAAAATACGGTACATATACACAGTGGAACACTACTCAGCTATAAAAGTAGATCAGCTCTTGCCATTTGTGAAAACAAGGGTGGACCTGGAGAGGATAATGCCCAGCAAAATAAATCAGGAGAAACAAAATACCAGATATTTTCACTTATATGTGGGCTATATAGAAACAAAACCAATACTCATATTTCAAACCAGTAACAAACCCTAGAAAACAGATTCTGGGTCTACAAGAGTTTGATGGGGGGAAACACAGTGGGGAGAGGGTGCAATAGACTATAGTGGAGGACTATGAGTATCTTGGTGGTGTGTTGTTGCTACAAGCATCTGAAGATGTGTGATCCTATACTTCTGAATCATGTTGTAAAATAATGTTACCTTGAGTAAAATCAAGGGTGATATATGTACTGAAGTCAAGAGGTGTCTTCATTTGCATGTAATGAAGTAATAGCATATCCTATATAGATCAAAATGGATCATTTACAGTTTTTTTTAAATGAATTGATACGGACTTTAACCATCAAACCTTTTAGTTCATTTCCTACTGGGATGTAAAACTAAAGATATACATAAGAAATACAATTTGGAGTGGTACTTAAATTCCTTACAGACTATTCAAATAATCGATTTGTCTTTAATAACCAGTTCTTACAAGACAACTGAAATGCACAAATCAATGATGTGCATGGATTTGCCCTCCTTGACCTACTGTGGTCTTAATAATATTATTAGAATAATAATGTCATCATCTAATGTGATCTTATAAGCTACCACAGATTGTATCCACCCCTGCTTATTTTCTGTTCTAAAGATCTTTGTGACTTGACTTAAAGAAAGTGAAATCTATTGTTTCTCCCTGAGGTTGTCATACCAACAACAATTATTTAGCTGTAATTGGTCTGTAGGAGGTCAGGATCAGTAGCCTTAAAATGTGCTTTAAGGATTTAAGATTTCAGCTCAGTGGTTAAATTATAGCAGTCTTTCTCTTTACAGTAACATTTTGAAAATTCCTATTTTAGACTTGTTTGCGCTCCCTTTTCTTATCTGAAAGTTTCAGTCCATTAACAAGAGTGCTCATGGCTTCAAAATGTGATTGTTTTGATTATTCTTAAATTTATCAGGTTCTAATTCTCTGCAGCTGAATGTGAAACAGTGATTCTGTATTTTCAAAAGTATGCCATCCAGTTGGTAGTATATTTGATTGTGTCTGAAAAATGAAAACACTGAAAAAGTTTAAGTCCTCCTAAGTCCAATAAATATTTTATAGCCACTATAAACTTCTGTCTTCCTCCCTGTTTTCTTCCCCCTTTTTTTATACAAAGGTTTCATTTTATTTACTCTGTCTCTGCCTCATTATGCTCATATGCAATATATCTGTCACAGCTGAGGGCCATAGTCACATAGTTAGCAAGGACAATAAATTAGAAATACACAAAATATGATTTGATGATACTCAGGTCATCAGTGCTGGTCATTTGTTGATTTGGAATAAGGTCTTCCTTACCTTTTATGTAGATTTGATTGTCACAAATATTTAGCAAATCTAGCATTTTGTAGAAAAGATTGAGAAGACATTTTAACATTTTGACACCTATAACAGCATAGTCTTCAAAAAGTTAGTAGTCAATATTTCCTTTACAAAAGAAATTATAAAGAGATCATTTATGACTATGCAAATGTGCCTCACTCTAGAGGTGTGGAATAACTGTTGTTCTTTAAATGATATATATATTATATATATATATATAAGTCATGGGACACAACACCATTTTGTCAGTTTGGAATTACATATATGATGGTGGTGTCAATAGACATTACCACATAGCTTAGAGGTATTGTAAACTATACCATGGAGCTTTCTGTAATTACCTTCTCTACCATTCACACAACAATGAAACCACCTAATAGTGCTTTCTCAGACTGTATTCCTGTTGTTAAGTGAGGCATGATTGTGTATAGGTGTGTTTTCTATATGTGTATATCCATGTCATCAAATCATTGGATTGGTGTACTGTCCTTAAATTTCCTCTG
Organism: Galemys pyrenaicus; assembly: GCA_019455555.1. Lineage (NCBI taxonomy): Eukaryota > Metazoa > Chordata > Mammalia > Eulipotyphla > Talpidae > Galemys > Galemys pyrenaicus. The sequence continues at coordinate 1,140,252 of JAGFMF010011381.1, forward strand.
TCCTTTAACCATGAGAATTTACTATTTACGTAATTTTCTATCCCTAATTATAATATAATAGCACTATCTGTTTCTTCTAGCATATTTAACTCAGATAACCAGCAGTCTAGCTATATTTATTCCTTTAAAGATAGCCCTCATTATCCTAAAATCTTGGCAGAAAATATTGAATGATAACAAGTTAAATAAAGATGCGTATTATTTACTCAACTTTTGAAACAGTTGAATCCATTATTAATCTGATCAAGAAGTTATTACTTTTACTGTGTTCTAAGGAAGGTGGCTTTACACAGGTATAACAAATTCAAACAATAATTTTAGTTAAAAGAAAAAAAAAAAAAACGATGGGACTCAGCTTATCGTTCCTAATAACTATATAGTGTTGTTAAGACTACATCTTTATGCATATCAAGTACCAACAGTGACTTTGTTGCTTCTTAGCAACAAAGGAATAATTGCTTTAGAAAATTAGAATTCATATGGCATTCTTATTTATTTTAAAAACTGATTTGTCAGTTGATTATATACCTGTATAATTTGGGTCTTACATTTTTACACCTCTTTATGTTCACATGCTTTATTCACTTTCCATCAAACTCCTATGCCAGTACCTTATCCCCTTCCCTCCCTTATTCCTTCCTAAGTCCCCTCTATTCCTCTGGTAGCCAATAAATTTTTTCCCCAGAGGCTAAAACTTGTTTTTGCTATTATTTGTATATATTTTTTGTTTATATAGGTATTTCATAGATTAATGAAGTCATCTAGTATCTGACTTTTACTTTCTGACTTAACTTACCATAATCACCTCAAGGCCCTTTTATTTTGCCTCTAAAGTCACTAATTCATCCTTTCTAATAGCTGAGTAATATTTCACTGAGTATATCTTTCACAATTTATTTATCCAATCATCTGTTACTGGGCACTTAGGTTGGTTGCAGTTGTAGATAGTGTTGCCCTGAAATATAGGAGGCCATAAATCTTTTGGTATTACTATTTACATATTCTTAGGGTAAATATATAGCGGTAGTATTGCTGGATCATATGGAATCTTCATTTTTATTTTTTAAGGCACCTCCTATCTGATGTCCTTAGACATTGTGCCAAGCTATATACCCACCAACAATGAATGAGGAATGAGTGTTTCTTTTTCTCCACATCCTCAGCAACATTTGTTGTTTCCTTTCTTTTGGAGGTAGGTTCTTTTCTAAAAATATTGACATGTGTTTTATGACCCAGAATCTAGTCTATCTTAGTGAATGTTCCATGTGAGCTAGAGAAAAATGTGTATTCTGTGATTTCTGGATGAAGCAATTTATAGATATCTGTTATATACAGATAATGGATGGTGGTGTTGATGTCAACAGTTTCTGTACTGATTTTCTGCTTACTCTGTCCATTTCTGATAGAGGGCTGCTGAAGTCTCCAATTGTAATAATGGATTCATTTATTTCTCTGTGTAGTTATATCAGTGTATTCATCATATCTTTTGATGCTCTGTCATTAGACTCAAACACATTAAAAGTGTTGCTTCATTTTTTTGGAGCCTTCTGTTTTTTGTCATTTATGTAACACCCCTCTTTATCACAGATCACTTTTACTGCATGAAGTCAGCTCTATATGAAATTAGTATAACTATCCCACTTTCTTTTGATCATTGTTAGCAAGGTATACTTTTTTTTTTTCCATCATGTACTTTTTAATCTGTATGTGTTTATATATTTAAAGTGGATTTCTTGTGGGAAATACAAGGTGTTGTATGGTATCCACTGTATTTTCTAAATGCTGCATTTAGATCAATGAGATGTATTTATTTTTTCTTTTTTTTTTAAAGATTTATTTATTTATGCATACAAGAGCTGGGGTACAAGCCAGAGTCGCGGGAGATAAGAGGATTCACCAGAGACAGAGCATGGAGCAGAATAGGCAGACTGACTGAAACACACTGCTGAGGGGAGCAGCGAGCGAAGCCGGAAGATGTCTGCTCCACTGTGTGGGTCCCTTCCTTGGCCAGCCGCAGGGATCGAACTTCTGTTGTAGTGGCTGTGGTTTGCTTCATAGTGCGTTGCTTAACCTACTGCGCCACCAGGGAGGCCCTAGATCAATGAGATTTAAAGTGATTATTAATATAATGTGATTAGTGTCTACCATATTTATTGCTTTTTTTCAATCTGATGCCCTTGTATTTAGTTTCAGTTTTTTTATCTTTTCTCTTTTGTAGTTGTAAGTGATCATCTGATGTTAGTCATTCTCTTTTCTTTCTAGTATATCAATTAGACTTTTCTTTACATTTTCTAGTGCCTAGACAATATTTTGCAGTGTAAATGTACAGTAAATCCAAGTCTACTTTTGAGTAATAGTATGTCTCTTCATCCACCATACAAATACTTTAAAACAAAATAACACTAAGTCTTTCATTAGTCCCCTGTGTCATTGCTGTCACTTATTTCATGTTTTCATAAGCATACATAATTGAATATGTTATTGATATTATTTTGGAAAAACAATGTCTGTTAGACCAATTATGCCTATGAAAAATAAAGACTTTTATTTTAGCTTTATTTATTTCTTGAAGGTCTTTTCTTTGCATAGATCTGACCTATATAATTGCCCATTTCTGTAAAGAAACTTTGAACATTTACTGCAATTCAGGTCCACTGGCAACAAATTCCTCCAGTTTTACTTTGCCTCAGGAAGTTTTTATTTTTCCTTGATTTTTGAAGGATATGTTCATGGGATACAGAATACTAGATTTTTTTTTTCTCTCAGTACTTTAAACATTTCACACTACTCTCTTGCTTGCATGGCTTCTAAGGAGAATAGGGTATAATTATTACTTTGTTCCTCTAAATTAAGTTTTTCTTTCTGGCCACTTTTAGGATTTTTTTCCTGCACTGTGTAAATGACATGCCTTATTATATTTTTTTGTTTTTTAAAAAAAGTGTGTGTGTGTGTGTTTATACTGTTTAGTGTTCTTTCAGCTTTCTGGGTTCATGATTGGATATCTTTCATTAATTTAGGGGAAATTCTCATTCTTATTACTTTAAATATTTCCTTTGTTCTTTTCATTCTCTACCTTGTGCTGTTCCTATTAAGCATATAATATACCTTTTAGAGTTGCCACACATTTTTTTTTAAATTCTCAGTTGTTAGTGTTTCAAATATTTCTTTTGTTTTGTTAATTCTTCTCCTTCCTTGTTCTAGTTCCATTAAGAGTATATTACAACTTTAAAATTGCTGTACATTTCTTGGATCGTTTATTGTGGTTTTTCTCCATCATTGTTCTTTTTTCTTTTGAGTTTTGGAAATTTTATTGAGATATAAATTGAGCTCAGATATCCTTTCATTATGTCCAGTCTACTAATAAATTCATCAAAGACATTCTTCAAATCTGTAACTGTTTTTTAATCTAGTATTTATTTTTGGTTCTTTCTTTGAATTTCTATCTCTCTGCCTTCATTGTCCATCTGTTTCTACATGTTGTCTACTTTATTCTTTAGCACATTATTCATAGTTGTTTTAGATTCCCAGTTTGCCATATCTAAGTCTGAATCTGATGTTCTGTCTTTTCAAACTTTTTTTTTTTAATGTTCGTGTTTCTTATGATATTTTCTTAATAGCTGAACATCTAGTACTGGGTAAAAGGAACTGTTGTAAATAAGCCTTTAGCATTGTGATGCTGGATGCTGAGGCATGGAGAGAAGGAAAGCATCCTACAGTCCTGTGATTGTCTTTTAGTGAGTCTGTAACTCTGATCTGCACAGTTGTTTCTCACCTTTATCTACTTTATCTGTCTTAGGTAGGACATTATGACTACAGGGTGTTGGAATTGGATATTTTCCTTTTCTTATGTGGAAGATTAGAAGGGGAAGTAACTGTTTCTTTTCTTCAATTGGAAGGCTACAGCTGTCTGAAATTATTTCCCTTCCCACAGGTTGGTTAATCTCTGATAAAAGTCAGCAGATTTTATTTTTGTTAAATAGTTTTTCCTGATGGAAAAACTTATTAAGAACCATGGAATGCATCATTTTATTTAAAAATATTTCTTGGGTCTCCTTATTGGTGTAAGGCATTGAAGCACAGCACTATGAAGCTGTCCACAACCACTGCAACAAGAGTTCAATCCCTAGTCAGGGAGGTGACCCACATAGTGCAACAGACCTCTACTGTCTTACCTGCTGCTCCTTTCAGCAGCCTGTTTCAGTTGATCTGCCTGTTCTGTTCCCCACTCCATCCTCTGGTGAACCGTCACCCCCTGCACCTCTGGCCTGTACCACAGTTCTTGTATGCATAAATAAATAAATAAATAAATAAATAAGTAAGTAAGTAAGTAATTAAGTAAATAAATCTTTAAAGATTTTTAAAATAAAAATCTTTTTTCCTCCCCTTGCTCAAAGTATAATGACTTTCCCCCTAATATTCACTGTGAAAACCTGGGTGAGTTCCTGGAGGTAAAATTCAAAAAAATGTAATTGAGTCCCCCCTGGGGTTTTTTTCTTTAACTCTCAGAATTGTCCTTATTGAGCCTTCCATAATATGTCAATTGCAGTTCAAGGTCCCTCCATTGTCCCACTTACTTGCTTCTCCCCTCCCTTGTCTCCTGTGGATGTTTCTGTTCATGGGTTTGTACTCCAGGAACTTGTGATTCTCTGTTTTTTGCTCATGTGTCTCTTCCAATTTTCAGGGTAGTGGTTTGTCTTGTGACTGCACTTCTTTAATGGCTCTAAAAAGAATTGTTGACATTTTAGTTTGTTGAGTATTTTTCTTGCTAGGACAGTGTGTCAACTTCTAAGCATCTAACATGCCAGATTGGAAACCAGAAGCCCTAAATCAATTTTTGATAAGTTCCTATGATTATTTTATTACAGATATCTAAAATTAATTCAAAAATATGACTTTCATATTTAGTCCTCAAAACATTTTATCATTTTATCTTTGTAATTAATGCACCATTTAAATAAATCACTCTGTCAATGACTTGTTTTTCTTTCATTAAAATATTGAAAGCGTTGATGAGATGACAAAATAAATTATATTCTTAAAGTATACATTTATATTTTATAAATATACATTTTATTTTCCTAAGAAAAACACACTTTAAAGATAAATATCTCAACATGTCATCAGACATTGTGCTACGTGTGTGGCTTTTATGTTTGGGTGCACACATTCTCTTTCTTAGTCTTCTCTTTTTTGCATGTATTTGTGTCTATCTTAAAGTTGGTTCAATTTCATAAAAGCATTTAACTTGATTAAGCAAAAGATAATGTGAGAAATGCAATCAGGACCTTGGTAAAAATAAATAAATAAAAGCTATGATTGCTGTATTGTATCTCAAAAGCAGAATACATTTTTTCAGGACTATCCTCATAAATACCTAATACTGTCTGTGTTGCTATCATTGAAGTATATGTTTGAGGAAAAATATTAGTGTGAATTATATAACCCTAAAATCAGTTAGGATGTGAAATATACAAAGAGTATTTGATGGTTGGAGCTCATACACTGGAAAATGGAAGCAAGCCAAAACACTGGCATTAACACTCTGCTCTTGTTAAGAAAATGCCAAGGGATTTTTTCACAAGAGTAACTTGCAGAATTCAACACAGTTACCTTAGCTGGCTCCTGATGTGCAGTATCACACCACATTTAAATTTCCATCTGTGGTGTCTGGAGCTATTGTTCTCACTATAAACTTTTTTTTCCCCCAAAACTAAAGCCACAGGATTTGAAAGACCACAGGACATACTTCCTTTCGTGGGGCAACCAGCTAGATTTAAAAAGTTATAAATGAAGTTTATAAACTTTCTAGCAAGCAAGGCATAATTTCTTGTTTCAAAATAAGTAAGTTGGCACAGAAATTACACATAAGAAATGCTAAAATTTGATATATCTGGAATCATTTCTTTTTCTTGGAATGTCTTCAGTGCTTTATTGTAATATTGTACTTCTATAAGCAGGAAATAGGATGCTGTATTCCTTGTCCTTTCGCTGACAAACTTAGTCATCAATACCTTTAGGATGAAATTCAAGTAATTGATAGTTATAAAAGAACTAAAATGTTAAATATATAACTATTTATGATTTCAATGCAATTTTGTCTATCAGTATTTCCTGTGCCCTAGTTGAGTTGTGATGCGAACATTTCACATACATACTCACATACAAAATACCCAATTTGTAAGTGTAATAACTTGAAAGGAACATTAAACTAAAGTTCATTAGCAAGTAATATGACTAATCTTTCAAATTTAAGAAGAGGCAATTACTATATTATTTTTATGCTTTCCCTTTTTACATTTTTTTTCCCAGAGAAAGCATACTTGTACTATATTCAACTCTCAAAGAACTTGGAAAAGTGAAATTAAGGGTTTTAGGATCTTTGAAAGAAAAGTTTATGCAAAATTTCATATGTTTTTAAGTTAAAGGTTACACATTGTCTTTATTCTTTGTAATTTGGATAAGTTTAATACATATATGAGTATTTAGTACTGTTAATATATAATATATATTCCTTCTCTTTGAGTATATTCAATCTATGTGCGATAATTTCCATCTCTTGTTCATTGTCTGCTTTACAAATTACCATATACAAACACTAAAAACATCTAACATAATCATATATCAATAAATAGTAATCAAATCACAGTTATTATAATGTTGGTATTAGAATGGCTTTGTATCCAGTATTTGAACAGCAACATTATTTTTGATTTATGTCAGTATTTATGGAGAATTGCTGGTGATCTGCAAGAACCTTGAAATCATCTGCCTAAGAAAGAACTTAAAGCAAATTCTACCTCTTTGCTCAGCAATCCTGTTGCCTAGTAACTAAGTTTGTTTATTCTCTCTGTTTTGGTCAGGACTGTGGTAATAAGCTGATGCTGCATGTCAGAGAAAAGAGTTAGCAGCTGACTATGAACTTTAAACTTCTTGGCTTTGTGTTGTTTTCTCATTTGGTGACCTCAGTAATTCTGTGCACAGTAGTCCACTTCTTTAGGGTTGTTTATTTATATCACTAATAATTAAATTATTATATATAAGAGTGCCTAGCTAAGTGCCTACATGCTAGTATGTAGACCAAATAATTCTACAAAACAATTGGAAATCAAAATAAATATTAGAACCATTTAAATAGAAATAACAGAAATTTGTCCTTTACCAAAGTGAAACTTTTTTTTTGCTGATTTGTTTTCTAGTTCCTTCAAGAAATAAATGACAGAAGTGATTGACAAGGCACTATATACATTTCCAAATCCAATTCTTATGACATAATATTGTGCTACAAATAAAAGTGTCTATAAAGATGCATAAGTTATTTTTGTAGGAATAGAAGGGATGAGTTACATGCCATTCCATTTTGATGAACTTGAATCCAGTTTCTAATCAACAAGATTGCCCTATACAATAAACTACTGATTGTGACTGCTGGCGTTAACAGTAATAGGACAAGAAGATGTGGGGCACAATTTTCTCCATTCAGCTATTCATTTTCCTACTGCTTCGAAGAAGTCTTTATATCCTTATGATCCTTCTCAAAGTTAGCCTGATCAATTGTGCTAAATCTGCCCAGTAGAGTCGATGAATACAAGGACAACTCTTGTTGATTGCTAAGTAGTTTCAGTTTGGCCTCCATTCCTTATTTCTGTCAGAGTTCTCAAAATATGAATTTAGATTCAGGATGTTTCTGTACACTTTCAAGTTAATGTTCTTTACTTGAAGTCCACTTAGTTTCATATGCACTATGAAATACGAGTTAGCATACAGAAGCAGATATCCTGAGACCATATTATCTCTATTTAGTTTTTCTGAACTCTGCAAATTCATTTTCCTTTGTCAGTGCTGACTAGAGACCATAGGATGTGTTGTGTTCAGTTGGGACAAACACCTTTATAAGAGCTGTATAGGATAGAAAACATCAACAAAATCTCTACTTTTTACAGCCTTTATAATTTCTAGAACTGACATTTGGTCTTGAAGTTTGGAGAGATTCTACGAAGTCACAGTGAGAATTATTTATCAACTCCAAGAGCCTTTCATTTGGAGGAATCCAAGTTCCCATTTTTATCACAAGTTTATAACTCAACATAAATGTCAAGGTTTAAAGAACATGGAAACACAGCAGGGATATTTATTTGAAAAAAATCACTTGATAAATTTCAGAACACACTGTTTTGTTTATTTTTAAAGAAACTGTCAAGCTATATTGTTGGATTAACTAAATCATACAGTTTCTCTGTGTTGATGGCTATGTTCACCACAGTTATACTATGCCTTTCTTACCACTTTCATTTGGTATGTGTGGTAGCAGATGTTTGTATGGCTGCTATTTGCTCAAAATTATTCTTACTGACATGCTGTTGAGAATACAGTGAGAAAGGAAGCTCTTATAATGAATGCCTTCATATCTAATTTAGTACCCATTATCCATTTTTGTCAGCCTAGCTATATCTCAATGAAAGTACACCATGATCCAATCTAGAGGGATTTGGTCAGATGCTACCTGCATTTCTTATTACTGATGATGCCAATTGAGAGCGGTAATTAATGGTTATGAACCATTTGCTATGGAATAAAATAATTTCCCTTAAAAATTCTGTTAAAATTAAGAATTGGAGTAGGTTTTTCTCCCTCACTCTTATCTCTGCTTTTTGTTAGATTGGCAATATTTATAATAAAGATTGCTGTATTCTTGGTCTATCTAACCTCTGCTAAAAGCTTTATAGGTTTCATTTTATTTGATTCTGAAAACATCCTTAAAACATAGGAAAGATGATGTTTTATGCCCACATGACTTGTTAGAAACCTAATGCACAGAAAAGTTAAGCAACTCAGTCATTAGGCTAGTCATAGAAGAACTGAGTCTCCAATCCAGGTAGTTAGCATGCTGACTGCTGTACTAGGCAGCATTAGAACCACAGAAAAGGCATCATCTGCCCTCCCTGGTGGTGCAAGGGGTTGAGAAAAGCACTGTGGGGCTTCCGCAGCCACTGCATCCCTGAATTCGATCCCCAGCCAGGAAAGGGACCAGCAAGGTGAGGTAGATCTCTCCTCTTTCACCCACTGCTCCCCTCAGCAGTATAGTTCAGTTCATTTGCCTGTTCTGCTCCCCACTCTGTCTCTGGTGAATCCTCTCACCCCCTGTACCTCTGGCCTGTACCCCATCTCTTGTATGCATACATAAATAGAACATATCTTAATAAAAAAAAAAGAAAAAGCATTATTACTAGAGGAAGTGACTCATTTAAAATTTTATTTTTAGTTATTTTACCTTATTTGATGTTGCTTATAGCCAATAGTAAGTTAATATTTTAAAAAATGGCTTAAGATTAGGTTTTTAATATTAATTAGCCAAACTATTAGACTTCACATGGCATAAGCCCTTATGACTTAGAGGGGCTTTGCAGCCACTCAGTTCTACCCACTCCTTGTATGAATTGGGAATCTGAATTCTGGGAAGTAAAAGTATTTTCTCAGCTCATATACCTAGGTAGGTCAGAGCCTAGTTTTATCTCCTGTCATGCAATGTGTCAGTTAATTATGTTTCTTAGTTATAAAGAATGCAATTTTTAGGACAAACTCACTACCTTTTGCTTTGGGGGACATATTTCCTACTTGAGTACAATGGGTTTAGCTGGTGTTTAATACATGCATACATATTAACATGTATACATATTAATATGTATACACACATGTGCATATATAAACTCATGCAATATATGTTTACATATAAAAGTCTTTAATTTCATTGCAACTACTTCTATAAATGTTTTAAAGTAGTTAGATCACAGTTGTAGGTATATGAGTAAAAATTTGCTCATAACAAAAATCTAAAAGTCTTGCTGATAATTGAAAGATGATATTGATGAGCAATGAACTTCTTATTAAATGGAGATACTAGGTGTTCCCTAATCCCATTGGAAAATACCAATGAAATTTTTCACAAGGTATTTTGAAGATAGTATCTGGGGAATTGTATATGGATTTGATACAATCCATGTCTTATGAACAGAAATTTTAACACTCTCAAATGTTTCACACTTTTATCATCAGGTCAAATCTACTTTCAACAGTTTAGGCCAGGTATATTAAGTAAAAAAAAAAGTTTTCTGAGATATTCACCAGTGTACAAAGGAGCTACAGATATTTTCAACAAAAGAATTCAATTTCTTTGAGCTTTATATACAAGAAAAGAGAGCAATGTCAAATATCTTCACAGGATTCTCCAACAATCTCTTATACCAGAGAATTGTATCATACTTTTAATTGCCTTTTATTCACATGGAATCAGGCTATATAGCCTCAAAAAACCATCATAAATTATTTTTTCTCTTTACATAGAAAATATTTGCATTTTAAAAAAAGATTTATGCATACAAGAACTGGGGTACAGGCTAGAGGTGAAGGGGGTGAGAGGATTCACCAGAGACAGAGTGGGGAGAAAAACAGGTAGATCTACTGAAATGTCTGCTGCACCAACTGGGTCATTTCCCTAACCAGGGATTGAACTGGTGCTTCAGTGGCTGTGGATAACTTCATGGTGCTGTGACTTAACCCCTTGTGCCACCAGGGAGGCCCAGAATCTTCATTTTATTTGTCAATTATATTGAGGATTTCTAAGAAATATTATCATGTTTTTATTAGTACATTTTTAGCTGTTTATTGTTATTATTATTATTTGGGGGTTGTTTGATAATTGAGTACCATCCTGAGTTCATCAATTTATGTTCTTTTCCCAAAAAGCAGGCACCATGGGTTTCTTCAGTGTTTACCTCTTGGAATATTTTTTTTTCACTTGTAGTTTAAGTTATTGTTATCCTTATGTCAGATAATAATGTCTAAACCATAAAAAAAATTCACTAAATATTGTGAAACTGATGAGCTTTGTTGAATTATTTTCATCTATGTATTTCATTCTGAGTGAAAATCAAATTTCTTTAACTATACCAATAAATTATGTATCACTAGTTGTGTAGGTATTGCCCTATACATAGTAGTAGGAAATGGCCTTCATTCTGATGATTGTTTTACTATTCTCAACTATTAGCATCATTATCATCAAACAAGTCACAACAGCATTATTTAGAGATGTACACTAGAGGGTGTTGTTTTACCTGGACACTAGACCTACCAGTGCATTGGCTTTGAGGAAGAATAAATTTTTTTCCAGGAAGTGTTCTCCATGTTTAATGTTACATAATTCTCAGCACATATGCCCCATTAACAAAGTTGATAAACCCCAGGGAATAGAAGTAGAGACTGAGTTACTTGGTGGCCTCGCTATCTCATTTCTTCAACACATTCCTATAGGTGTTTGGTTTTCTGAGCTTCACATACAGAGTGTCACTTGAAAACCAACACTGATCGCTAGGTGAGAATATATTTGACTCTTTCTAACTACAGGGAATAGAAAAGCAAGTGAGGCAAATGGCAAATATGGGTAAAGTTAATAGATTCAATACGTCATTCTTTAAGTCATCTGAATTGTATATAGATACTTCCGTGACTAACCTGAGAACAGAAACTCTCAACAGTGGCTGGAATGTTTATTTCTAGATGACCTCATATTTCACTCTGGGTTTATCCCATCTCATTTTTATTTGCTTGAAAAGAAAGTCGCCACTCTAGTACAGTACAAATTTTTGGATGTCTTGCATGGGTAGATCAAAATATTGTTACATTTTTTGCTTCCCAGTAAACATTTTAATGTTAATAGTAGTAAACAGGTTACCACTTCTAGCTATGGGTTTAGTTTTTGTTTTCCTGAATTGAATCTTCTGATAGTGCAATCTTTGTTAAAATCATAAATTCTGTTGTGGATTCTCATGACACATGTCCAGATGTTCATTGACTTTTACCTGAATATGAATAAATGCATGAAAGAAAAAAAAAACCTTCAAATTTATTGCTGTCAAATTTCCCTCCTGGAGGAAATTATTATCCTCACTCTGTTCTGTGGAAATTTTTCATAAAGCAAGTAAGTCTTCCTCTGATGTTTCAAGTTTTCAGACTTACTTTTTTTTATTATTCCTTACCACTTTTTTTATCACTCTTTATCTGATTCAAAAAGACTGGAATCAAGAACTCCTGGAAAAACTTTAAAAAATACAATTTCATATGATCAAATTAAAGTTGAATTGACTGGTTCTTGTTAATGCTAAGCCCTGTCCAACACATTCAGACTTTCTATTGAAGCTAGGTACATGCTTTCCTTCAAACGTTCCTTAGCATTTGGCTCTGCTGATCCTATGTTCCCCTTTCTTCAGTGATAGGATAACGTTGCAATAATACTTCAATGCTGACACAACAGAAATGCTTGCCAGTTTGGCTTTCAACCTTGGCAAGCTTTTTGTTATAGTTGCAACCCAACTTACTCCTTGAGTTGCACAAAACTTCCAGAGTTCCCCCACAGCATATCTTATAAAGGGAACTAAAAGGAAAAGTAAGAGAGATACTAATTTTAGATAGAGAATAGTAAATAGGACAATAAATAAAAGCTCTGTTTTGGCACATTGGAGCTTTCTTTTTTCCCTTTTAAATGTGTGATTCCTTTTCCCAAATGTTGCACTAGATTTATTTTTAAAGGTGTCATCTATTTTCATTCCAGTGCTATGTCATCTATAATTTAAATTTATGAGATGAATCTTGAGGTTCACCAGTGGAGCAGCTGGAGAAATCTAGCTACTTTGCCATTGAAAATGCAGATTTGCTGCAGGTTTTTGTGTCTGACAAGACCCACTGAAAGCACCTCACTCTCTTGCCTGACAAGCATCCATCAACATGTAATATTTATTCTTCTGTTTTAGTTTCACTACAAATAATTGGCGGTTCCTCAGTAAGAATATGGTTTCCTGCTGAGACAGCACCACCTGTATAGCTTCACTGAGCTGAGAACAAATGCTTTTGGAAAATGAAGTTTTCCTAGAACTGATGGATAAAATGAATGAGGGCTATTTACTAAAAGGAGGGAAAACTGAATTTACTTCTTCACTTGCATCATAATTGTTAGTTTTCCAGTCTTCTTTATATCACCATCAAAATAACAATGGAATGTTCATACATTTACAAGTGAGAAGAAAAATAATCTTCCCCCTGATTGATTGATAGGTCCATAGACAGACAGATTGATAAGTCAACAATAGACAGATAGATCTAGCTATAGATCTATAGGTAGATAGATAGAGCTTTGTCTTCAATAATTAATCTCTGCAGTTTGTACTGATTTGTTTTAATAGTAGCTAACTTAAAAGTTTTACACTCAACTGTGACTCTTTTAAGCAAATTAAATTGGCTATTGGCCTGCTATGATTATCATGGCTTCAGATTTCTTGTAATCCCCAGACCTAGATTCTCCTTGTTAGGAAAGGAGTTGGACTTACGAAATTATATTTTCTGTAAGATATACATAGTTTGCACTCTTAGAGAAAAGAAAACTAGAGCAGGTAAATGTAAACAAGTTATCATGGTAGTTATTTTTAAATAAAGAACGAACTGGACAGACAATTAAGATTTACCTTAGTTTCTAGCACAGGAGTTTTTAAATTCTGACCATCAAAATCGGTATACTATTGACTGCTCATTGTACTTCTTTAATAAAATTAAACTATAGTTATTTTCTTCCAATTCCAAGGAAAATGATCAAATTGTTATCTTTCACTTACCCCATTTTTAACATTTACTGCATGATAATTTTTCAGTATTTTGTGTCTAGCTTTACTTATATTCTAGTGAGCCAGATGAACTCATAGAATAATGATAAGATATTAAAGTATAAACACAACAATGACTGTCATAAATACCATCTTTTGATGAATGGACATCAGTGCTCTTGTTATTACATTGCACTCTAAATATTTAATTTAAACTTAATACTAGCAAGCAAAGAAAAATCAAATACTATAAACTAATATCTATCTTGAATTGCTGTGACTGAGATAGAACTGATTAATATTTGCTGGACTTTTATCAAGAACACAATGATTTCTGAGGATTGTGCCATCAAAGGAAGTTGAAAACACACTGCCTTCAATGTGCTTCCTTCCTATTTTTAATAATTTTTAAACCTAAGGAAATAATTAAATGAAACAGATTTATAGAAACCCAAAAACTGTATTTTACGTCATTATTTTATTGTCAATCACTTTTTGTTTAGCATGCAGATAACGTATTTGTAATAAATATTTACTATTTATCTTAGTGACCATGTGACCAATTAGTAGTCAAAGTAGGATTAGAGTCTACAGTGTTATGAGTTAAAATACAAGTGCTCCAATAAGGCAATAGGGACAAGCTAATAATACCTGGTATAAGACTTCCCTCAAGAAAATTATAATCTACATAAGAAATATATATAAACTGTAAATTATTTACATATAAATTCAGATATAATAAAGCTCCTAAAACTCAGGAAGGAAAAAAGATGAGGGGATTATGTCAGAGAGGGTTGCTGAATCAGCACATTTGCCTCATGAATGAATTCTTCCCCTGGACTGGTCTTGGAATCAGTAGTCTTGAGGTTCCTGTTTGTTCATTCACATTCTAGCAGATATCTCCTGCTTTATTTGCTAATGATTTCTGAGTTTTAATTCCTCCCTTTGTCAAAAGTGGCTAGTACTAACTGTCTCTAAGAATTTAATAAAGGTTAAGTGGTTGATTGACTGCCTGGCAAACTAAGCTGTACATTCTTATAAACGTTTAAAATAACTTTATGGTTATTTATTCTTGGAAGAGTAGTGAAAATTTTCATTGACCAAGATAAAATAATTATACTGGTATTTGTTGATTGTTTATGTTCCAATTCAGTTCAAAGCATATCAGCTAATTTAATTCTTTTTTTCTTTTTAAGATTTTATTTATGTATACAAGAGCTGGGGTGCAGGCCAGAGTCCAGGGAGGTGAGAGGATTCACCAGAGACAGATCAGACAGGAACAGAACAGACAGATTGACTGAGGCATACTGCTGAGGGGAGCAGCAGGCAAGGCAGGAGACGTCTGCTGCGCCATGTGGGTCCCCTCCCTGGCCAGAGGCAGGGATCGAACTTGTGCTGCAGTGGCTGCGGTTTGCTTCACAGTGCATTGCTTAGCCCACTGCGCCACCAAAGAGGCCCTAATTTAATTCTTATAGTATCACATTCATAGGCCTAAAAATTAACAAAGAAAATATATATACATATATGTGTGTGTGCGTGAATTCTATCTATAATCTTTTTATCAACTATCTGTGTATACCATATAATCAATTTCATTAGATGTTTAGAAGGTGAAACTTGTGAATCCTGGGTAAAAGAGAACATTATGAACTGTAGACGTTAGGTAAGACTTCATGGGAGACCTTGAATATAATCTGAATATTTAAAGATGAGCTGAACTTTGATAATTGAGATGAAAGAAGAGAGCATACTAATTTCAGGGAACAGAAAGAAATACATGGTATTCAAGTATAGTGTCAGAGGTGGAAATATCTCTCAAGTCCCAAGAAATAATGCCTATGCCCTAGAGGTGATGTGTGTAAAAAATGATTGTGCTCAGTGAAATAAGTCAGAAGGCAAGAGAAAAATGTTGAATAGTTTCACTTTTAGGAATAAAAAAAGGGCTCAAGGATAAGAACAATAACAACCAAAAAAAAAAAAAAATCTCAACACAACAAGAACAAAAAGACAAAGAGAAATCAGAGGCACTTTGTGAGGGAGGTGGAGAGGGGCTGGGGTGAAGGCAGAAAGAGCACAAGGGACTGAGGTGGTGGTGCACTGGTGAAATGGTGGTGGGAAGTCCATGGGGACTACAATTGATGTCAAATATAAATAAATCAATTAATAAAAAAATTAAAATGACTTAATTTGTTTATCTACAATCAGGACATACAGTTGCTAGTTTGCTCTAGGCATCATCACTAGCTCTTGTTGAATATTTAACAACTTCACATTTTAGTACTGTCTTCCTTTGAATGCATTTGAGTATGAAGTAGATCACCTTCCAGTTTTACACTCCAGGGTTGGTGGCTTCAGATGCAAAGGGTGCCATAATTGATATTGTAATAGAAAACAAAAGCATTTAAAAATATAAATCCATGAGGACATGAAAATGCCTCGATCTTTATGTAAGGGAATAAGTAAATTTAAGTTACTTGTGGCTAGTAGAATTAACCTCCATTTTATAGATGAGCAAATTGAGTGTAGAAGGCTGTGACTTGCCCAAAGTCATACCACTAATGAGAGATGACTTGGGGATTAAAATGTTGCTTGCTTGTTTATAATGTGTCAGGCACTGAAAGACATTTTCTATATATTTTCTTCTTAAATCTTCATAAGTACAGAGATAGCATACTCCTACGGTGCAAAAGATTTCTGATTACCTATTTCAAACTGAGGCTGGGGCTTCTTGATAGCCTGGTATACTCTAATCTCAAATATCAGACCCTGAGGAGACACTTTGCTCCTCTATATCAACAGCATCACAACCATAGAATCAAAGCAATTCAAGGTCACAAGAAACATACTAGTCCTTCTTCCTGATGTGTGTTTTTAACACCTGTCAAAGCAAAGAGCATATTCAACCCCCTTTTAGCAGAAAAACCTCAGGTACAGCAGATGCTAAGAAAAAACAAAAAAACAACAAACTTCAGATTTCTCCAACCTTAATTATATTGAATAATTTAAAGAATATCCTTGAAAGATATGTGGAGTCAAATTTCCTGTTTTACATAAGAGAAGTAGGCAGAGACGCTGTAATTCCATACCTGCTTCTGGCCAGTCGTGGCCTCTCAGGCTTTAGAAAAATGACTCAACTTTTCTCAGGTCTATTTTGAATCCGAGCAGCAGAAACCTTCTGAATGGAATATGTCTTGCGGTTGATATCCTACTTCAAATCTACTTGGTGCCTCAAACAGCAGGGTGTCTAGAAATACTAGTCTCTGCTACTAGAGCAGAAATCTTAAAGAGCCATGCAAATTGGATCCACCCGGTCTTTAACTTGGGCCAATTCTTCCACAGTATGTGCAGACACATTCTTCCTTGACTTGACTGCATAATAGAGATAATTATAAGCACTTACTTATCTCACAGGGGTCTACTGAAGATTAATTAGTTAATGTTGGCAGACCAAAGGTGCAATATATGTGCTAAGTATTATTATTATTACTGTGCCACTTATCTTTAAAGAATGTTGTTTCTAAAGTCATAGTGCCTGTGTGCCATCTGCTCACAGCAGCCTTTACCATCTCTCTACTCAGAGACTGAATCCGGTATCTGAATAAATAGATGTGCTCAAAAAAAAATCTATCACACCTCCATCTGTGCTTATGGAATTTGAATTCAGACATAGGCAGAAATGCAAATCAATCACAAGTGGAGAGGCTTCTCCAGTGCCCAAAGTCACATTTTGAGATGTTGCTCTAATATTCCTGCTTTTCATTTTAGAATCCGCTAACTCACGATGCAATGCTTCTGTGAAATTCTCTCTCTTCTGAATCTGAAATAGGGTGTCACATTAGAGCCCTGAACTGCCTTCTCTTTTGTTCCCAGAAAGTTGAAAGAGAAAACTTCCTCAGAACACGTTCACTGCTGATTTTTTGAAGAAATTAGCTCCATGATTTTAATGCTTTAGATATTAGTATAATTATCAGAAGCTAATGAGTTTTTAAAGGTTCCTATATGAAATGATGATTTTGAAACTTCCCTCCTGCCAGAATTATAACTAGGTTACAGACAACATGACATGATCTATGACCCATTTTTACTAATGACTAAAATATAAAGATACAGCTTATGAATAAGCACTCCTTCTCCAACGTGACAGGCCACTGCAACTATGAAAGCTCCGGAAATCAGAAAGATTAAAACCTTGAACTAAAATTACCCATATGTTTCATGGATGCCACTATAGTAATATAAATACCATTCCTTGCATTTGAAATAGTTATTGGTATCACAATTATCACAGATATTTAATATTCTTCCACAGTAGGTGGTTCAGTGGAATTATTGCTCATCATCCTACAAGCTCTTCCTTGAGTCAGCTGCAGGAAATACATTTATCTTCTATCCAAAACTCACCTCACTTGAACCACATACTCGTGATAATTCCACATATCATTTTGTTTAGTTTTTCCTTGTATCTAATTTGTTTGTAAATTTCCCACCTAATTCAAGGGTATGCTAAGGCAGCTTTCATGGTGGCTGTGGAATTAACCAAATTGGAAATAAATTCTGGTTCATGAAAGCTTCTGGGACCTATTATATACATAATCTGATCTCATGGAAGATACAAGTAATATGCGAATTCAATTCATGTAATCTAAATTATGCATCTACCTTATGAATTGATTAGGTTTTAGCATAGAAAGAGGAATAAAATATCATACCTGGCCTCAAATCAAGAAGACAAATCTATAACCAACTATATTAAAATGATAAGTTCCAGATGAAGCAATTTGAGCAAGTCTTGAGAGAGCTTAGAAGAGGGAATGATTCATTCTGTTGAGAGTAGGAAAGAGAGCTTTGGAACACTTCAGATGGATGATATTTGAGTTACGCTGTGAAGGATGAAAACAGCACCAGTAGGTGGAAAAGAAAGAGAAGGCACACTTAGCTTTCCTGACTCTACAATTTCAAATGACTGATGCTTTCTTGAACTATGATGCCCTATCTTGTTAAAAATGAACCTTAGACACCCTTCAAATTTTTGAAAATTTTCTTCATAGGCTGTTGGATTTTTGCTCCCCTGTCACACCTCTGCTCTCTTGACCTTACTTTATGTTGTCTGGTCTGACATTTGAAAATAGATGTGACTTTCCCAACAGTGTCAACTTCCTCTTGAATATAGCTTTCATCCTATTTACCAAAGCACCATGTCCCAGATATCACCCACCTGATGTTCCTGCAAGTTTGCATTATTCACCTAGAGGAAATTTGGATATTTTTAGGCAGAAGGAACTACAGGAAAAAGACATAGGGAGCAAAGATCAAGACACATGCATGACAAAAGGCAAGCTGTCTGGTAGGCCAAGCTCTGTTCCCTCCTGCATCAGGACATTTCACAGAATGATGTAGCCGGTCCCATAATAGCACTGACACTGTGAAAAAGCAAAGTTATCCTACCCCAGCAATGCTTTAGCCCATCTTTCAGAAAATGCTAATTATAGACAAGGGTAGGCACACAAATAGGCTTAACTCCCTAAACAACCATGACATCATTTCTTCTTAGAGAAGTTGGTCTAATCTGTCATCCTTGAACCTAGATTCTGCACATTTAGAGGTCCACATTTCTTAAAAATCACCTGGGAAAATTAAATAATGTATAAACTTCCCCATTACCCATTTATAATCATAGAGTGAGCACAATGGTATTCAGTAGTTTGAATCTAAGGTATTTTAGAACATGGTTGCCTTTGCCAATCTATTCTTTTAGTGATTTGATAATGTCCCATAAGATGGGGATTTAAGGTTTCAGCTAGATTTGCTGACCTTTAATGGTACTTACATTATTGGATAGACTAAGAGTCTGAAACCTTCGTGCCCCCTCAGGAATAAGGATGTGATGGAGTGGGGCTTGTTCAGGTTTGCAGCATGGCAACTTATGCAAAGCCTTCTCCATAGACTAAAAAATGGAGTCTGGACTCATGGCTGTAAATTTGGCACTGTCCAGGAGTTCTAAATTGACTATAAAATGAATGAGGTAATGGAATACTCAGACAGAAGGCTCATCCATTATAAAAATACACCTTAAATTGGTCCTTCTTTTGGTAAAGGCTAAAGAGTACTTCTAGTTAAAACTTGGCAAGTTATTTGCTTATTACCAGGTCTTGCTGGGATTTGAATTAACTGTCACAGTGATAAAATTTTCCTAGAGATTAAATTAAAAAGTCAACATAAACAAATGTTACAGAAAGCCTTCAAAATTTTCAGAATTAACTGTTGCTCTAGTTAACACATCTAGTTGTGTTGGTATAGTCCATTTAAAACAGCTTTCTATAAGGAGATAGAGTGAAATTGAAGCAAATCACACATATGGCATGGGTCTATCTATTTATGTAATGGTATTTATGTAATGGAAGAAGAGGCATAAAACAGACAGAGGAAATTGGAAGAAAAGAGATAGTACTAAGGAACAAATAAAATGCTCCTTTAGTAGATCCTAAAAATTGTCAGTCAGGTCATTAAAAAGAACAACAAATTCTAGAGCATTTAAAAAGCATTCAAATGCATCCAGCTGAATATAACCCACATGTTTTGTGAGAATTTCCACATTGGTCAGGATTTGTTTAGTAAAGCTTGAGACTCTATTAAATTGCATGTGGTTTCTATTACCATGTTTTTATAGCTTTTTGGAATTTACATTGGATCTGTTGGATCTTTAACATTTTCAAGGCTGAAGATGCTTTTATGGACAATACCACAAAGATAGTCTCTTTTGTATAGTCATCCCAAACAAAAGTCCTGTATACCTTATTCAATGTTAATGTGGACCTCACAGTTCACTCACATTGCTATCCATATCTGCTTTGCCATTCGATTAACTGAGTCTTTAAAGATTGAATGACTTGCCTGAGTAAATGCTACAGCCCTCTTCAAACCCAGATTATCCAAATATAATTCCTGTACTCTATACTCTAAATCAAAAACTTGCTATTAAATTCCTATGACTTCATTTATATGAATGCATCTTTTTGCACATGTAGTATTAGGATTTTAAAATATCACATTAATGATTGAATACTCTTTTTCCTCTGATTCTCAGGATTATTATTGCCTTTAAGGGACAAATTATGAGAGATTATGACAGAAATACTTTGTAATCAAACTTTTAATACCATTGTGAAATTTACTGGTCATTGTTAAATCATGAATATATGAAGTTTCTACAGAAGCTTGTTCACTCAAAGATTAACGTCCAGATTTATATATTTTTTTCTATTTCATTAATTTCAAAAGTAATAGATGTATGTGAAAGAGTTCCAGAGAGTAAGGAAATTATAATATGAAAACACCTCTTTGTCTTATCCTTGCTCACCTTTCCAATTTTCAGGTAAAAGTCTTTTGCGTGCATTTCCATTTTTTTAAATATAAATAAGCAAATATAAAATATTGTTTTAGCATTATATTCTGGTGATACTTTCATTAACAGTTCTATAACTTTTTCACTCTTGTAGAATATTTTATTTGTGGTTAGACTGGTATTAATTTAATCCATTATTACTGTTTGCTATTTAGAGATTTTTGCAAACTTTTGTTCTAAATCTGCTGCAGTGACCGTCCTTGTCATAAATGCTTGATAACTTTATCTTATAGTAAAATATCATATGTATTTTTGTTTATTTTCTTGACTTTTCTTCCATCCAAATGATCAATCTGCTAATTAAGAACCAGCACCAAGCAATTACATTAGTATTAAAATATTCTTCCTGTCTTACGGAGGTAGTATTCTCCTATACTACTTTTTATTTTTTCAGAAACTTGCTGCCAATTTTCCATGTTTATTTTTACATAAGAAATTTAGAATCAGCTAGCTCAAGTTCCAAAAATAAGGTTGTTGGTATTTTATTTGGATCATGTGAATTCTGTAGATTAATTTAGTTTGAATTTAATTTTTATAATACTGAGGCTATGCAAGAATAAGTTTTGTATGTTTTTCTTTTGAGGGTTTTTAAAAAATATATCCTTCAGTAGAACTTATTTTTTTATCTCATAAAGCTCTTTCACTTGGATGATTAACTTTTACTTAGATCATATTTTCACATTTTAAAGATGAGGTACCTATTTATCTTTTATAGCTGGATATATTTGTGTCCAGGAAATCAATTATTTTTATCTATTTTTATTTGTATTTGGTACAAACATTTCTTAGTAAACATTTCTATTGTTTTTAATCTTTTTTATTTTGAATGTCTCGGGTATATAATTATCTAAAAAACATTTCATCTTTTTCGGTATTTCATCTCTTATTTTAAAAAATTACCTTAAATTTCTAAGATATGCTTTTAAGTAAATAATTTGGTTCTGCTCAAACTATCTAAGATATTTAAGTTATTGATAATAGAAAGCCTCCTGTTTTATTAGTGAATTTGAGGATTTTCCTAACATTTTACTAGTATTATAGATTTTGCTTTCAGATGTATTTGTCATACAGATTATAAAGTTGTATGAAACACCAATTATATTTAATTAGAACTACAAAAACTCAAGATTATATATCATTTTTTCCAAATAACATTTTGCTATGTTTGAATCATATGCTTTTTGTTTTGCTTTTCAATATTTTAAAAGATATTGATAATCTTTATATAAAGTTGGTTGTATTTATATTCCTGGGATAAGCCTATTTAATTGTGTTCCATCCTTTTAATATTCTGAGGATTTCCTTCATTTGTTTTGTTGTGTATACAAAAGTAGTATGGGTCTATGTTTTTCCTCCATTTTCCAAATCTGGAAAGATAATTTTCCAGATTTAGAACATTAATTTTCTGTTGGCTTCATAAAAGATGAATTTGGATGCTATACATTTCTATGCTTTTAGAATATTTCAAATAGCTTTGTAATTATCTATTCCCTAGGCACTGATTAGAATTCATAGTTTAAACTCTTTGGTTTAGAAAGGGTTTGGCTTATTTAGGAATAGGAATAAATATTTTTTCTTAATCCTCCCCAAAGAAAATTGGAAGATTTACTTTCATTTAATTTGACTTCTGTTGTCCTTTACTAACCAGTTTTGTTTTTTCAGTATCCATTTAGCTGAGACTTTTATATGTATCTTTAGCGTGTTAATTTTTTTCTCATAATCAATTTCATTTTCCTGCATCTGTGTTTATTAACAAATTTTAGCTTCTCCTATTTTATTTTTATGTAGCACCTTATTTTTCTACCATTAGTTTATATCACAAACACATATCTAATTATATTATATATAATAAATATGTGCAATACATAATATATATAGTTATTAGCACACTCCATTATATATGTTTTATCCCTAATATTACTTTTTAATTTAGCTTATGTAGATCTGATTTAATATGTACATATACATAATATATTCAGTTATATATGGTATATATGTAGTGTACAAACATCAACCAATTAGTGAATTACTCTTTTACTATTTTCCAACTCACTATTTTTATTTTTTCATTATCAATTCCTACCTTTGCTTTATATTTTGGGTTTTTTTCTGAATTCTCAAAAAATATTTGATTAATTAATTTTATTCTTTGTTGTTTGGAAAGGTAATTATTAAAATCTCTAAATTTTATTTTGATATAGTCATAATCAGTTTTTTTAGACTCTAACATAATAACAAATATTGTAGATATTTTACATGTTGTCTTTTTTTTTTTTTTAGCTCATGGGCTCTGAACATAGAACATTTAAGTCTTTAAATAGTTGATATTTTGGTTTTGATTCTTTTTCATTTTAAAACCATTTTATTTTAAGTGTTCATTTTAATTCACTATGAATTGAACTTTCTGGCTGGTCAAAATAAGAGAATGGTTTATTGTTTTCTTTTTCTATTTCTTTTTTATTTATATTTGTGTAGAATTGCTGGGGGTATAGGCCAGAGGTGCAGGGAGTGAGAGGATTCACCAGAGACAGAGTGGGGAGCAGAACAGGCAGATTTATTGAAATACACTTCTGAGGGGAGCGCCTGGGGAGACAGGAGAGGTCTCAGTGCCATATGTGGTTAGCTCCCTGGTTGGCATGGAATTCAGGCTGTCATGGTGACTGGCTGAAATTTAACCCCTAGGCCACAAGGGAGTCCTGAGAATAGTTTATTCTTAATTTTTTTTATCATGTCTTTCTTTTTTTTTTCCATTGAAGTGAGAAATATTACTGATCTTAATACTATGACCTCATTTCTATTTCATGTTTCCTATTTTTAATCTTTCTTGAAGTCTATACTTTATTGCTTTCTTAGGGTGCTTCCTTTAAAAATTCTTTTATAACTATATTAAAAACTATTTCTTAATTTTTTAATTTTAGAAAATTCATTGACTCATGACACCAAAAATAAGCTAGTTCACTTACACTATTTTTACTCTCACCTTCCAATATATAGTATGTGACTTTTTGTTCTATTTTATAACTACTTTTCACTTCTCTCCCTGAAATTTGACAGAATTAGATTGTATACTTTGAATTTACACCTGAAAAATGATTATACATCATTTTATCCTCTTTTCTCATGACCGTTCCCAGTTTTGTTGGCTATTTCAACAAATAGTAACCACATTTCTTTATCATTCTTTATCATTTTTATGTAAATGAAATAAATGCTCACATCATTGTATTTTGTGTCGTTTTCATTCTTGACTTTATTTTGATTAATCTCTGTAATACTGGATTTTTTAACAAGTAATTTTCAAAAGTGCCTAGGTTTTATGCAATGTCTATCTGTTGCCTTAATTATTAAAAGAAAAATTAATGTGGAATAAAATACCAGATCATCTTTTCCTCAGCATTCTATGAAGTATTGTGTTTTCTAATTGGTTATTTTTTATATTGCTGCTGATGATTAGCTCTCTATATTTAAAATCCAGTAACTCTTCCATAATATCTACTAGTACTGGTGATCCATATCCTTTTGCCCATAAGATAGAATTTACAATTTTAGTATGCAAATTCAAATCTATATTATTTTAGTGTTTCAAATACCTAGTTAATTAGCCTTATGGTTCTTTCTTCAAAAGTTGAAGTGTGTGTGTGTGTGTGTGTGTGTGTGTACATCTCACATATGGTGAATTTGTCTTCCTTATTTGGTATCCAGATATTTTTGTTCCTATTTGTTCAAGCTGGTCTTCCATGTGCCCAGGTGTGCTTTGCACAGAATCTTTACTACTTTTTCTTTTTAATATGTCTTTTTTTATGTAGAAGGTTTTATCTTCAGCTTACACATCTGTTTTTACAATGCTGACTCACTTTTAATTTTTCTATCATCTTTTACCTTCCTTCTTGATTGCCTTCCTTGAACCCTTAAAAAAAAAATAAAAGAAAAACAGTTTTCTTTAAGCCATAGTGAAGAATTTATTCAAGACTCTCCATTCTTTACAGTACACTTGCATTATATGGGCAGTGTTCTTGTGCCTAATACAATACTGAATTTCTTGATTATTATTCCCCGTAAAATAGGGTTAACACTCTATTGTTAGCTTATTAGTCATGAAGGAGGCATGGTGAACCAGAGCTTCATGTACTGCTTCATTTTGTACATTTTATTTATTGTAACGTCTGTTGTGACCTCTGCCTTATTAAAATAGCTCTATAGAAGGAGCCATTTTTTTTTCTTTGTGTTGAGCAAAATATATGTATGATCTCAGTAATGTATGGTGTATAGCAATTGTACAATAATGTGCCTTGTTCCTTTAAGAAAGGATATGCTCCTGGAGCTGGGGAGAGGGAAGCAAATAGTAGTGGTTATGGGCAAGTCTTTGTAAACAGATTATCTCTTGTGTGAAATACTAATGTCAGCACCTACTAACTACATGCTATACACGTAGTGGTTTACCTTTCTGAGATGCTCACCTGCATCAACATCATAGACTTACTGTAAATATCAATGACATACTGTGTTTAGAGCATGCAGTACCTAATGGACAATCAGTCAGATTTTACTAACACTGTTATTGTTTAGTAAAAATAGTAAGGTTAATGTGATAATCTTAACTTAGTGGCAAGGACCATAGGTTCTGGAAAACCCAATCTTTCTAAGTTCAAGGGCCAGGTTAGACACTTACTGTGTGACAATGTGTAATTTACCTAGCCTTTGTGGCTCTCTGCCACAAAGGGAGAATTTATAGTATCTGGGATAGGGTAGGGCTCAACAGCTCTATTGTTAATCACAACACTTCACAGGATAGATTGATCTGGCTTAGACTCAAAGTATATTTTAATCTTGATCCATTTATGAGCATTAAATAATGTCTGAGTATATGTGTCTCAAGGTGTTTGTGGCTTGTGAGAGTTTACCCCTGTGTTTAGTACAGTAATAACTTAGTAAATGCTTACTGAGTGGCTATTGATAGGAGTGATATGACATTGGTTATAATCCCCTCCATTTTTATTGTGTAAAGAATATTGAATTTAATTTTTCATGTTTTTTTTTATTTGACAGTTTTGACTCCCTTACCCTAGTTATTTCTTCAGTATCCTTATTTTTCTTTCTGTTCTAATTTAACAGTTCCAGGTATCGACAAGAATATCACATGGTTTGTCAAAAACTTGAAGATTGTTGGATTCCAGTGGAGAGATTATTATTATACCCTAGATCAGGCCTCCACTTCAACTTTGATACTGTTAAGAATTGCTTTAATTATGGTTCATTTAGATGGCTTATATGGTTCATAGTATTTATTTAAAATGTTAGCTTGATATGGAGAACTTTCAGCTTTATATTTTCCACCTAATTTATCTGATTCATCTTTATTTGTTTGTGGCCACTGGTGTATCCTTGGTTTAATAGAAAAGTGACTTTCCACTTCCAAACAGTAGTCATGCTTCACTTCCCCAGCTGCAATAGAATGGCCAATCTCTGCGCGTAATTCTTGTTTAACCAGTTTACTGCTGTTATTATCTTTATTATTGTTGTCATTACTGTTCAGTGAGTGCAGAAAACCTATTCAGTGCTTTTAAACACATACATCAAATGTAGTTTCTGCTCCAGCCTATCCTGGGTGCTAAAATGAGAACACAATAAATTTAGGTCATCTAGGCTAAGGTTTTTTCATTCCTGATTAATTAATTAATGGTATTTCTGAGTACATTTCATTCTGCTTAAGTTCTTTGAGAAATGTAAAAAAATAAAGAGCATATAATTTTCTTGGCAAATTGGAGATTTAATTTAGAAGATCAAGCATATGAATATAATATGAATAGACACAAATTACTACATACCCTGTGTTAGTCAATAAATATGAGCCTCTACTGAATGCTGGCTATGAAGAGAGAGACTCAGGATGCAAAAATTATTAAGATATGATCTCCTTGACTTTAGAGAGTTTAGAGTTTCATGAGGAATAAAATATCACTTACTAATACTGTTACTACTATAGGATAGGATTTTTGCAAAGTTATTATATATAATTATTCTTTTATGTGCATTTCATAGATTATCGCACGATTCCTACACTAACTCTAAAGTGTACATATAATTGTCATTCCCATTTTAGAGATAGGAAAACTAAGACACAGGATATTGAAGCAACTTGTTTTAGATCATCAAGTTGGTAAGACTAACAGTATACATTGAACTCAGAGTGAAAGTGAGACATAACTATATAAAAATTAGGAAAAAAGTTTCTCAAAACAGCTAACTTTGGATAAAATCTCAATGGAATAAGGTACCAACTTTCAGGTGGGAGAAAGTTCAACAGACAATACATGGTGATGAAATTTTGGCATAAAGGGGAAGAAAAAGGCTGAGGCATAACGGAAGACAAGATTTATTCTGGTTAAAATAGAGAATTATGAATGAATACTTCTGGAATGTCAGAAGGAACTGTGGCATAAAATCAACTGAGTAAGATAACATCTTCTACCAACCATCAGTTTTCTTTGCTTGTTCTACTTGGACTGAATGCCCAAGTAACATTTGAGAATTGATATAACAGAACTAAAAGCTCTGTTGTTTCACTAGTAATCTGATGGTGTGACAGAGTCACTACTCAGAACTTGGATGTTTTCATATCATAACTCTTAACATTTCAGATGCCACAAGAAAGAATACAGAACCAAGCTGTTATCTCCATTAACACTTAGTGTCCATTAACTCATTGGTGAGTTTATTGGTATCACTTACGTTATTAGATCAGTGATAGAATGCAAAGTAGAACAGGTGAGTTTAATGGAAGTGAGAGCAAATTGAAGGATTGCTAAATCACTGGATATTAGCTAGTTTTAGGGAACAACAAAGTGAAGGAAAGTCAGGGAAATTGAAAGGAAAAGCAAATGTCTCTTTGGGTTATAGACTTTATGTCTTGAGCTGGTCTTGAAAAGCTCCAAGGGCAGATCTTTCAGTCATGCAAATAATTAACAGGAGAAAAGTGAAAGGAGAACATAATTCTCAATGTAGTTTATATGAGATCATTTTACAGTAGCATGCAGGAGCTAACTGATAACAGTTTAAGAGAGTCAGTTGTTAATGTTTCAAAAAATGTAGGAGCTGGTTCATGCGTTGTTGCTAGACTGATGTTTAACGTAAGGGTATTGTACCATGGAAATTAGCAAATACTAAAAATCAAGCCTCCTAACTGCCTATGTTCCTCATCCTAACTGCCACTCACTTACCCCCACCTCACTCCAGCAAATACATTACCTTCATGATAGACTAGAAGCTAGAGAAAGAAAGTTTCAAGATATGCGGTCTAACCAATACCTTATATAGACTCTAAGGGACAACTGCTATTATCTTGGAAAGAGCAATTAGAGCTGATATATGAAGGTGAGAAAGAATGTACTCCTACCCCATCATTTCTTGAACTCTTACAAGGAAACACAAACAGTTTGACTTGATATGTTCAGTGTTTAATTTTTCTGTGAACACAAGATATCATGGGAGCATGTGATCGGCTTGGTACATACAGAAGAATGAAGAATTGCAGTGTCAAATAAAGAGCAAGATTGATTTGTGGTGTTGCAGGAGACAGCAGAGAGGAATTTAGAAATTTAAAACATTGAGGAATGTTACTGATTCAAGGTTTTATAAAAAATACAGTGATTGAGGTGATCTAGGCTGTATTTCCATGTAATATGGTTGCTTCTCTACTCTCTTTTTTAACCTCCATTCTTCCAATTCTTCCTCTCTGTAAGTTTGTTTTGTGTTTTTGGACTTGTTTTAGATAGAAGAATATCAGGGGAAAAGGAAGGTTTATAAATGCCTCTGAGAAGAACAAAAGCAGGCTGTTAGAAAGCAAGGTGGCAGGGAAAAGAGGGCACCAGCAACTTTTAACATAGTATTACTAAAAAGCCTTGAAATTTTCACTGGAGAGGGATAAAACCACTTAAGCAGATGGGGGAAAATAAAAGTTAGATGAAACTATAAAATATTCCAGTTACTAAACTGAGGAAACCATTAGTAGAGCTCCTCCCTTCATTTAAACAGCATGAATAAGACTCATTTAATAATAAATTCTCATCCTGCAAGCTGTTTGCAGAGTCAAGGAACCTATCTCATGCAGGTGTTCCATGTGTGAAATGCCAAAACAGATAATAGAAGCCCCAGACATACCATATTGTGGTTAGAGGGAACTCTAAACCCAAAGACACAATAAGAAGAATAAGGTGTTTTCAAAACAAAAATATGTTTGTGCTTGAATGCTATTTTAAAGTGATTCAGTTTGTTTTAATCACTTATACATTTTTGCCATAAATTCCATATGTATACTAATTATACCAGGAAAATTGGAGTTTCATATTGCAAGGGAGAGATTGTGAGTGCTCTGAGAAGGTATTATTTTTTTCCTAACGGATACAAACACAACTTCAGGTCATTACAAATGAAATGTACTACAGAAATTATTTGCAGAATAGCTCACGGGCTTGATTTGGCATGCTCATGCATGCAGAGCTCCTGGAGAAGTTATGGAAACTTGTAGCTCTATAAATGCCAGCTGTTGAAGGCAAGCTGCTCTTGATCTGAGTGGAGGAGGAAAGGATATGGAGATATGAAAGAGGAAAATAAGTTGGAGCAAAGAGAAGCATCCGGATAAATACTTGGTTTACACAAAAGACTATGACAAAATAGGTTGGATAATGCTTAGAAATTTGGGAAAAGAGTAAGAACAATTAAAAGTGCCATTGCTGCAGATATAGGCTTGGAGGCCCATAAAGTCAACCTTACTCATTGGTACTTTTGTAGCCACTGCTATGTGTTTAAGAGAAACACCATATACACATAAACTCATATATTTGCACTTAATATAAACACAATATATGCATATATATGCACACGATTATAAATGTATATATGTATGTGTATGCATATATGTATATATAGCATAAATCAGAAAAGAAATGTAAGAACTGCTATCTAAATACATACAGTTTAGTTTAGGATACAAGATATGATAAAGGATAATTATAGTATAATACTTTAATCTCCATTTGTAATTCAACCCACTTTAATTTTGTTCCTGACCCTATGTTATTGGAAAAGCTCTACCTGAATTTGTAGTCAAATATAACATACTTTTTAAAGTTATTTTAAAATATTTTAAAATTGCAACATTTAAGTGCTCTATAACATTTGATTTTTTCCCCACATTTTGAAACTTTCCATTTTTAGCATTCAATTCACTATTCTCTCCTGATTTCATTCATCTTCTTGGGCATTCTCAGTTTCCTCCATGGCCTTTTACTCCTTTGCTGGCCTAATATAAGTTGTTTCTACCCAGCAGTCTATTACTGAAACTCTTCATCCTTTGGGTGGTTTCACCTATGTCCATGGTTTCATCCTCTTAAAGCTTTGGATGATTTTGAAATCCAGTCTAAACCTATGTTTAAACTTAGGTGTTTATATATAACTGCCTACAACAACTATCCACTTGACTGGATACCAGCTCAAGATCATCGTGTCCAAATTGAATTTGTAATTTTCTTACAACCTTCAATAAACATTCTCTTCCTCTTATCTTCTCTCTCTTAGTTCATAGCATTCTCATCCCCTCAGAAACCAGAGGCTTTAACTGATTCTACCTAGTATCCCATTATCCCCTAAAAGGAATCCCTATTATCTTCTATAACTTCCAATTAACTTTTCAATTGAATCTTTTCTTTTCCTTGATCAGAACCTCTTATTTTCTAGTCTGGTTTCTTTGACGACCTTCTAAGTCATCTTCCTGTTTTCAAGATTCTCTCCAAATAATCTAGATAGATGTGTCCAAAATATCTTATCCTTCCTTTTGAAAATATTCAGTTTCTTCTAATTACTTGCACATGAAGACTAAAGTCTCTGAGTATGACATAAAAAGTCTTTTATGATTTTTCAATACCTTCTGCCCTCTTCTCTAGTTTTATATTGCTACTTTCTTTTTCACTATGTTTACAGGCTAACTCCAGATGCCGTTAGCATGTCCCTCATGCCACTTCCTTAGAGCAGTTTCTTTTGATGTTCTTCTCTGTGCTCTCATAATACCTGAAAGTTACCTTGCTTCTGTTCATTTTATTGTACTGATTGATTTTATTTGCATGTCTTTACTACTACGTTTTGGAGCTCTTGGAAGACAAAGGCCACTTACTATTTGCCTTCATCTCAACAATATGGAGCAAAATGTTTGCTACATACCAAATAGCCGATGTATAACAAATGCTGCGTTAATGACTGAATTTGAGGCTGAATTGTTGTAAATCTTTCAGGGATTGCATTTGGGTAAGGAAAATGAACTTTCTTTCGCTCTCCAACAAAACTGCTAACTGGACTAGGGGATGTTTTATTTCTCACTCAAATAAGTTAGAAGAGTTGGTGTGATCTAATAACAATGGTCAGATCTACGATCTTCTTTGCTCCTCATAGATTAGCATAAGGTTTTCAGGCTAAAAAGTCATTTCATGATCCAAGATAATTATTGAATTTCCTACTTTCATGCCTGATTTCTTTGCAAAAAGTAAGAGGAAGTAGGGAGAAGGCCAAACAGAATAATGTCCAGCTGAGCCTAACCCCTTTAAAGAACTTCCCTGAAAGCCTCGCTCTAGTCCTTATTATTTGCATGGCAGGTTAAATAATCTAATTCTTCTGCTGGGTGTCTTTCCTCTTAGAATACAATTAATATCTGTTAGATTAGAAAGAATAGTTGATATTCAGTAGGCAAATTTTAATAGTAACATGAGTATATGTATTAATTATACCAATGACCAATTCTATAGGAGCTCTAAAAATAACCTATTAGTTACAGAAAGAATAATGTAAAGTCTGTAAATGAGCTCTGAGTGATGGGAAGATTGCATAAGGCTTATGCTTGGCATAGCATTTCAGAGCAGGAAAAAGCTATGAATAAAGTTAGAATTAAAGATTGAAGATGGCACATTAGGGAAATTGCTGTTGATCTTTACCAGACTCTGAAATCCTTGATGTAGAGCCTATATCCCCATCATTGTATTTAAGTGTATGTCACCTGGCATCTAGGAAGTATGAAGTCAATACTACTACAGATTGATATTATGAATAGATTATAAAACACATGCAGAAAAATTTTTTGACCATAAAACCTGCAAGTTGGACTTAATTCCACATGTGACTGGAGGCATTAAAGGATTTTTTGAGGAATGACATAATGAAAATGATACTTTCAAAGACCCAGTTTCAAGAAATGTGTACTGGAGAGGCTCTTGGGGAATATTCAGAAGTTAAATTTCAAGAAATGGGGAATTGAAGTGGAAGAAAAACAGTAAATAAACAAAACCATGAATGGAAAGGGATGCTTTGATAGCAATTGTTACCCTCTTCTCCTGATACTACCTTTTCCCTTTCCCTGCTTAATTTTTCTCTATCTCAATTATCACCTTCTAATCCAGTATATAATTTACTTAATTTTTTAAATAGTATGTCTGTAGGGAGAATAGGGAGTACTGTAAATTGGTTGGTTGGATTTACAGCTTTGGTACATCCAAGTTAGACCTGGGATTGAGAAATAAATTCAGAGCTGGAAATGCAGATATAATAATTGTTCTTGTGAAATTATTTATGAAAACTTTGATGCAGAAACAACTCTACAGGAAAGATAATATGCAGACATGTAAACAAAGGCAAAAGAATAGGTAATAAAGTGATAAGTTCAGATGATAATGGTCAAAGATGTTTGCAACCATAAAACATTCTATTTCATGAAGAAATGTATTCTGAACAAAGTCTTATATTAGGCATTCTCCATTCTTCTTCAACTGGGTGAGGCAGGTTTTGTTTATCCAAGATCGAATCTAGGTCAGGGGTGGGAATGGGATGAGACTTTTATTTTTGTTTTCACGGTATGGATCCAAATTGTTTTTTACATTGTGTATGTATATTACTTTTGTTGAAATGGATTAAATAGAAAAATCAAAGAAGGCAATTCTGTAATCCTGGATACTCCCATTACTTCTCCAGATGCCTGAAGCAGTGGGATTATGAGCTATTGCATTGCCCTGACTAGACTTCTGAGAATGTCTCATCTCATAAGAGATTGTAGCTCTATAGAATCAATTACTCTTGATTATATTATTCTCTTATTTGCTTCTGGAAACTTTCTTCTAACTCTTCCTATCAAGTATATCCTACTGAAGTGGGTGGTAGTGAAGACGGGTTTCTAAGGTGATTCTAACTCAAGAATGGAAGTATATGAATACTTCACTTTAAGTTGGTTTTCTGTCAGATCCAATGGACCAAAACATAATAGCTCCACACACTTAGTTTTTCAACTGATAAAATTCCATATGGTATGTATGTATATGTGTTGTGTGTTTGTATTTTGTATCACCTATTTTCTATCATCTATTCATAAATAATATTCTTAACAATGAAACTATCATTTTTTAATTCAGAAGAGTTAGTGACATTATTTACTAATTACTAAAAGGGCTCTTTTGAACTTTCTGAAAATTGAATTTCTTTTGTGGTTCTGGTCTGCATAAGGAAAATTAAAGACAATGTTGTGGATAAACCAGATTCAGAGCAAAGGAGAACCAAATGATCCTCATTGCAATAACTACATATGTGATTCTTCTATGATATGAAGGTGATTTTTTTTAACTGAGAAAGACAAATTGAAGAAAGGAATCCTGTTAAAATGTCTCACTTAGGATCACATTTAGTGACTATAGAGCTGAGAAAACTAGGGGAAAATAGACTAAGAAAGGGAGAGTACAAGGATTTGAATGTATAACAAATTCATCAACATATTTATTGAGAATTTGCTGTGTTCTAGTCTTGGTGAGCAAGACTGACATATCTTTAGGATAAATTTGCACAATATAATCTTACATACAAAGTCTTTTAAGAGTATTTTGCTAAGAGTTTTTGGTGTCTTCAAATAAAATTTGTTCTTGAAAGAGAAACCAAGGGGGAGGTTTGGTGGTGGCATCACCTTGTGGACTGTTTTTTTTTTTCACAGTAAATGTTTTCTAGTCTCACAGAGTTTAGTAATAAATCCTTTATAGTAATTTTTATATTCTCCCCAAATTTTATCCTATCATTTCTCCAATAAGGAGAAAAATGTAGACTAAAAATTAAGCCATTATTGGATGTCCCCCTGGCCGTTTGCCTATAAACTTTATTGATTTTGCTTAGTAGATCAGGTAACTTGTCATTCATAAATTATTTATTCCTGATTACAGTAAATGTGTGAATCTTTTTGAATTAGAATATAGACATGATAAAAATTACTTTAAAAAAGTACCCCTTTAGTTGGGTTCAGGAAATTTAGTTCTATGCTAAAGTTTTTATAAGAAGGACATTTGGAATTCTGCAAATCAGATTTTTATTTGTAATATTTCCTATGTATTAGGCTTCCGAAAGTTAACAAGTATAATATTTAATTTTGGACTTCTCTCTATATTTCCTTCTAGCATTAGTACACTTTACATGTAATAAAATTATATCATCTGGTAAAGTAACCTGGTACAGAGTTTCTAGAAGTTTTAGAAAGAACTTTATTTACTTTGCACCTTTGTTGACATTCTGATTCCAGTTTTATTTGCAGAAATTATTTGTAAAGCTTTTTTCTTCTTCTTGCTTATGAAGCAACTCTTAGGTCTGTAAGTCATGGAGTAGTGTTCTCATCATGCATATATTTAGCACCCTAATCTCTGCAACCAGTTTTAGCTGCTTGTTATACTTTTCTTGACATTTTCTTGTATGCTTTTTGACATCTGCTTGCAAACTCCTGCAGCCTTTTCAATCCTGATATTCACTTGTTTCATCTGATGTTGTTATCATTCTCCTTAGATATGCAGATATGTTGCTTTCCTTCAAGTTCTGTCCCTTCACTCTTGCTAGAAAGATTATTTTGGAGCCCTGCTCCCATTACTTGCTGAGTTGTTTGTTTCTTTGCTTATTTATTGTTATGCTGTTTTTCCTCTCAGTGTTCTAGAATCATACTCTTCCTTTGAGAAAGGAATGCCTACAATTGACATTCTAATGCAAAACATTTGACACACACATACAGACTCTGTAATGGCTAGTATTTCAAAGGTGATGTTTGAGATCAGCTTTTCCAGCTGCTCAGATAATATTTATTCAAATCTGTATTTCATAAGAGCATGAAAAGTCTCATAAAATGAACACTTGTCAGATGTGATTTTATAAAAAATAATTAGCAACCTAAGGTGCTGTCTCATCACACGGCATCCTTTCTATGTCAACAATTGTCCTTTTTGATCATCAAAGCTGAATTAATTGTTTTGGGTTTTTGTTTTTGTTTTTGTTTTGCCTCTAATAGCAAGTAGATCTATGACATTATCTGAGTGTTGGTAATGAACCCTGAATATAGTGCTGTGCTTTCTTCAGATCTCTGAATATTTAAAAAAGCAGAATCTTTTGTCTCTTAGAAATGTGCCATGGTTTTACTGCAATTTATGTTTTTAGAAAAGATGCTTTCAGGGATGCAAGCACATAGCACCCATAATTTCAGATTAGCCGAAACAGGTCTTGAGACCCTAAAATCATCCCATGTTGTGACCCATCAAATCCTAGGAGTTTAGATCCAATACTGAAACAAAGCTCTCTATCTTCTATGTTCCAATTATCAGAAGACATTTGGGTAGTAGTTAATTGGTAAAAATCTGTCAGTGCTGAAGTTGAAGCAGTAAGGAGCTCAGTTTTCATCAATGCTGAATGGTGCGATGTCTCACACATAATATTTAAGTCAGTAGCTTAACCTCCCTTGTATATTTAATGCAGGATAAATTACCAACACAACATTTTGAAGTATTTAGGTAACTCTATATTTGAATTGAGTTTGAATGAACAGCAAAATATTTCTTCTAGTACTATTTATTTTTTTAAAAGTAGCTTTACATGGTACTGACCCTATTAAAGTCACAAACAAAAATTGGCACGTGGAATATTTCAGTTTTGTGTTTGATATCAGATATTGGCAATAGGGATGGTCAGAATTTATGAAAAGTTCAAAAAATTGTAAATGATCCAACTATTAAAAATATTCTTTTGTAACCATGATAAAATCTTTAAGGGATGTTACAGAGTATTTCTCTTATTTGTCATCTTGTGGACATTTTCTTTAGAGGAAATAAAGCAAAATAATGACATAGTTTTCTGGAAAAAAAAATGATGCTTCCTTGGCTCTTTAAACATTGAGCTAAGTCCATGAGTTATTGAGGTGAAATAAGTTGCTTTCAACAGTTGTTA
This sequence comes from Galemys pyrenaicus, assembly GCA_019455555.1. Lineage (NCBI taxonomy): Eukaryota > Metazoa > Chordata > Mammalia > Eulipotyphla > Talpidae > Galemys > Galemys pyrenaicus. Next base: position 1,176,564 of record JAGFMF010011381.1, read on the forward strand.
ATATATCATTAATAATCATACATGCAATAAATAACAACACATGAGTTATTTCCTAAGAGATATATGACTACAAATTGCAGTAACAAATCACAGCGTGTGTAAAGAATGCTCATTACTCTAGTGTGTACAGAAGCTGTTTTAACAACTGTATTCTTTATGGTGAAGCTCACCCTAATTAGCCTTGCAGATTCCTTAGGGAATGTGTGCAGAATGTTTGACATTGTGATGCTCCAGCTAAAGTGGGGGAGGAGGATATGATTTCTGCACCAAGAAAGCACCAGGCCTCAAGCCTGGCTTTCTGTTCAGTCACTTGTTTTAATGTATGCATTGTGGTGAAAGTAAATAGCCTTTTCAAACAAGTAGATAATAAGGGTGTTTGGAATTAAATGACTAATTAAATCAATATTAAACATGTAAGCTAGACGGCAATGTGGACTAACATTTTTTCTCAGCGGTGCCCCTTCCAGTATAAAAGGTGCATGTCTGTATGTGCTTGAACACTAAGATTTGTAGCTACAAATGTAAGAGGAACATACTTCCTAGTCTCTATTGTATCTGAAAGCTAAGTGGACTATATATATTTTTTACATTAAAAAGAGAGAGAAAAAACAAGGTTGAAGCACACAAAAAAGCAGCATGTTTTTTTCCTCTTTCAATGAAACGTTATATGCGAATTCTGCTGCTCTGTTAGCTTATAGCTTGTTACTAAATCAGACCTTTCCTGCAGTGAAAAAAATTGCATCTTTTCGTTGTAATCCTTGACAGCTTAAAGTTTAATGGAGGCAGTTTTTTTTTTTTTAAAGGTATATAATGGGTTGACACCGTGGAAGGCTGCTGAGAGCTCACAAACTCAGAAATAGCATGAAATGCAATAAGAACAAGCTCGTGCTGATTTTTTTAAAATCATAATTTCCTATTCTTGATAGAGAAAGCAAGAGAAGGAAACAGCTTTTTGTTTTCTTAAAGTAGTTGTCTCATCCCAATCAAATGATTCTTGTCTACCCTGGAAGAGTTGCAAAGTGGGGATTTGTTCAAAAGGCAAGAGAGAGTAAGGACACACAGACATTAGTAGAGAACAGATAGCTGTCTAAGAGTAAGGAGAATAGGAAATGGCAAGATGAGAACTCAATGAATGGGATAGATTTCATGTCTTTTGGAGAGAAGCAGGTAAAACTAAACCTTCACTGGCTGACAGTATCATCTTTTGACACCCAAAGGTCATGCTTGGTTACATTTCAATTTACAGATTCCAGAATACTATCTCCAGATAGCAAAGAGTGTGGCTGGGGAATGTTCAGAGATTATACTCAAAGCAGACTGTGAGACAATGTTGACATTGGTACCAAGATTCCTCTTCTAGAAAGATAATATTTAGGTTTATCTTGGTTTAATCTCCTTGTTCTAGGATAATTCTTTGATAAATAGTTAGAATGATAGGGTGAGCTGGTGTGTTAAGTCAAACTTTAAGAAAAAGTGTTGTGGGCCTCCCTGGTGGCGCAGTGGGTTAAGCAACGCACTATGAAGCAAACCGCAGCCACTGCAGCACGAGTTCGATCCCTGCCGCCGGCCAGGGAGGGGACCCACATGGCGCAGCAGACCTCTCC
>JAGFMF010011381.1:1178207-1291190 GCA_019455555.1 Galemys pyrenaicus
GTCTGCCTGTTCTGCTCCCTGCTCTGTCTCTGGTGAATCCTCTCACCACCCCCCGTCTCTGGCCTGTACCCCAGCTCTTGTATGCATAAATAAATAAATCTTAAAAAAAAAAAAAAAAAAGAAAAAGTGTTGCTATGGATAAAAAAACAAAAGGATAGCTAACCATTTTATATAATAATGCATAGGAACAGGAAGACCTGATGAAAATTGGAAAGTAGAAGAAGATGAGGTAAAAGGATATTTCAAAAATGCAACATGACAGTTTTTTAACAATTCTGTGTAATATTTAATTTTAATTTCTTTGGATGATTACAATAAAAAGCCAACTTCTCTACAATGTTCACTAAAAACTGTCACACATAAACCACCTTACAATGTATAGCATATTATAAAAAAAAAGAAGACAAATAAAAGTGTTTCTTAGATAAAATGATATGGAGCAAAACAAAGAAAACATCCATAAAGATAATGGGTAATAGCAGAGATTATTCAACCAGTGAAAACTGGAGTGGAAAGTAGTTCTGGAAAGGAAAACCGAGTAAACAGAAAAATAACTGAAAGTGAATTAGAAGAAATAATTTTCAATATGCTTACCTTATACTTCTTTTGACAAAAAGTTTTTACTTTCATCTGAGCGTCAACGTCTATATCATTCCATTATAGTTTCCAAGATCTTTTTCAGTATTCTGTTAAATTCATGACAAGTGTGACACTCTATGTGTTTGGTGAAATTTATGATCATGGAAATGTTAACAATATTAATTTTTCATATTGGTTTTGATAACAAATTTCAAGGCTAGTTTTCAGGTTAAATGAGTATTCCTTACAGACCAGTTCAGATTATATTTAACTGTTGAAATAAACAGATTTAAAATACTACTCACCATAAAGTTTTAAAAATATGAGATGGAAAAAGCAAATGGGGAAGCTAACTGTTAAAAAAGTTAATTTGAAAATATGTGTACACTTTTTAAATATATATACCCAATATTTTCAAGGACCTTAATTAGTCCTTGAAACCTTATTGAGAACTTACTATGGATCAAACCATATTCTAAATACGTAGTAGGTACTCATGATTTAGACTCTGATTATACTTATATTGAAGTTTGGGTAAAATTTTCAATTTTTTAAAATTATGCTAGTAGATGTAAATCAAATCCTAAATTAAATTTTGACTAAGAATTTATGCATATATATATGTATATATATATTTCACATTTTTTTATTGGTGTGTTCTTTTTTTGTTGCTTGCTTTAATTGCATTGTTTTTATTAAGATAACACTGGTTTGCAACACTATATGTGATTGAAGGATACAGGCTCACATCTCTTCAGATGTGTGTTACCACACCACACCCACCACCAAAGAACCATTTCATAGATCATTGATTCCTTCCTCCCTTTGCTCTACACTCACCACCCTCCCATTTAGGTCTTCCCAATTCTAGATTTCTAAGTCTCATTTTAATTTAGTTTTGTGAGTTCTTTTGTTTTGTTTTGTGTCCTTAGATTCTACACATTAGTGAAATCATCTGGTATACTTTTTTCTTTCTGACTAAAATTTAGCATTTGAAATATAGAAATATAGTTTTTTAATTCCTGAAATCATCATAATAAAGTTTTTATTCCTTAAAATGATCATAATGCTTAAAGAAATTTTGAGTGGACCCTTGGGTCTCTAATTATGATATGCAAATGTAAAGTGATAGTATACAAAAATGTGTATTTGATGAGTACAGTGTCCAAAATACTAGTGTTGGGGATGTGTTGAGAAAGATGTGAATTTAGTTCAGATGAAGAAATCATTCACTATGTGGATTGTATTGTAGTGCAGGAAGTAAGTATTTCAAGTGAATTAAGAGAGTGGTACATTAGGGAGGGAAGATTATTTGAAATTCCTGTGACAGTATCCAAAATCATGATAGACACTAACAGATACTATGTGGATTTGGAGAGAGATGATAAAAGGAATTTAAAGGCATCCAGAACATGTGTAGAAAGAAATACAAGTAGACTCATATGCATCTACAAGGAAAAGCAAGACACCAACTTCATGAAGATGTTGAATCCTTGATAAGAATTGATGGGTAGAAATAACAGGAAAATAGATCAAGGATGCTCAGCTGATGAATTTGGTAGGAAATGGAGAGTCCTTGCAAATTCATGAGTAGATAATGTAAAAGCTACTCTTTAGAAAGATTAATTTGGCAGTAATGCTTAGGAAATTGCAATGAAAGAGTTTATTTATTTATGAAGAATTCTTAGTGGCACAGCCAGTGCAGAGATTATTCTCCCTTTTGGTGTAATTCTGCACAGAGTCAAGAATTAACCAAATATTCAACTGAATTTTACTAATTTTTAACAGTCCAATCATTTTGAGGTGATATTTGTCTCCTACTAGTAAGAAACATAATTCATCAGAAACCCAACTCTTTTTTAAAAAATTTGTTAATGCTATTGAAAGCATAATTAGTAAAGGATAGCTAAGCATATTAAAATAGGCCATTAAATCCACCATATCCAGGGAGTGGCTAAGTGTCAGTTTTGTGATAAACACATTGTATGACTTATCAAATTTAATTTTCAAAAATTATCCCATGAACAAGACACCAGTTTACATCTATCATATCTACATTAAAATAGCCTATCAGTAGAAATCTACAGTCATGCATTGAATAGAGACCATAAAGATAATTAGTGCAGGGAAAATTCTATAAATGTGAGTTACAGGTAATAATAACACCCATGATTTATTAAGCACAAATCTGCCAGTGCCCCAGATGGGTTACAAACTCTGGCTTGCTAAGTTAGGTTTGAATTCTATTGCCACATCTGCAATGACCATGAATTAGTAATATTCATAGTAATATAGGGTTGCTTTTCAAGGGAAAAATAGACAAATGGGACCTACAATATTGTGATGTGCAAGCTCTAAATAGGAAACCTTCCATTTGGTATATTTCAGTCAGCTCTACTATGTCCTATTTTGAGAGCAAAAAAATAAGCAGAATATGGTGAAACCAGAGGGTTTTGAGAGAAAGAATCAAGTGATTTACATGGTATATAGTGTTTCATATGAGAATTAGCAGAGTTGTGAACTAGTATTAGTAATGCTTTTATTGCCTATTGGTCAGGTGACTTTGGGGAACAGGATTTGTCTTTTTGAAACCTAATTACACATCTATGAAATGAAGGCACCATTTAAGGTCTTTTAGAGTAAAAATAAAAGTTAATGAAAGTGGTTTACCCTCTGCATAATAGTGGAGGAAGGGGACTTTTCAGCTCAGGAAAATAGATGAGAGAGAAAGACGGCTATGAAATTCTCAGGGAGCTGCAAGTACAACATTCATTACTATAGGAGTCAGTAGTACAAGTTGGGGAGTTTTGATATGTGATTACAAAGAGTTTGCACTTATGAAACTTAGGCTATATGAAATCATGTTTAAGAGCATGGACTCAGAAACCAGATTATCTGGATATAAATTTTCCACTGTTTATTTATTGAATGATGTTAGACAAGTTCCTGAAAGTCTCCTAAAATCCATTTCTTTATTTGTGAAATGTGTACAATAATGGTCCAACCTCTGGCATATTGTGATTAAATAAGTGAATCTTCTTAAGAGACCAAAATTCAATATCTAAAAGAAAAAGGTAAATGTATTGTTTGATAAGCAAAGAACGATGGTTCTCATAAAACATAGTGTCTCTGAGCAGATGATTTGGAATTGGAGGAAGTACTGAGCTCTGGCTCTGGCAAATTTTCAGAACCTGGAATGTTTAATGAGGTTAAACTCAGAGAAATGCTGCAGGGTTTTCTTACCCTGATTCTCAGAAGTCTGGTGATTGGGATGAGACTATAGAGGACGGTCATTGTCAGCTGGCTCTCAGAACTTGAGCTACTACTAAGTTCATTATCAAGAACTTAGATTAGGGTGAGTTTATAATTGGTTCTAGTTGTTATTTACTGCTATGACAAAAGAACAATTAGTCTTTCCTTACTTGATTGTTGAATGCAGAACCATTTTATTATCAACTCATTTCAAGTTCTTTAGTAGTGTAGCTGCATGTTATTAGTATTTCTATTTATTATTTGACTAGATTCAGAACTTCTTTTATTCACAAAGTCATAAGAAGAGTTTTTTTATTGTTATTGTTTCCCTGCAAGTAATGGATAGTGTCTACTAAAAGATTTTTAGTGGTGAACTGAAAAATTAATCTTTAAGAAACAAAAACATCTCTACTAGTGTGAATGTTAAAGGGGAAAATATACACATAAATTGTATTCTATTTCTCTAGGTTTATATGTGTCAGGAGTGTTGATTGCAGATGTGTTTTCTATTGAGTCATCATGATAAAAAATGAGGAAAAGGAAAGGAATTAAAAGTTACTTTATATAGCCTTGTGGCAAAAACACCTCCCTAACCAATTTTTAACCAATAAAAATAACTCACTTTGGAAGTTCCAAGGGATTTCACATTCATGGGGGTAAAAGGGAAATCAACTAATTCTGGAGTCTAAATTAAATGAAAATTCATTATACAAATTATTGTTCAATTAGAAACAGGTGTTCCTTTCCTACTTAGGAAGTTAGGATATGAAAAAAATAACTGCCACAGGTTTGTTATTGATTTACAGTGTTCTTAAAGTGAAGAAAAAAGTTAATTCTCAGTGTTATACTTTAAACTTTTTCCTGTTGTTGTTAAGAAAGTATTCTTTAAGAAACAGAATTTACAGAACATCAGAAAGAAAAAAAGAAAGAAACATGTACTTTTTTGTCTTTGTATCTTTCAATATGGTTAGTCAAATAATCAGGGAATTGTGATGCTCTTGTTTCCAAAAGGAAATCTTGATTCATTAGTTGGCATCACCCAAAGAGTGGCACCTCTAGTGTCTGAGAGATTTTGGAAATGCCCAGTTCCACCCCTAAAAGGAATACAGCAATGAAAAATCCAGGACAGCTGCAGGGAGCCTTTTAAGAGGGTTTTCATTCTACTGCCTAAAAAAGGGAACACAAAAAGAAAAATATTACACATGAATCTGTTAGTTGGAATCTGTCTTCACAAAAACTCAGTTATTTTTGTGCAACTGTAAGAGAACACTTGTGATTTGAATAGAAACAGACATTCCTCTCTTTTACTGGCCTCACTTAGAAGACATTCAAGGGATCGATGTATTCTTATAAATCTCAGGCTTACCACTGAAAATAACACAGTTTAAGATATTATTCTCTACAAAAGGATCACTTGTGCGTATCTTTATTTCCTAGAAGTAGTCTACTTCTGTAAGCATGCTCTTGCGTGATATTCCCATGCTTTCATAATGGGGTAAAGAAAGACTAGTCTGATGAAAAGCATTGGATATGAACATAATCGATTTCCAAATCTGACTGAAATAAATAGTACTGGCTCCAACAACACATTTTCAAGATTAAGTGAGTTCTGTAGTTGCTACACAATTTTATCCCCCACTCACAAATCAAGCTTACATAAAACCATGCAACCATTCTAAAAATCACCATTTGTATTTCCCAACAGAAGGTAACCAGTTCTTAGTAACCTGCCAGGGAAAGAGAAATTTAAATAGGATTAATGAAGCATTGATGATTTGGTACAATTTTATATGGAAATAGAACAGACTTTGGCAAGTACTATGTCTTTGAATGCTAACATCTCATCCAGCAGTCTCCTTTGGGTGTACATTGCAGGAGCAAACAGTACTGTATTTAAAGAAAAATTGGTTGTGCTTCACTTTTAATCTGCCATTACCATTACCTTTAGGTATGGTCTAAGAGTCATCATATCTAAAATTCCAATTGAGAGGATGGTTAATTTTATTATCAAATAATTGCTAAATGTACTGTTCAACATACAGTGAATATTTAACAAATGTCATGGAAATCTTCCATTAATGTATGCAAGTAGATGTCAAGGCAGAGAATAAAGTTCGAAATTCTTAATATAGCTCCAGAACTGACCCTTATCTCCCCAACGTCATATATCATTAACTTCCAATATTAAAACTTGAAATTCCAGTTATTTCCAGACAGTATCTCTTTGGAATATTAGCCATTCCCTTCCATGCATTTTCTAACCATTCTCATTTTAGTTACCTGGTGTAGTCACTCCTGGAGTTAGATGCCTCTATTGTATAAGATAACTATTCTGTATTTTCTTTATTATAAAGTTTATCCTACATTTAGCAATTTCTGTGCTGTAACTACTTTCCCATGAAGCTATAACTATTTGAAAAAGAGGACAATTTACTTTCTTGTTCAGCATTGCATTAAAAATTTGGGTCCTATACCTCCCAAATGGTGAAGATACCTTCATACTTAATTGATTGAATGATAACCTTTATTTTGAGCCATGTGTAAGATGATCAAGGACTTTATTAATAGGACATCATTAAATAAATATTGTGTCATCCACTATCTCTATGTTTGGGTCTGGTTCTTAATGTAATGGTTCAAGAAGACCAAGAGCAGGGAGGCTATATTTTTCTTCTGAGCATTTCAGTTAGATTATTTCTGAGACTCCTGAGGCAATCATTCATCCTATTCACTTTAGTATTAGATTTCCAAGAGCAGTCAAACTTCATTACAGTAGGATTCATCATTACAAATATAAGATACAACAATATCCATGGTCAAGTCATGTCTACTGAAAACTATAATCATAAGCAAATAATGAGACAATTTTACAAGACATATTAAAATAGAAGCCTTGTTATGTCACAGTCATTGTAACACATGTATTAGAGATACTTCCATCCTGAGCCTATTACAGAGATATCATCTAATGAAGTTCCAAAATGTCTTATAGAAACTTGTAAAGCAAGTTTGGTTTTCTAATGATGTACAACCAATTAAATTTGTTGACCCACTTTATGAGTCCTATGTCATTCAGTAATCTCTCTGTATCTTAATGAAGTTTGAAAACCATAGTTTTAGACAAAAGCTTCCACTTTATTTTGATTTGTGGAAATATGACCTTGTCTAGAAATACATAATTTTCAAGAGTGCAAATATGGAAATGCTTTATTCTGATTTTCTGGAAGGAATAATGATTTTTTTTAAAGCATGTGCTTTTTTTTAAGTAGATGATAATGAATGTAAATCATTCTACTAAACAATGTGAGTTTATTTTCACATTTGTTTGGGATTAAACTGCATCCATAAACTGCTTCCACATGTATGCTAATTAGTTCTGCAGCCAAACCAACTATCCTACTTTGAGAATTATAGACAAAAGCTTATGAAATCCTACCTTTTCAGTTTGACATACATAGCCATATTTTTGGTCACCAGGGGCTTAGTTATAAGTAAGTCTATTTAGGGGTCTCTTGGCATAAGGGATTGGTAATAGCATGTGGGATCTTTCCTTTGAAGATGAAAAAACTGAATACAAATAAGACTGATATAAACCCATAGATATTATTATTTGCTAGCTTACAGGAGTGAATATAAAATGAATTAATAGTTTTCTAGCAAGTAATATTAAGGAAAAATAAGTCACCCTTTGCTTTGGTATTAAGTGGCATCATTGCCAGAGAGTTCAAGAGGCCAGAGATTGATTGGGCACAGTTATAGGATTGCAAATTTTAGGTTGCATATTATCATTGCTATTTTGATGACTTTATGAGGCTATTATGTGCCTAAACCCTTTTTGGAACGGCTTGATTGTATTTTATTATTTGTTAGCTATAGAAAAATAAAATGAAAGTGTTATTTGTGAGTGTGTTTGTTGTGTCCATGGAGTGAGGGAGACCACCTTTTAAATATAGACCTTATTTATTTTTGATAGTTGGCAGGGAGATATAGTCTAGTATTTATAGGAAAAGTTGCTTTCATTTGCTCATTGTGTTAGTGTTTATTTCATTCTGTTTTGGAGTGTTTCTGTAGATAAAAATTGAAAAAAATTAAAGAGTAGCTATTCAATAGTTCTATTTTGACTGAAATATATGTTGGATCCCTCAGATAGCATTATTTTATAGTTTCCATTACCTTTGATAATTTTTGTAACTTAATAACTATGAAAAAATAATGCCAAATGATAACACTAACCTATAACTTGTAAGTTTTCCATACTGAAACACATCCCAGAATTCTCATGATTGTTTCATCCTGTCATTCCTGTATTCAACATGAGGTTCTTAAACAGCCAGGATACACCAGATGCCATGTTAGGTACTACTGTACATAGACATACATTAGTAAAGGTGACGTGCTCCTTTGTTTGACTAAGTTTTAATCATAATATGTGTTTGTGTGTGAATGTGTGTATTTAATAAATATTGTGAAAACTGGGAAGGAAATTAAGAGAATGTATGAGACAAGAGGAAATTGGCTTGAGGACCTGACAGTGCCTCTAAACATTTGCCCCTCTAAACTTGATCGCCTCACTATGCTAATGATATTTACTTGGCTTAAAGAATACTTGATCAATAATAGGGAAAAATATTTGTTCTCTAATGTGCAAACTCAGAGTGGTCTTGAAGTATATCTTTATGGAGTACAGTGGCCACTGAATCAAAGTAACTGAATCAGAAAAGATCAGAATAGTGGAAAAACAAAAAAGTGAATTGACTAGAGTAACTAGCTCTTCATGATGTGTTTACAACCTCAAGCATCCGCTGTATACTCCAATCACACTCTGATTTGCTTTCTCATATTTTTTACAGATACGAGATATTGTTGTATAATCCTAAAGTTAACTTTCTTGGAAAGGGAAATTTTTTAAAATGGAATTTATGGTTCCATTGTGTCCTTCTGGCTTGTTTTTTGGTTTGTTTACTTTGCCAAATGATATTATGGGATTATTAGGTTAATATAAACTCAGTTAATATGTTGGTTCAGCACATGATTCCTTCTATCATTATTTTCCTTTGCCTACAGAAATATTGCTACCCATGAAAACAATGTAGTGTGTCAATTGCGTGCTTTAATGGTAAAAAAGAAACTGAAGTGTTGAATATTTATAAATTGAAATAACCTAAGAGAAAGTGATTTTTTCTTATTTTATAACAAATATTTTTCACTTTAAGCAAATTTTCTCTTTTTGAGTGAAAAGAATTTTCCAAGTTACCAGTCTGTCTCTATGCTATGCAAGATTGTGAGATAAGTTTGGTTTTATGAATATTTTGGATTAAGATAGAGGAATATTGGACTGCATTTCAGTTCTTATGCATTTCTTCACTTCACAAAATTATATATACCTATGGAACTGATAGGATGAAGGGAAAAATAAAATATCTGGGTCATAATTGCTATCATCCACACCAGAAATGAAGCATTTATCTTATCAGACCATAAGGATCCACTGAAATAGGTCTGAAAGGGTCTGAAGCTGCTGACAAAACCACAACACTGGGCCCAATTAACAATACCCATTTTTAATTAACAGTTGCTGACTCTTTGCCATTGAAATATTCACGCTCTAGGTGTGAAATGGCAACCCCCATTTGTCATATCTGTCAAAATTAATTTTGAAATCCTATGGTCTTCCTTCCACAGGATAAAAGTGAATAACTAGAGCACACTTCTTACCTGCCAAAGTTTAGTTTCAGGACAAATACTAGGAAAATAGAACCTAGAAAACTGGTTGGGTCAGGTTTAACAGTACTATTCATATAAATTATTTACATGGCCTTTCTAGTGCTACAAAGTATGCCAATATTTATTCCATATTTGGAAGAGCATATGAATGGTCTTTCAGATTTCTTAGTATTAGATTTTATTTGATTTTTTCCCTAAAATTGTCTTAACCAGATAATACATGTTGGGTACTAACTTAACACATGTTTTAAACCCTAGGCCACAAATATGAATAACAAAGTGTTATAGAGGATATTCAATCTGATTAAAAAAAGAATATATTGCTAAATATCTGTAAATGCAAATATAAAGAATGAGAATATGACCTTTTTATAAAGATGTAAAGGGTTTAATACCATTGGTGGTAGCATGGTAGGGAAGGCAGTTAAGGATAAAACGCAAGCAAGGTGCCAAAATCTTAACTAAGACATTTTTGCAAATGAAGTTTTTAATACATAAAATATTGGTTTTCAGATAGAGTTAAAACTGTAATCATATGTGGGTTTTGAATATTTAAGAAGATAATGTTCTGGAACAAACAACATAGTGTGTTCTACATTTTGACTCTCAAAAAAATCGTATGAAGTAGACAGTGTTTTCAGTATAAGACTAAAAAAAAATTATATTCAAAGACCTACTTGACCATCCTAAAGTTACAGAGATGGCGTGTGGCAGAGCCAATAATAAAATGATTGACACATTAATTCATGAATTCACTTATTGAGTGATCTTTTTATGTTCTGAGGTATTGGGAATTAATATATATAGAGAAGTAAATGTCCTAACCTCAAAGAATTTACTTCTGGCAGAGGTAGGTATGTAGGAAATTATTAAAAAAAAAAAATACAATATACGCTATGACCCTGTACCAAGGTAACATATAAGTGTGAGTTTTAAATTCTTCTTGTGAAAATAGGAAAACATAACAAGAGAAAATTATATTTTCTGATCCACTTTATGATTTTTTTCCCCAAGTGTCTATCTTTTTTGCCTATTCTGTATAAAACACAGTTATTAGAAGAGAAAAAAGATCTAAAAACATTGCATTGTTCCAGTACTCAAGAAGCTTATATTCTAATTAAAGAACAAAATACCACCCTTGCAGCAACAGAAGAGCGGTGGAGTTTTAAAGGTTGTAATCATTGCCTAGGTCTCCAGCTAAATAAAAGGGAGAATGAACAAGGGAGCATGGAAATGCTGTCTCAATCCTCTATCAGGGGAATTTACTACTACTGAAAGTATCAAGGGTAAAAACAAACTGGAATATGTTAAATTCAGCTGGTTTGTTTAAAGCACTGCACTACATTTCAGGTGGACAAGAAGATCAGTAAGATAAAATCCCTCCCAGATTAAAATAAGATTAGATCTATTGTTATTCAAACTCTGACATGGAAGAACAAATGCACAGAAACACTACTCACTTGAAAATTTGAGAGTTTCAATGAAGAAGACATATATAAATATATCATTTAAAAATAGCTTTACCCCTCATTTTATATATTAATTGTTCATTGTTAATAAAACATGCAGTCAAAAGGAGAAAAAATCCATTTTTTGACTATTAATGGAGTAAACACATGTTTATACTCTTTAGTGAGATTGTACTGTTGAAGTTAACATTCTTTTTTTCATGTTACAGGCCATTAATATCAAGTTCTACTGACCACTAATTTTTAGTAGCTTACTGATGTTTTTAATGTTGTGATAGCTACTGATTATACATTTTAATGTTTTAATGACTACTTTTTAAATGCTACTCATTATATATTAGATCTGTGTACCATACATACATTGTGCAGTCAGTTCTTTTAAGTACCTCCAAAAATTCCCAATAGAAAGGATAAGCATTCTTACAGTGAAATCTTTCATACTTTTATGACTGTTTCCTTATGATAGATTTCTAGACTTATAATTGTTATATCAAATGGTAGTATATATTTTAATATATTTGAAATGTGATCAATTCTTTCTTTAAAAAGGTACCAATTTGGGCCTCCCTGGTGTGCAGGGGTTAAAGTCTCAGTACTATCAAGCTATCACTAGCCACAGCAAGAGTTTGATCCTTGGCCAGAGAGAGAATTCACATGGCCCAGCAGACCTCTCCTGTCTTGCCAACTGCTCCCCTCAGCAGTGTATTTTAGTAGATCTATTCTGCTAACGAATAATAGATGCTATTATTTATTCTGCTCCCAACTATGTATCTGGTGAATACTCTCTCTCTCTGTACCTCAGGCCTACACCCCAGTTCTTGTGTAAATAAATAAATAAATAAATAAATAATAAAAATATACCAATTTACACCTTTCATATTGTAAAAAGGTGTTTTCCCCAAATTTTGAACCTTATAAAATGTCATTTCCAGCTTGAAATACAAATGAGTTATATCACATTTTTAAAAATTGTTACTGGTGGTGTGTAATGGTTTTTATATGTATTAATTCTTTTACTAATTGGTTTTCCTCTTTTGTCCAATCCTTACTGATTTTTCTTGATTTGTGAGAGATATTTACATATTAGTTATGTTAATCCATTGTCTCAATTATGGTGGGCTTTTTACTTTGCATATTTATGTAGGGGATTCCAACAACCAACAGTTTTCTTTTTGATTTTTTTTCTGTTTAGGTGGTGTCATATGTAAAAAAATTCCATTCCAAATCACATACTAAACATCTATATTCTAGAGTTTTTACTTAGAGCTTAAATTTATCTAGAGTTTGATGTATGGTGTGACATGAGAAATCCAATTTTATTTTTTCATAATGTTTAATAATTTTCCTGGGCCTCCCTGGTGGTGCAGCAGATTGAGCGCCACACTGTGAAGCATCTGTGGCACAGTAGCACGAGTTTGATCCCAGCCAGAGAGGGGACCCACATGGCACCACAGACCTCTCCTGACTTGCTCACTGCTCCCCTCAACAGTGTATTTCAGTGGATCTGCCTGTTTGTTCCCCACTCTATCTCTGGTGAGTCCTCTCACCTCCCATGACTCTGGCCTGTACCCCAGCTCTTGTATGCATAAAAAAAAAATAATTTTCCTAATGCTGCTGAATTCATCTCCATACAATATTTATTTATTTTAAAAATATTTATTTATTTATGCATACAAGAGCTAGGGTAGAGGCCAGAGTCCAGGGAGGTGAAAGGATTCACCAGAGACAGAGCGGGGAGCAGAACAGGAAGACTGACTGACACACACAGCTGAGGGGCAGTGGCTGCATTTTGCTTCATAGTGCTTTGCTTAACCCACTGCGCTATCAGGGAGGTCCCCATACAATATTTATTATATCCTCAAATATGAGGACATATATATTTTACCTGTATCTTGTCCTTTCCATTTGATATATCTCTGGTATATTCTTTGATTTGTTAAGTGTTTATTTAAAGTAATTTTTATGTGTTAAAATGTCACTTCTCAAATTTTTAAAACATCTAGTGTGTCATATGTAAATTCCAAAAAATCCTTTGAACAATTTTGTCAGATATAAAAAAATCAAAGTTCTTGATAATTTCTTTAAGACTATGTCAAATTCATAGATTAATTTGGGGAGAATTGGACATCTTCACATGATTTAGTCTTTTCGTCCTAGTACGTAGTTTTTCTTGCCATTCATTCAAGATTTTTCTTTTGTATATTTGGATAAAAATTAATCACTGTTGGTCCCAAAAGAACTTCTATTAGAGAGATCCAAGAATGCAAATATGAAAGATTTCAAAAATTGTTATGATGCCAGTGGGTTAATTACACAAAGGCTAATCCAATCTTCAAAGGTGTTTACATATTTTTCTTGCAAGAGAAAAAAATTGTTAAGGTATTCTCAAGTTTAACGCTATATAGACATAACATTCATGATAACCAAGTAATTTTTGCCACTTGTAGTTTTGCTCAAACATCTTTTTTTTCTTTAAATAAAATTTGAGGAAAACTTGCTGTGAAACAATTTACTCATTAATCAAACAAATAAACAGAAAAAAATTGTTGGACATTAAAGTAACATTTGACACATAATGTCTTACAACATCTAAATGGTGATGTGAGATGGCTGAAGTAGATGTATTTATGTGTGGGTTAGCCATGCTCCATTGTCATTATCAAAGGGCAGAACTAGTAGCAAGGAAAGCAACTAAATAAGGTGTTCATCCTAGAGTATAAAAACTCCAGGTCAAACATAGTATTTGGAGTAATACACAAGAGTTAGGAGAGAATGTAGGAAAGAGGCCCCAGATTGAAGAACAGGTTATGAATGTCAGTGTTTCTTGGAATATCCCAAGTATTGATATTTTCATATTTGTATGTGCTACACAGAAAAAAAACAAAGTTAATAGAATTTTATAATTTTTCCATGTAAGTTCCTGGGAACAGTATTTACTTTGTGGTACTTGAAAATACTATATGAAGAAATAACTATAGCATTTGAGTTGTTTCTCTAACAGAGATGAAATTTTCCAAGTATATCAAAGTGATATTGTGTACAGTATGACTTAAGACATGTGTGAGCAATGTGAAGGAGGGAAGTAAAAAGTTATGTCAAAGATGTAAAGAGGTAGAAAATCACAAGTCACAGAAAGATTAACAAAAGTAGACAATAGAATGACCTTTAAAAGCCCCAGAGGTTGGATTTACTAGACTTCGAAGCAAATATTAAAATAAAAGAACTTACATAGATTCCCTATATATAAATTAATGGAGTAGATATTTTATATCAAATGGAATAACATCTTCATCTAGTTTATAGTTCTAGATCCCCTGAGCCTATACCCTAGCAGATTTTATTTTTTATTAGTCTGCTGAGAATTACTTTTTGTCCTTATTTATAGAAAATTTACTGTTTCTTTAGAATTCAACTCAGATATTGCCTCTTACTGAAATTTTTACCCCTCATTTCGCCTAAGTACCCCTTATTAATTTTCTCTTTGAACTGTATATATAAGTCTACCATAACATTTAACCTATTATATATACTATATTGATATATGTGTCTCTCACTCATTAATTACTTCTAAGAGTAGAAATTGAGGTTTACCCATAACATTGCACACATTACCTACTGATGATTGATACATAATAGTTACTATATATTTATCAAAATAATTTTAATCATTTCTGGTACAAAAATTGATCTTCAATAGGCATTTCAAAGGTTAGAAGTGTCTGTGGCATATTGGATTTAACCTGTTCCAAAAGTTAAAACTCAATATGTCTCAAAATAAATGTTGTCAGACATTTTGGAAGATCACCTTGATTAAGGTTAAAATAGTAAGAACCATGGTTATTTAAAACTATAAAGTTGTTCACTTTAATTTTTATCTCCCTTAATAGCTAAAAACAAAATTCAAGTCTCTTATTTCAAATTAAACTACTATTCACTCTTAACTAATAATACCTTTATGTGCCTGACACTTCAGGTGGAATGATTAAATTATGCACCTGTAGCAAGACCGCAGAATGCAATGACAAGTATTAAAAACCTACTATGTTCCTGGATACTTAATAAAAGTACTGAATTTAAATTTAAGACATTGATTTTATTTTTTTTGTATTTTTCTTGTGTATAACACTCTTCTTTTTGATTCATGTATAAGGTATAAATTTTCATTTCTTTAACTTTGCTTTGCTTTTCATGGAATTTATACCATAAAGCATTATAGTATTCAGCTTTGTTTGGTAGTCAAAAATATTTGAGACAAGAGCATAGAAATATAGAACCATTTTTCTTGCATAAATGGAAGGGACTTTAAAAGGACATTTTATTTAAAAAGATACAGTTGATAGTGGGTACACAGAAAATATTTAGTTAGATGGCAGTCTTTAAAGACACTTTTTCCATTCTTTGCTTATAGATTATTTCATTCTGTATTGCATGGGTTATCCTTGCCCCACTGATGTTTGGCTAAAGTACCAGAACAGAAATTTGGGTTAAGCAACCCAAATACCTTCTTATTTAGCTCTTGCAAAGACTTTTATGCTTGCAGCACACTTGGATTCTTTTTATACCCTACTGTGGAATGTGTATAGCATCTAACTATAAAAATTGCTGAGTGTTGATCCTCAGAAGGAAGAAATAAAGTTAGTTTTGACCTTTTGAGGTTTATAATTTGTGGTTCAGTGAATGACCTCTATACTATTCTTTGAAATTATTTTCTAGTCTCTCTTTCTAATTTAGGTGCTTTGCTTTTTATAGATGTCTAACTAGAAAGAATGTAACCTAAAAACATGAATATTGTTTCCCTAAAACTGCTAGATGTGCTTTTTTTATATAAGAACACAAAAAAACTTCTGGTACATAGATCTGACAAGCATGTCCTTGGATAAAGTTGTCCAGGTTTGGGGTGCAGATGGAGATTTTTCAGTTGTCTCTAGCAATACTGACATACCTGTTCACAAAAGAAGTTTTAGTTCTTAATGCTAAGACAATTTAGTTCAGTTCCTAAATGGAACTGAAATAAACCCTAACCCTCAATGAAAATCATGTTTTGTGACAGGAAAAATTTGTATGGTGATGTATTTCTGTTCCAGTCTATTCTCCTCCCTTCCAAGGGCAGCAATAATACTCATTGTAGTGACTTGCTTTCAAATATGAATATGGAAATCATCCTCCATTTAAAATCACATCTAAACTCAGCAAATCATAATCAATTTTTCTTACTTTAAGCCTTTATAGATAAAATATGAGCTAAAGATAGTCTGTGTTCTGTTTGGTAAATACTTATAACTACTATACTGCTTGGTAAGTGTTGGTTCTCACTAAGTGAATGATGATGGTGATGACGATATGATCATAATAGAGAAGGTAGGGAATAATTTATACTCCCTTCCCCACAACTTCTTGTACGTATCTGAAAATGATATATAATGGAGAAAGGAGAATAATATATAGATATATATGGGTGTATATTTATATTCATGTACCCCAATGTGTATTAATAACTTAATTATTAATTCATAAATTTATACATTTGTTTAATAAGAAAATAGCTGCTCATTATTATTTAGTGGTGAAATCTGAAAATTATCTAGTTTTAAATATTTTAAGCTGTGTATTGTTAGGCAGATTAATTAACATTTGTGAGATTGAAGTTTTCATATGAAAAACTGGGCTGCTAAAAACCCTATAGGGTTGCTATTTAAAATAACCAATGTATAAAATATTCAGCATTATTCCTAGGACAATGTAAGACTCCAAAAAGTGGCAGTTATTATTATATTTACAAGACAGTCTTATTAAACAACCTCTCATCTCAAAGAGTTATATAAAAAGCAAGTCTGAAAAGAGATTCAGTAACCCTAATATGAATAAATACTAGTAAAATATTATATTGTTAGATATATCTTCAAGTAAAATGGGGTAAAATTAGGTTCTGTTGGGCAGTTATTGCAATCTGTTTCTTTATCGACTTGACCGAAGCTGGTTACCAATATTATTTTATCTTGCTGTTATTTTTATTTGTAAACTGTATTTTTTGTTTAATTTACTTTTTGTTTTTACTTAGAATTTATATATTTGTATAAACTATGCATAGGGTATTGCTCTACCTTTATATTTGAATATCAAATAGTAGTGGACACCAGCGGACTCAAGTATTGTTTTGCTCTAAAATTAATAGGAAAGCTTATACCAACAAAGGATCTCTTAGAAAATAGTAGCATAGGTTTCAACACAGGTGTTAGAGTGGACATTTTATACAGTTAATGTCAACTGACTTTGTTGCTATAACTTTCAGATGATTAGCGATCATGATTTTCCTATCATTACTCATATGGTGCAACTTTCTCAGTTTCATGTTAAACTTTAACATATAACAGTTTAATATTAAATAAGATGCAGTATCTTTCCATTTCTTTGTGTCATGTTCTATTTATTTTAGTAGTGTCCAAAAGTTTTTATTGTATACATTCTTCACCTCCTCTGTTAAGGTCACAGTTAGGTATTTAATACTTTTTGATGTGATAGTAAAGTTGATACAAAGAGAAATCTGATATTTATCTTTTTCATCATTAAATGAAAGTGAAAATAGGAAATGAGGTGTTTAGAGGTGAACATAAAATAATAAGTCAAAGAAATATACAAAGAATTCAAGCATGAAAAGTAATAATTAGGAATTGCAAATTCAGAAGAGATAGAGGAAAGCAAAATTGATTATGTGAATTTGAGAAAAATTGACATTCAATACAATATTAAAAAAAACTCTCATGTGAAATAATTTTATGAGGTTCCTTTTCTTGTCTATTACTCTTGGTTTCTAGAGCAGAAGAAAACAACACAACTGCTCCTTATTTGCTTGCTATTTTCTATAGCTGGAGAACCTGGGGGAGACAAGGATACAAATAGCCCAGGGTGAGACATGCAGGAGGGGTTAAGCCAGGATTCTGACCCAGATGTACCTGAGTCTGTCACACCACCTGTCTTCCCAGAGTTTTAATTGTGTCTTCTTAAAATTTTGGGAAAATCTAGCAAATCGTATGTACAGATTTCAAATGTTTCCTATCTCAAGTCTTTGTGAAGTGTAACCTCCTCTGTGGTCTGTCTTGTGCTAAATATGCATCTCACTTTGTTGGTTTCCTCTGATGCTGGAGTTCACTTAAGGTTCAATTTTAGGAAGTTGGATTTTTCATATGATTCCTTTAAATGGTTTCCATATTTAGCCAATCTTGCAATTTTCAAGAGTACATGGATGAGCAAATAAGGAGATTAAGAAAAATATTAGCTTCTCTAACTTCTAGATGAAACTGAAATTTGGGCTCTCTGAATTCTAAATTTTGGATGTGGTATTGGTCATCTATATTTATCAGTAGCCTAATGCAGACCTCTTACAAAAGGGCATCTTTATTCTCATGACAGTGATTTTTTTTTTATGTTTCCAAGAGTGGTCCTTTCCCTCTAAGTGTTTTCAGCTTGACAGATAGTTGTCTGAATTACATTAATTTGGGTCCCATGCCACTACTACATATTTATATATTCATATATAGGAAGAAAGATGTCAAATATGAAAGAATTCATTTCTAATCCTATTTTAAAAAGACAAACAAATCTGGGTTTAGTTTTTAAAGCTATGTAAGTCTTGGCCACTTTACATCTAGAATGTTTTTCTCTAAAGAACATTTAAACAAAATTAAGTATTCATTGTTCTTTAGATTATTATTTAGCTTCTGTGAGGTCGTCACTACTGAGTCCTGCAATTTCTGATGGTGTGGAGAGGAAGATGAGCAGGAGGTGGAAGGAAACATTTTATGATATATGCCATTTTAATGAAAAATGTTCTCTTAACTTACAGCATAATGTGACTATTATTATCATTTTGTGGGCCTGAGGCATGGACCACACACATGATCTGCCTAAAATAGTTCTACAGCCTGTTTGGGTGTCATTATGGTGCTTGTTTCATAACAACTGCCTATTGAATCTTTATTAAAATTCAAGTGGGTTGAGATTTGGTGCCAACAGGGCCCATACACACTAGCAGCACAGACAGTTCTCGGGAAGGCTTTGCAGGATCACCATTGGGGGTTTCAAAGATGAGTCTGAAGTATCTCAGGCCCAGAGACTCTTAAAGGGAGAGGATGACACCATTTGAAATGTCTTTCTCCCAACATGGTATATGCTATTAATTCATTGACAGAACTGGAAGGGATAGAGCTGCTGAGCTACACAACCTCGCTGGCAGCCCTGGCACCACTCACCTTGCTGAGTGAGTAGGGACTAAAATACTGGGGGCTTGTCTTTCAGATATTTCTACAAGAGCAAAGCTAAGAGCACAGGACCTTAAATAGCTGTATTACAAAATGATATGGTTTAGATGGTGATATAGCAATCATTATGGTTGCATTCAGTCTTTTAGAGACTGAAATAGATGTTTAGGAAGCAAAATCTCCACAAAAATCTAGGGCATAACAAATGGGAAGGTCACAGATTTCATTTCTGAATTAAACATCCATTATTATTCACAAGCATTTTTTCCCCTAAATTAAAATAGTCCTTTAAAAAAATGAGCCATTATCCAGCTAAGATATGCACGTTTAGAGATACAGGTAGAGATACATATAGAGGCTTGTTACTAGAAAGTTGCCGGGTTAGGTAGGAAGGGCCACAGATGATAGTCTCATGGAAATCAGCTTATGCAGCAACTTACCTGGAGATCACACCTGTCCTAAACTTTATTCATTCTCTATTCATTTGCTATTCATGATCCAGCTGTGTGAAGCTAAAACTACTTTAACTTTAACGGTGAGTCAGTAACTTTACTTTCATAGTAGAATGTAAAAGATAGATCTAATATATGCATGTGGGTAAAACAGTTTGAATCTTGTTTCAAATTCCTTGCTTACATTTTATTCAGTTTACCTGATGTGTAGAAAATGCTTTTATCTCACATAGAGGTTGGTAGCAAAAACAGTTATCAATGTAAAAGTAGTATATATTGAAAACAAAATACCCAATCTGCCCCAAGATGTCAATTTATTAGGAAGAAGTGCTACATTTTTCAAAAATGGAAATAAATGGAAAGTCACATATTTTTGGACAAGGAATAAAGCCACAGAGAAAGTAAGTTCTCGCCTATTAATTTTTCCTCTTCTCTGTTGCATTCAAAGAAAACTAATTGATAGAGGAATATTAATTATGATTTCAGTGACACCTTAGGGGGAAAACACTTAAAATATGATCTTATACCAAATTAATGTTATAGATTAGACATTTATGTAAAACACATGTTATAATAGCAACAAAACATGTGCTAGCATATAAATCAAATTGCAGAAATATATCCTTACTTTTAGAATAGTCACAAGAATTTTGAAAAAGAGGAAGAGCTAGGGCAACAACACAAATCTAAGGGAAAAGGATTTGCATTTTCTTTTTTCTTTTTTTAAATATAAGTATGCATCTCCTTATTTGGTTGAGACCACTTGTTCTTAACCTGACTATATAATAGTATTACCTAAGGGATTTAAAAAAAAATAATAACAGTGTTCAGGCTCTCTTCCAGATCGATTAAATTAGAGTTGAAGGTAATTTGAGAGGATGAGCAGTGATGCCGTCATAGCAGTCACGATGATATATTTTCGGACTGTTCCCATATCCCAATGTAAATCAGTATATAAATAGCAGCACTGCAAAAACACATGGACAGTATTTACTATACAGCTATCATACACTCAATTCATGAACCTCAAAAGACAAATGTTTGGGAGAAATTTACCAACAGCCAAACGATGTGCAGGTTATCAGTGCTGGTCTACAAGGAAGCAGAGGGGAAGAGGAAGAAAGTACCATAATACTAGATGGACTTGAAAATGCAAACTGTATTTTAACAGAAACCTGAAAAGTAGTCCCAGGTATTCACTACAAAGTAGGAAAGAAAGCTAATATGAAAGTAGGGTAAAGTTTTGCTAACATCAACAATGGTCAAGTAAAAAAGCCCAGAACAAGGCCCAAAATAGTCAAAACAATCAAGTATCTCTAAACACTTTGTATTGACCTACTAAGATCTATCTTCTAGAACAGGGTTTCAAATTGAAATAGAAACTTCTTGTGAGAAATTTAAAAATGAAGAAAATAGGAACAATTAATATAAATAAAAGAAGGGCCTCCCTGGTGATGCAATGGGTTAAGCAACACACTATGAAGCAAACGTCAGCCACTGCAGCATGAGTTCAATCCCTGACACCAGTTAGAGAGGTGGCCCACATGGCACAACAGACCTCTCCTGCCTCGCCATCTGCTCCCCTCAGCAGTATACTTAAGTTGATCTGTCTGTTCTGTTCCCCACTCTGTCTTTGTGGATCCTCTCACCCCCCACATCTCTGGCCTGTACCTCCGTTCTTGTATGCATAAATAAAATATTTCTTTAAAAATATAAAATAAAAGAAAAAAATAAAATGAAATGCAGAAAAAGTTAAAGGAATCTGAGAAAGCAATGTGACACTTATTTTTCAATACTGTAAGAAAACCACGAGATAAAAATTTTGGTGAAGTTGGAAAAGTTATAGCATTGCCTTCTGAAAAATCAGGAATACAAATTTCAAGTATATAGGGCAAAAAATTATTGGTGAAAAATGTTACTCAATGCTATTATGAAAGAAAATGAATAACAGAAAGATTTATTTCTACACAGATAATAAAACATGCCAAAAAGATAATCATAAAATAGATCAAAACTATAACATATGGTTTTTAAAGTGAACTGAAATAAATGAAGAAAATGATACAAAAAAATGAAAGAATGGTATAACCCAAAGTTTAAAAAAGTGAAAACCTCACTACAGAGACTAGGAAATTATTGAAAATGAGAAGAAACATAATTTCTTCTAATAAAAGACAAAAGTAGAAGTAACATAAAAACAAATAAATTCAAAACTATATCTTAAGATAGTGGGAAGTTTAACGTGATGAATGTTTAAAATGGAAATTGAATTGATGGACAAAGAGAAAACATATTTGAGAGAATGTAAGATTAAAGATAGACAAACATTTAACAATGAACTATAGACGTTCCTGAAGAGGAAAATCTAAGTAAAGGAGTCACAAAATCTTAAAAATTATAATTCAAGGATATCTTACATAAATAAAAAATGGGCTGTTTTTGAAAGAATGCTTTATAACAGGGAAAAACTGGAGTAACATATTTAAGTAACTAAAGAAAATATGAGTCACAGATTTTATGTGCAGCAAAATGGAAAATAGTTGTCAACTTGGATGGAGTCAGGGAAAAATGATTCTGAGTCTGTCCTCAAGAATCGGTAGAGAATGACCTTGATAACTAAAATGATATTGAAGATACAGTCATAGAACTGGTTGTGAGCAGGAAATACACAGCTGTAGAATTAAGGTAACATAAAGGTTAAAATGATATATTTGGAATTTAATGGCTATATACTTTTTAAATAAAAATATACTGTTTATTAAAATGTGGAAGAACTTAGATAACTATGAAAAAATAACTTTTCTGTAATTATATTGGACTGATATTATTTCAATGACACTCTTGGGCTTGTATGGTAATGTAGTGGCAGGAAGAGCACAGAGCAAGTTCTTGATGATTCCTGGAGCAGACGGGTAAAGGAAGTGTCCTGGAGCCCATGGTGGCTTTTATTTATCAGGCTTTTATTGCTTTATATCAGAGGCAAACAGGTACACAGCAGTCAGGGATGCCACAGAAGGGGGGTGGTGGGGGGCGCAGGAAGCTGGCAGTCCTCCTAGTCCCCGGCGCTTCTCCACTCTTTGGACTCTCTAGTCTCTCCTCTCTGCTCTTTCGCCTCTCTTCCCTTCTGCTGCTGCTGGCATCTCTCCATTCTCTTCTGGCGTCCTCATGACACAGCCTTTATATGTCCCATGTCTCAACCCAGGTGCACTCACCTGCACATGCCTACTTAGGCATACATGCAGGACCGCAGGTGTCCATCATCACACCAATAGTGGGAGGGTTGAAAAGCCTGATAACTTTCCATTTATTTTACAATCCACCCCATCAGGGTGTTCTACCATACAAAATATATATATGTTTCCCTGGGCAAATATGAACATTGCAGCCATGACCCACAAAAGTAAACAACACACACACACAAACACACAAAAAGTAAACAACACAATTTAGCAATGCAACAAAATACAACTGAATACAGAAATACAACAAAATACAAACTGAATGCAAATATGCCTAGGCAGGGCACCAACCTAGGGGCAAAAGATAAAATTATTGGCACCAACAGATGATCTACT
This sequence comes from Galemys pyrenaicus, assembly GCA_019455555.1. NCBI lineage: Eukaryota > Metazoa > Chordata > Mammalia > Eulipotyphla > Talpidae > Galemys > Galemys pyrenaicus. The sequence continues at coordinate 1,201,514 of JAGFMF010011381.1, forward strand.
ACATCTGCTGCCAAAGGCACTGATCATGCAAGGCGGGAACTACTCATGGCATCTGCTATCACATGCCAGGAGCCATCAGGCTTCCTGGCCTTCTCTGGCTATGGTCACAGCCACAAGCCACGCACCACACCCACCCCCAGGGTGCTCTCACTCTTGGTATTGTGATTCTATACTCTTTGGGGGTAATCACCCAATCCCCAGGGGTACTCTCCAATACTCTCCAATTGGCAACTATGGGATTAGAGACCAGTGACCAGTTGGAGGTCAGGCCAGTTGACTTCATTGTGTGTAAAAGTAGCTTGACATCAGGAAACCAAAGACACAGAAGAAAAGGGAGGATTTCAGTAGTAGAATGGAAGCAGATGTTGACAAGCCATCAGACTTTAATAGAAATAGAAAATTTCACAAGGACCCCTGAGAAAGCTAAAGAGATAATTAAGACCCTGCCAGGCTAAAGAGCCAGAGATGCTTTGATATAAACCCATTTGAAATTTGATGATAAACTGACTGGAAGGACACCAGTATAAGTAATTTCAAAATGACATCGCATATTTTAAAGGTAATTAGTGGAAATGTTACCAAGTTTTACTTTAATGTTTCCTTCTAAAATGACTTTATTAGGTAATAGATAAGGCATTATAGTATGGTATAAAGAGTTGTGTGACAGACGGACCTGGGTTCAAATTTTGGAATCACTATTAATTGTATAATATTGCTGAACTCAACTGTCCCAGCCTCAATTTCATTGTATGCAAAAAAATACCATAGTTTCTTATGAAGAATAAATAAAAAATACATATGAAAGCATCTACCTGTACTTTTTGTTTTTCAAAATGTTTGTAATATTGAATTTCAGCGTGAAACCTTTAAAACTTGAAAAATAACCTAAAATATTATAAAGATGTTGTCTAAAATCTATGTTAAGAAATCTTAACAAGTGTATAAAAAAAGTATCACAGGTAAATCTAGTGTCAGCATCCCTTTCCACTTCTTTTAATGAAGGTATGACTCTAAGTTGTTTTTTATACTGATGTATTTTGAAACAATGTATTAATATATGACTCACCCATCATATGATATACCCATTTAATTGTTCAATTCAATGTTTTATAGTCTATTGTGTAACCATCACATCTAATATTAAAATTAGTGTGGCTTTCCCCAAGAGTAACCTACATCAATTAGTGGTCACTGACCAATACCATCAGCCTTTGATAATCAATAATCTATTTTCTGTATCCATATATTTGCCTATATTGGACATTAATATCAATGAAATCAGATGCTATATGATCATATGTGGTTGCCTATGCTTATGCATGTTTCCCAAGTTCATTCATGTAGTATGCATCTGTAATTTGTTCCTTTTTACTGCCAAGTAATGTTGCACTATATATCTATATCATGTTGTACTACTGCAGGGCATTTGGGTCATTTCCACTTTTTGGCTATTTATGACTGCTATTATGAACATATGTGTGAATATTTTTATTGGACATAAGTTTTTATTACTTTTCTATACTAGGAGTGAAATTGTGGCATCATATGATAAATTTGTTTAATATTCTGAGTAATTGCCTATTTTCCAAGGTGGCTGTACCATTTCATTCCCACCAACAGTGACGGTTCCAGTTTTTCCTCATCTGCTGAATATGAAATCAACTTCACATGTTTAAGTTCCTTTTCCTTGTGACTAGTGATGTTAAGCAGTCTTTCATTGTTTTCAAATTTTATATGTTCTTTGAATAGGTGTCCATTGAAATCCATTATTCACTTTAAATTGAGTTTTTTGTTGTGTTATAACTTTTCCTATGTATTCTGGATATGAGTCACTCATCAGATACATGATTTGCAAAATTTTCTCCCATTCTGATTCATATACAGTAAAGATTTTTATTACACCCATACTTATATATTTACTAATATATAAGTACTACCATATTATATATTTACTAGTAATTTTGTATATATACACACACATATATACATATATATGCATGACATTAGCACCATATCATTTGGTACTATGCTTGCCTTCATTCAAGATTGTGTGTATTAACTTATTTCCCAACTGGTAATCTGGCCTAGTTTTTTTTTCTAGTCAGTTTATTGAAATTGTTATCATTCTGCTATATGGATAAACCATATATTAACCATTATATTTTCTTTTACTGTATTGCATCCAGTTGAATAATTTTAAGGCAAGATAAGATTTCTTAAACACACTGACATTCCTTTTACTCTTAATAACCATTAGGTTTATTGTTAATTATTGTCATGTAATAGCACCTCCCAAAAATATAGGTCTTTATAATGTCTAGACACTGCTTTTTGATACACAATAGAACCTTGCCTTTAGTAGTCATAATTTATACAGTAATGCCCCATCTTTTCGGACACTAAGGTATTTATTTTCATTCCATAGATTGATACAGAGTTGTAGTAATTAGGCTTAATAAATACACATTTTTTTCTGAAGTTATAAAACTAGTAATCAGAAAGATGTCTGGAAATTAAAAACTGAAGATAATTCATAAAGACAAGTCACAAGAAGAGAGTTAAGAGTCAACTGTCCCTCCCCACCAAAATTTTTCTATAAAGTGAATCTTGGCAAATCAGGTTTTGAGGACATTGAAGTATGATGTTGAATATCACAAGGTGTCAAAGACTTTAACAGTTCTCTCTGCTAAATACTGATTCAGAAGGGGGCAGTTCCATCTCCATCAGATATTCTGTGTCAGGAAAGTCACAGTTCATGCTTCAAAGGGCAGCAAACATTCTGTTCACAGAGAAAACTCTGATTCTGAGGATGCTTTACTTTTGCCCAGAGAAGTAAAGGAATAGAAGCAAAGCTCTAAGAGGAGATTTTCAGATTTTATTGTTTTTCTATCATGTTTTTCTTCCTAAATTCCTAAATTTCTACTTTATACAGCTTTTTCAGTTAGGCACCAATAAAAGTCTCTTCTCCACAGGTGAATTTATTCATGAATCACTTTGTACATAACCACACCATTATATTCTTACCCATATTTCAGACTCTGGCTGTTTGAAACAATTATTTATATTTGTATTATTTTTTATTCCAGTTTTTATAGGTTAATACTATAAAACTGCATTACCCAATGAGGTAGCCAATAGCTATGTGAGGTTGTTTAAATTTACAGAAATAAGCAACAAAATTTTTTTTAGTCCCACTAGAAGATATATATATACATATCTTATTACAGAATCATATATATGTATATATATACTTTTATTCTCAATTTTATCACCTGAAATTATCTAGATACTATAAAGTGATATTATTATCAGAAAAATAATGCCTCCTTATTGAGTTAATTTGTAGTGTTTGGTTTATATAATTCTTTAAGATATATATAGAGAAATTGCTTCATATTTAAAATTTTAGGAATTTATATTTCAACAAATGAACATTTCTATTGCCTATAACATCTGTTTTAAAAGCCAATTCTTAAATTGTTTATGTTTTTTCATAGATATTCCTACAAAAGTCTGATTATACTTTGCTTTATGAAATAGACTATGTGACATTTAATATTTTCGTAACTAGCTGAGCTCATGATTATATCTGTTAGCTTTAATACCATCTTTTGTTCATTGATGCTCTAAAACTATTATGATAAAAGGTAAATGTTGATTCTGTTGCTCATCTGCTTTTTTTTTTTTTTTTTCATTGTATGTTGCTATTTCACAATAGGGTGGTCATGAACTGTTTTTATGTTTCTGATCAGATATCTACCATCATTTGATAAGAAACTAAGGTTTCCAAGGATAAAAGGTAGACAGGTTTGTTAAGCAAATACACTTAACTCCATTCGAATTATCAAGTTATTTGACTCTTGTTTGAAGCTGGGGCAACTCTTCCATGCAAAACCCATTGGCTTTAAAATCTATGGCATTTCTTCCTAAGGCTTTTTTATTTATTTCCTGTGAGAATGGAATCTAAATCTAGATTTCATCAAGATCAATATATAGGTGTCTGTGACTTTCTTTTTTTTTTAATTTTTTAAAAAGATTTATTTATGCATTTAGAGCTGGGGTTCAGGCGAGAGGTGTGGGAGGTAAGAGGATTCACCAGAGACAGAGTGGGGAGCAGAAAAGGCAGATCAAATGGAAAACACGGCTGAGGGGAGCAGTGGGTGAGGCAGGAGAGGTCTGCTGCCCCATGTGGGTCCCCTCCCTGGCTGGGGATCAAACTTGTGCTGCTCTGCAGCAGATGCTTCACTGTGGGGTACTCAACCTGCTGAGCTGCACTACCATGGAGGCCCTGTGACTTTCTTTAGTTATGTTGATTCAAAACTGAGACGCTATGAAAATGAAAATAGAGGCAAAACTATTATGTGCACTAAACCTAATAAACAGTAGTTTTTTTTTAAGATTCATTTTTGCACTGAAGAACTGGGGTGTAAGCTAGAGATGTGGGGCTGGGTAAGAGGATTCACCAGAAACAGAGTGGGAAACAGAAGAGGTAGATCTAACAGGTTTTTTAAAAAAATTAATTTGTTTATGCATACAGTGCATTGGGGTACAGGCTAGAATTGTGGGGGGTGAGAGGATTCACCAGAGACAGAGTAGGGAGCAGAACAGGCAGATCGAAATACACTGCTGAGGGAAGCAGCGGGCTCAGCAGAAGTGTTCTGCCTTGCCATGCGGGTGCCCTCCCTGGCCAGAGGCAGGGATTAAACTCGTGCTAGAGTGGCTGCAGTTTGCTTCATATGTGGGTGCTTAACCCATTGCGCCACCTGGGAGGCCCTAACAGTTGTTTTATTAAGGCAAAATAAGAGTGATATATTCAACTCCAAGCACTTGGTTTCTTATTACTTAGTGGAATATATTCATATGTTGACCTCAGTAAAGCACACCAGAAACATAGTATTATAATGCAATGTTACTTCAAGTAAAAAATTAAAAAAATATACTATGCACAACATTTTATGCATCACTTAATCATTATTTTTTTTAACAAAAGTTTAGCTGACTGTTCTGTGATAAATAATTTTTTAAAGTTCTGCACTTGCCTATTAAAATATAAGGGTAATTTTAAGTCTGGTCAATTTTGTGGGATTCCAAAAAAAAATATTTTTAATATGCATTAAATTTGTGTTTTGAAATTAAGCCCTTTTATTTTTGAAAAATAAAACTAAACAATTTGCTTTTACTGATAGCTTTCTAAATAAATATGAGTGAGCCAGAACTATAAAAGAACTACAGAATTATGACAGCTTCAAGGGGGGGAAATCCCATTGCGAGGAAATAATGTTTTTTCTTTAAAAATGGGTTTTCATTCTCAGCAAGGAGTCACCATCTCAATTAAAAATGGTTCTGAGCAAGGACTTAAAAGCTACTAGCTTATTTCACTTACGTTTTAGCCATTAGGAGCATGTAAAGCAAATTGAAATTAAATTAATGGAAAATTAGTTTGAATTTTGCTCAGTAATATTAAATAATAAGTGAAAAATTGTTTCTCAAATGCAGTGTTACATTTTTAACTTTGCATGTAATGTTTGACTCTCTCACTATAAGTTAAATAATCAAAAAATCAAAGACCCAAATGGTTTTTGAGGCTGTATAGCTGGTAATCACATGATGCTGATTTACACACACATACACAGGAAAGATGGTTTGTAGGGTAAATTGGAGTGCTCAGGTTTTTTTCTGCCCTCCCTCCCTTGTATCAAAGATCGACACCGCTGGTCTTACACACGTGCCTGATGGCAGCACCTGGTGTGTGGTGTGGGCATACGTGAGTGGACATTCCTGAGCCAGAGACTGAGCTTATAAGGGCAGCAGTGGAGGACCAGGTAGAGATCAGCAAAGGGGCCATGAGAGAATGCCTGAGAACCCAGAAAGAGTAAGCTGCCTTACCAACCTCTGGTCCCTGGCCCCCACCTGCTCTGCACCTCATTGCCTCACAACACATGGTGTGGAAAAATCATTAAAAGCCTAAAATGCCACTTAGGGCTCCAGGATTCTCCTTTACCCATCTGCCTGAATCAGAAGAGGCATTATGCCTTGCAAAGCATTATGCCTTACTGGCACGACAATGATATACAGAAAAATTCTGGGAATGGAAATGGTATGAACATTTTCAGGAGAGCCTGGTTTGTAATAGGTGAGGAGAGTAAAGATACCGGTTTTTGTTTTTCTAATATGACACAATGTCTGAAATAGATCAAAATACCCAAATTGGAGCAAACAGCTTTTCAGGAGTCTTTCTTTATGAATGTGTACTATTGCAAGGAGACACCTTTGTGCTCATATTTTAGCTCTCAATAATATTAAAACATAATCATCAGGCCTCTGAAAATATCAATTGCTACTTAGGTAGATCTGTTGTGCCAGCATGCATAGGGTGAGTTCTCTATCAGTTATGGTAGACGGATAAAGGAGAGTCCTGGAGCTCCTAGTGGCTTTTTCTGACTTTAATGCTCTTTCTATGCCAATTGTGGGGTAGAGCCCACAGGTTGGCAAGGCAGGGAGGCCAGAAGGGCCTGGAGGCTGGCAAGCCCCCCCCCCTCCCTGCTTCCCCAGCAAATCTGCACTCTCTCTTTGGGCTCTCTCTCTGGTGTTCTCTTATGGTCTCTTCCCCTTGTATCTGGTCCTTTCTCTAAGTGATGCCACCCTTATGCCCTCTGCCTGAAGGCTCAGGTATGCCCACTCACACATATATATACCGCTCTCCATGTGTCCACCATCAGGCATGCATGCCCCAAGCCCAGGTTCCCAATACCTTCTGCCTTCAAGGTCAAGGCTGCAGGTGATAGCCACAGAGGCCTGCGGCTTAAAAGCCTGACCAATTCACTTACCCTAAAATATCCTAGTAACTGTGCTATTTTTTAATGAGAATGCATTTGTATACTTTTCATGTTGGTAATTCGGGTCAAATGCCAGATAATTTTATTATTCAGTAATAGCTAAAGCATGGAAGTTACCCTTTGTCCATCAATAGATGAGTGTATTAGCAAAATGTGGTCCATCTGTATCCAATGGAGCATTTTATTTTTTATTGAGGTAACATTAGTTTACATCCTTGTTTGTGTGTTAGAAGTGTAGGCTCTTCCCCTCAGGTGTTACTACCACACTGGAAGACACCATAGTCCACCTCATGGTACCCTCCCCAGCTTGTTTCCTCCCCCCACAGTTCCCTCTCTGGTAGTCTCAATTCGATACTCGGCTTTCTTTTTTTTTAGTTTGACTTTATCTGAACCTTTGTTTGGTATCTGTCTTTTCCACATATAAGTGATACCATTGGACATTTGTTTCTCCTTCAGAATTAAAGATGATTATGGACCCAAATTTTGGAGGCTTGAAGTTTACATCTCTTTCCTTTGTACCATCACCAGAACTGTAATGCATAACAGTGTCATTTTTATTTTGCAGAAACTTAGGGCATACCTCTAATACTGTGTCTATCTGAATGGCATCACCTAATATGGTTTAATGCCATACTAAACCAAACATGTCAACCAAACATGTCAACCCTAAAGAATATTAACATTAAAATGACCTGTAAATCAATATTATCTCAATAAAAGAAAAAATATTTCTTGTTTATAAAATTTGTGAAACCACCTAGCTATTTAAAAATGTATTCCTGTATTTTGAAAATAAGGTAATTCATTCAAATTTCAAGTTCTAAGAAAATGAAATCAAACTCAATGAAACAAGATGGTATTTTATAGTATGAGACATATTAGTCTGTCTCATTAAGATTTTCAAAGGTCATTAGCTGCAGTTTTTATAATGAAGATAATAAAATTCACCAGCAGAAGTGTACTTTTCTGAAAGTAGGAAGATGGTACATAGTGGAAGGAAGATGTTACATAGTGGAGCAGGACAAACTGGAAACCTAAGGAGAAAGATATTGGTAAGTGGGTCCTAGGAGAAGAAAATAAAATCAAAGTCTCTACATTCATCTTCAAAACCAATATTTATTATTAGGGGACACATATGAGGATAAGAAAAAGATTACCACTGTTTGTCTCATTTACAAACTCAGGTTTGTTTTTTGTTTCCTGAGGGATGTACTCTAACATGTGAGTTATAGATAGTAAGGTAAACTCAGTTCCCCCACATTCTATTACCTTTAAAGTTTTTTCAGTGATTATGTCTAACACATTCTTGTTTTCATTTTTGAGTTGGTACTTCTTCAGATAAGAGGCCACAAATTTCATTTTGCATAGGGTTTCAAAATTAATTCACATAGAGAATAAAATAGTGACTCAAAACCCCACAATAAATTAGTAGTGACTCAAATGATCTTTACTTGACAAAATATTCCTACTAACATCACAGATAAAGTAAGTTATAGAACGAATTCTTTCTCTGTATCCCTACAAAGTGGGCCCCAGCATCAGAATCAGATAAACTTTTTCAAAGAAAGAGGTCATATATTTTGTACTAAGTAAAAGTAAGATATGCTTAGTTTTTTGACTTATCATATGTAGGTCTTACACTGATGTGTTTATGTGATACCCGAAGAAATGTGACTTTACATCACTCCAGAATATGTTCTGGACTAAAAATTCAGTAAGAGTCTCTTAAAAACCCAAATAAAAGAGTGGAGAAAAATAATGTATTTAAATATGTTTTTATACATTATAGCTTCTTTTTGAGGCTCTCTATATATATATTATAGCTTCCTGTGACTATGAGACAGGAGAATTTAAGGTCTGAGCCTTAGGTTTATAGTTTACAATGAACTTTGTAGAGTAATAGTAAAGAAAAAAAATAGTAACAATAATGTTTTTGGTTTTCATATCTGCTGAAAGGAGGCCAGAATGCTGTTAAACATCAATTAATGGAAAACTCTTTTAAATTCAATGAGGGTGTCAGAATTCCACCACTCTTTTGTTTAAGAATGAACAGTGGAGTGTTTTCTCCATTGCCTAGATTCACATCATGTGTTATTATAGTTTGCAAATTGTCATGAAGAAATGGTGGCAGTAATGCCAAATATAAAACTAGAAATATGTGTTATAGCTTGTACAATTTTCTTATACAAAATATTTTTTGACATATATACTCTCAACTTGATATGATCATCAGTTTTTCCCTTTCTGTTATTTCTTCTGAAATGTATATGATCTGTGTATATGCTCACAATAGATAACATCTGAAAATAGTGGGTTCTTAATGCATTTGAGAATATCATTGAGGAGGTGGGATTCCTTTAAAGAATAGATACAACTTATTGACCTTCTAATCAAAGTTAAGTCTGATGATATTAATACTGAATTGTTTCTCTCCAAATGAAGCCTATCATGTTGAATGACACCAGAAAATATACAAATACTTATGCAAAATATTGTAAAGGACTAGGGTATGTTTGCATTTTAGGGGCTCAGCTAGGAATCACAGGCTAGATTCTAACTATTTCTGTGAGCCTTTTCATCTCACCTTGGCTGACCCAATTCTGTAGCTGGAGAGGTATGGAACAGATATTTGAACTAGAGTGCCCTTAATCTCCACACTTGGTGGGAGGGAGGAGGGAGAGGGCTGAGGGCAGATAAGAGCACAAGGGACTTAGGTGATGGTGCACTGGTGAAATGGTGATGGGGAATACATAGGGATTACAATTGATGTCAAACATATATAAATAAAGAGAAAAAAATGAAAATACAGGAATGGTCAATAAGCACATTAAGGACTAATCAATATCTAAAAAAAAAATAATAATCTCTATTAGCTTAACCTATGAAACTCGTACATTCCAGAAGCAAAGAGGCAAAAATGACAGTATAATTTTTTTTCCAACACTAGTTTATAATGGGATTTATTGTTAGTAAGGGGGATTTGTGAAGATTTTTTTTTCTTTTAAATAGAATAAAATAAATAGAACTTTATTGCACCTAGAGTTAACTGTTCTATGAATGCATTTCAAGTGTGTTTTGCATACACTCAAGCCTAACATGTTAGCATTCCTTTGGCAGAACAGTATTCTGCTACATTCTTTCTTGCCCAGTTGACCTAGTAATTAGCTATTATTTCAATATACCAATCAATCACGATTTACTGAAAATCCTCTGTGGACCAGGTTTACAATGCAGCGTGATGGTATCCAAAGGTAATAATTCCCTTGCATAGTGATCGTTTTCTGTTACCTAAGATGCATTAAAAAAATAGAGAGAGAAAAGTGTTTTCAAATATTGCATTCTTCCCTTGGTGCAGCAATGACAGAATGGCAAAGAATCTACTCTTGTCCCCTTGTGTGTTGCACATTCAAAATATTTGCTTGGTCCTGCTTTTATGGACAGATATGTTTCACGTGATTAAAATGTTCAAAAGTATCTCCTTTTATCCTTGCATTTATTTGTCTGATCTATACTCTTTTCTGTGCAATAAGCTGATAAATATTCTAGCCAGGTTTTTTTTATTAATTCTTTTTGCTTTTCTTTTGTAGTTTTTGACTGACATCTATTCACTTCAAGGGTGATTTTCCTGTTGGCAAGAGGCAGAAGAGACACACCAAGCATCACCTTCAGGAACAAGCAATTTAAGTACTATAATGAGATGGGTCTTTTCAGAGTCTATAATTGGTGACAAGGTATGGCAGCTTCATATCAGACAAAGATGTACAACACAGAGCTTATTAATGAGGATGGGGCGTCATACTCAAGAAAGCTTCCTGTGACTATGAGACAGGAGAATATAACAGATAGTGTAGGTTGTTACTAAGTCCAATATCTCCAATTTGCATCATAAAACCTTTATGTAAGCCAATTCAAGCTAATCCAGTATGGGATATTTTTCCCCTTTAGAATTCACTAGGGTAGCCAGCAATCCATCACTTTGGATCCCAGCCCTCACAGACAACAGCAATAATCATCTAAACTTGCAGATACGCTCAATTTAATTGGGTTAGTTTAGTAACCTTCCTTGTATTAGAGCCAACTTGCAAAGAGATGTAATATTTTCACAGTTATGAAGACATAGCAGCTGGCCATAGTAAGATTTGATTGTGGATCAAGAAATCAGATTTTCATCAAGTTAAGAAATCTTCATGGAAATATATATGGAATAAATAATAAAGTAAAATGATTAACAAGGAGACCTACACAGATATTGGCAAGACATACGAAAACTGCCTTACTGATAATGCTAAAGTGTGTTTCTCAGCTTATTCTGATATTTTTCTCTAATTTTTTTTTGGAAAAAACAGCTTTAAAAGCAAAATTTTAAAAGATTAAAAGATTATTTTAATATTTAGAAACCATGGAACTTAATGAAGTTCAAATTACTTTGTAAATATTAATTCATTAAGATGTATGCCACTTTCTATCAGAAGCACCAGTCTCTTCTTTTGAACATTCTTATTGTTTAAAATGTAAATAACTTTTATTTAGTCAAATACAATTTCAGGGGAAGTCAAAGATAGAAACCAGGTGTTGGGTTCCTGGTGATTTGTTCTGAGGAATTGTTTTTTTTTTTTTTTTTTTCTTTTATTAACAAGAGGAAAGTAGTTAGAAAATAAAATGCCTTGTCTTAAATGTAGCCTAGGACCTATTTTAATGAGATAAGTGACCAAGATGCAGAGAATAAAATACTAGGCAATCCCCTCACCATCTGCAGGCTATTAACAGATTTCTTTGATGAACTGTTGTAGTATATTTACAAAGAAAAATCAGGTTAAAATAGAACAAAACAAAAAGTAAAGCATTGTCTAGCATAAAATATCCCTAGCCTGGTTATCAAGCATTTGTTTTCATAAAAAGTTGACTTCATTTCAGTATGCACTGCTTTAAGGGGGCTTTCTGTTTATAATTATGAACCCTTTATTCTGTTAAGTTATAGGATTCTCCCTCAGATTGTCACTCTATACTGATGTTTCTAGGGAGTTCATGAATTTTCCAAGTAATTGAAATATTTATTGAAGTCCAAATTTGACTTTCTTTGATTATAAACTGAATTCATAGCTCAATAAAACTTATAGAAACATTTAAAATTATAATCATGTATTGATGAAAATGTCCAGGACCACATTTTAAACTTGCAGTGATTGCATGGATATTATTACTAATGCATCACACATGACAAATTAAAAGAAACAATTCCTTCTGGGCATTAAGACCAAGGAGGGAGAGTCTCGGGGTCAGAGACTGACTTCTCCTGTTTGGGCAGGGGTATGTCAAAGCTAGTAAACTAGACTTACAAATTCTAGAACAATGGAAAGCACTGTCTATTTCATTCCCTCCAAACTGTTTTGCCCTCAATGCTGTGTGTTTTGTTTCTAACCAAGACACTGACCAAAAAATTCCCTGCCTGGTTTATCATTTACAGTGAGGATATAAAAAGGATGTAAGGGATTTATTTGATTATTAAGGCCTTTTGATATCTTAAATGATGCATTTAAAATAATTGCTATAATAATCTAATCTGACAGAAATTTCTAATTCAGTGAGTCATTTCATATATTTAATTTATATTTCCAACCATCTATTGTACTTGTTTCCCACTTTTGTCAGTAGTTGAGTAAATAACTGGTTTCAAGACTCAAGTTTTAATCCTTAGATTCTCCCCCTTTTTAATCTACTCTTCCCAGAAACAACTTTGTAGACACCAAAGATGCAACAGCACAGAATATGGGTCAAGTGTGGGCTTTGATATGAAACATTCCTGAGATCAAGCACAAGGTAAGCCTCACAGTTCAGTTACTTCTTAGGGTGAGAACCAGACACAGCCTATTGCCTGTTAAATCCACTTTTTTTCATTTGAAGCAAAATAATGTTCTAATGTGTAGAGTTGTTTTATGCTTAGCATATATAAAAAGTACCTACCTTAGGAACTAACATTTAATAGATACACAGTTGATATTTTTGCTATTACCTTTCTACTCTTACATGGGAAAGAAGGTCACTGGGGAAAGGATTTTGTCTGAGTAAGGATTGGGTTTAGGATCATATGATGGGTGTCTCTTCTTTTTCAAATATCTTGCACTGTGACAAGCTATGTTCATGCCTTTCCTCCAAGTGACTCATTCACATCTTGCCACGCCACCTGCTTATAACCTCACCACTCTTTCACTTTCACTAAGTGTTCAGTAATAAAAATAAGATGACAGTTTGCCACATCCAAGTGTGGTGACTCAGCCTTCATTGTTGTTTGTAAATTACTTACCTTTCCTGCATTTTTATGAAGTATCTCATCAGCAGTGGGGATATAGATGATATAACTGCTTATTATTTTAGCCCGAAACTTCATTTTTTAAAATTACTTTTCTATGAATCTTACCTTTTCTATGAATAATGCTTTGTTTATGGAAATGAAAGGAATTGCACAAATATCTGTCAATTATTTTTAATATCAAAATTCAAATATATTTTCTTTTCAGTAAGCTATTATCTACTAATTTGTGACTGCTGAAGATGTAGTTCTCATAAGAGGTAAATTGCAGTTAAAATATTTTCATAATGAATTTTCATAGAAATATGAAAAATTGAACATATGAAGATATTTTTAAAATAGTCTAGAATTCAGAGAAAGAATAGATTAAGAAACTAACCAAGAAAGCCAAAAATGATTGTTTTCAGTTAGATGAAAATCTCTTGTAAAATATGTCCTTTAAAATGAATGAAGACATATTTTATCCTGTTATTTTTTTGACAGGTGTCATTTTTCCAGGGCAAATGTTTGAATATCTTACTTTTAGAAAGTAACAGCTGCCAATAATTTCTGAAGTTTGAAACTGATGACCACAGTCCATCAGGTGTTGAGTTGAACAGAAACTTCTTTCATAATTATTGGTGATTTTTATTCTTTCTGTCCTTCTAAGTGATTATTTTTGTAGAGAGCCTAATATGCTATCACAGACTGAAAACAATTTGAAATAAGTAGGTTTTAGCAATGCAAAAACCTTCTTATCTATGAAGATATCCTACTTGCTCAACTTTTAAGAGAGAAAAGAAACTTTAAATCTGTTCCAAATATTTAAATCTGTAGGCTTTATATTTTCTTCTTTCATGTGATTTATTTTCTCTATTTCTTCAAGTTGTACATCTGCAGTCATAAAAAATGGTTTAGCTTCTAATCCTACTATGCTGTACAACCTTTTTTTTTTAAGGAACCTCTGGTCTTTTGTTTCTATAAATCTGAAAAACACTCCTTTTTTATCTGTGATGATAAAAAAGATAGTGAGTTCCTCACTTTGCGTCTCAGTTCATTCTTTCTTCAAATTAATATTGTCTTCTTCCTGGGCATTTTCTTTTTTTCGTGTTAAGTGACAGAGACACTATGCTGTATTCTGCTCATTTTCTAAAAGGACTTAAACAGGGCTATGGCCATGAAGGAGGTGGCAGGTATACATCCAGAGAAAGAGTGGCTGACAGCTCTTTAGAGGCAATAGCAAGCAAATGTGTTGTCTTGATTTGTAAAGGGGTTTAATGTCATCAATAGTAATTCAGCAAAGAGAGGGTTGTAAAATGCAGCTCAAAATGTAGCAAATTGCATCATTGTTAGTGCTTTAGAATTTTAAAATATCTGCAGCAGATGGTAGAGTGCTAGGAGCAATGTCTTGCTTTAGTGTCTAGGAAAAGTTTATGTCATCATAAACTGTAGCATGATTGTGGCTTCACTGGCCTACTCAAAAAGTTATTTATTTTTCCTTCAAATAATAATTTGCTTTAAAAAATATTTAACAGGGTATCAAGAGGTCGGGATTTCTCAGAAAATGGTTTACTTTCCAAAGATAAAACAGAATAATATATGAGATCCTTAGAAATGGGAAAATATTTTAAACCACTTAAAAAAGGTTGTTGTCAACAAAGTTGTTTGTTACATACTGTCCAGTTTGTTTTTAATATGACTTGAGTAAGGAAGCTGTATCTTTTTTTTTTTAAATCTATTAATGTTCAAGTTCCCAAATTTTAATTCTGGAAGTGCCTTTAAATATTTGCTATTCTTTTCCATTATGGGAGCTAAATCTCTTAAGAGTTACCTGAGAACATGCTTCTCAGATTAGGCCACCAGGATCTCTTCTCCTTTGATTTTGAATTTCATTATACATTTAATTTTTAATGTGCTAGGCTATAAAAATAATAATGTTTGTGAAAGACT
Organism: Galemys pyrenaicus; assembly: GCA_019455555.1. Taxonomy (NCBI): domain Eukaryota; kingdom Metazoa; phylum Chordata; class Mammalia; order Eulipotyphla; family Talpidae; genus Galemys; species Galemys pyrenaicus. Next base: position 1,216,586 of record JAGFMF010011381.1, read on the forward strand.
TAAGACTTCTTAAGTTGAAATTGATGACTGTTCAGTAATTCTAACTACTGATCTACTGGAACCTTCAAGAAACTGAGCAATGGTTGCCTTATTTTTGAGAATGATACAAACATTAAAGTAAAAACTGAGATAGAATGAAATTTATTTAGTTTAGAAAGAGTAAATATGACTCAAATATGAGTAAAAAGCACTACAAAATAGAAAATCGATTACTGGAAAATTTCATATGCAAATAGAATTGGGTTATATATAATGGTGGCTAGGGATAGACTGAAAAAACAATATACCTGGGTTGGTATCTCAGTTCTGCCACTTAATGCTGTATGATTTAAGCATGTCACTTCAACTATGCCTTGATTTTCTCATCTGTAAAATGCAACTACCCATTTGAAATGATTGTGGGAAGCATTAAAATGGATTAATGATATAAACCACTTTTCTTTGGCAAACAGCAGGTTTATAACAGATTAGCAATTTTATTATTACATATTAATCTTCAAGCATTAGAGTAAGTCAGGAAGACAGTGTGGTAGTGGCTGAGACAAGCTAAAACGCACAGGTAATTGTGAAGAAAATAGTGCCAAAGAATTAGAAGAAAAACAGATTCCAAAGCAGTTTACTAGAGAGGTGCATCAAAAATCATTTTATACTTTATCTGCCCTGCTTAAGTATTTCCAAGAGACAGAATTAACTGTTCCTACTTTCCCTGTCAACGTGTGCTTCAGTTCCCTTCATCCTTTTGTTTCTCAGTGTAATTATCTTTATCTAAACATCTGTAACTATCCATATCTATAACTTTTTTTTCTGAAATTAAGTTTGCTGGGGAAGCCATGATACCAACTGAGGCTACTAAGAAAAGATTCTCTGATAAGAATGAAATAAAACCATTCAACCTACTGTTATTTTACTTTTTTAAAGATTTATTTTATTTATGTATACAAGAACTGGGGTAAAATCAGAGGTGCAGGTGGTTAGAGGATTCACCAGAGACAGAGTGGAGAGAAGAACAGGTGGATCTACTGAAAAACACTGCTGAGTAGTGCATCGGGTGAGACAGGAGAGGTCGGCTGTGCCATGTGGGTCACCTTCCTGGCCGGGGATTGAATTCATGCCAAAGTAGCTGGCAATTACTTGAAAGCGCTGAGACTTTACCCCCTGTGCTACCAGGGAGTCCCTACTGTTATTTTTTTTTTAATCTTATGCTCAGCCTCCCTCAGTACTACACAAGGGAAAAAAATAATCTTTAAGAGACAAAAGCATTTTTTTCTGCCCCATAGCATGACACAGGTAAAGTTGACTTGGGTTGTTTCTCCATGGTTCAGCCTGTTTTCTGATACCGAGGTACCAGGTCAGCATTTTCACTAACTGGTAATTACATCTCACCCCCATTTCCTGTCAGTCTCTTTCTTAAGGCCACATGTTATATGTGCTCCTCTGTACTTTGAAAGATAAGGGAGAAAATAAACAATGAACAGTCAAAACAAAGGCTGAATATGCTAAGCATGCAAAGGGAATTATTTCAAGAGAGCTTTTACTCTGAGACTCAATGCTTGTTGCCTTAGTCACCAGTCTGTAGAGATTCTTTTCTTTCGATATAATACTTGACCTTTATCTTATACTCTCTTTAGTGTTATGTAAAGTTAGTTGTTGGGATCTAGCATTTCTTAGTCTTTACCCTATGCTTGTTACTTTATGATCAAGGACAAAGGTATTGATGCCACTGGCTGATATCCCTGCTCTGTAGCTGTCACTGATTGTCACCCTTGAAAAACAATGTATCATTTTCTAGGGTCAACTCCTTTTAAGGATTCAGTCCCCAATGTATATTTTTAAATGCCAATCTTTTCTGCTACCTTCATCTAGTGATCAGCATAATTCTGTAACCATAAGATAAAAAGAAATCTGTTAAAATACTCTCCATGGGTTTACAAAGCAGGTAACAAATTAGAAAAAAGAAATAAAATCAAGCCAACAAAAAGAAAACAACAACAACAAAGTATAACAAAAAAGTGAAAAGTCACCCAAATAAGAGAATGTATAGAACAGTTCCTCTATAAACAAGTATAATTTCTGTCATTCTGTATTATTATACATGCCATTTATATCATTTCCTATGGCAAAGAAAAGTAGCAAGGTTAGAGATGTTTATTTGACTGGGATAGAAGGGTTTCCACATAAAGGCTCATCCATGGATTTCCTCTCTTAACTCCAGTTTGACTACAGGGTATCTGAGAAAGGAGTATGTTACAGGAGTCCTGGTCTGTAATCTCAGTGGGGGCACAAAGAGCAGCATGATCCAAAAGATAATGAGTCATCACTAAGTCTTATTTTAGCTCTGAAACTTAATAATTCCATTTCATATTATCATACATTGGAAGATAAAAGGAATGAGACTAACCCTACTTAGCTTCCCAGGCTATTTTTCAGAGGAAAGAATGTTGAAGTGCTAGTATTGTGTGCAGAGTATGCTTGAAAGCAGATTGTTGTTGGGTGAAAAATAAGAAAATGCTGAGATTCCTCACTACTGTGTTGTTATTTAAAGAAACTTTTGCTTACTTTAAAACACAAAACAGATTTTTTACCTTCAACAGCCAACTTTGAAATACTGTACATATTTCTTATATAAGCTAAATATTGTTGTTATGACTCATTTAAAAAGAGAATAGTAATGAAGTCAACCTTGTCCTATATCCTTATATTTTTTAGTTCCTTCTTTCCTCAAGCTCTTTTTTTTAGTGTTGTATTTTTTTGGAGAATAGTGACTTATTATCAAGTGGCTGACCTTCAGAAATTTATAAAATAAATTAATATTGAATGTCATTTAGGGGCACGATATTGTTAATCTCCACAATACACTCAAATAAATAAAGCCCATTTTTGAAAAAGAGAATAGTGTAAATAGGATTGTAAATTCAGAAACACTTTTTATTAAGAAAATCTTAATACGTATCTGACTTTATGGATGGTAGGTATATTCCCACACATGATATCATTTAATCGTCGTGTCAATGGTATGAACTAGATAGTGTAATTTCTATTTAACAGAGAAAATACCTAATATTTATGGAATTAAGTCATTTGCTAAAGGCTGCTCAATTTCTAATTCAAAGTCTATTACATGTTGCTCTTGTTACATTAGAAAGCCTTTTCTCACTAGAGGCATGCAAAAACAAGAAAAAAAAAAAGGACTATTAAAAGAAAAATGGAAAAAGAGAGAAGGAAAAAACTGCTACAGTGGTTCAGTGAATAGGTAATAGAGGCTTACGACATGGTCCTGTGGGATGAATCTTGTTCCTCAAAAAAGATGTTGATGTTCTAACCCCTAGTATTTCAGAATGTGACCTTACTTAGCAATAGTCATTGCAGATGTATTTAAATAAGGTCAAATTAGAGCAGGGCAGACCCCTAATCCAATATAAATGATCACTTTAAAACATGAACATGGGTACAAAGAGGGAAAACCAGGTAATGATGAAGGCAGAGATTGGAGTTCTTCAGCTCCAAGCCATGGAGCACTAAAGATAGTCAGCAAACTCAAACTACCAGGAGCTATTCAAAGGTTTCAGAGAGAGTATGGTCCTGTTAATAAATTGATTTCAAAGTTATAGCCTCCAATTCTATGAGATAATAAATTTCTGTTATTTGAAATTGCCCTGTTCATGGTACTTTGTCATAGACACAAGAGGGAACTAATACTGATGACATTACAAAATGGGCACAAAAATCGAGAGGAAGACATACATACAATCTATACTGAAAAAGAAAAAAAAAAATGAAAATTTATGCAGGAGAAGTCAATAACTAGCAAAGGTGAGTCAAAAAGTATTCCAAAACTTTGAACTCAGGAGACCAGAGTGTATAAAGTTGGGAGATGACATTTTTTAAATTGAGTGAAAAATAGGAACAGCGTGAAGGGAAAGAATCACAATAGAACATATCTTATGGAAATAGAATAGTTAATAAAATATGATTAAGAAAACTGAGAAGTTATAGAAGTTTGGAACTTTAGTTAAACATTTTTATGATCAAATTGATAAAAACTATAGTAAAATTAATGCTTTTATTTATTTTTTTAAAGATTTATTTACTTATGCATATAAGCACTGGGGTACAGGCCAGAGGTGTGGAGGGGTGGTGAGAGGATTCACCACAGAGAGTGGGGAGCAGAACAGGCAGATCAACTGAAGTACACTGCTGAGGGGAGCAGCGGGCACAGCAGGAGAGATGTGCTGCGCCATGTGGGTCCCCTCCCTGGCCAGCAGCAGGGATCGAACTCGTGCTGCAGTGGCTGAGGTTTGCTTCATAGTGAGTTGCTTAACCCACTGTGCCAGCAGGGAGGCCCATTAATGCTTTTAGATTCAAGGTACTTTATGGATAATATTACTAATACTTGCAGCAGTGCTATAAAATGTATTTGCCAGGAATAATTCTACCCTATCCAACTCCACTTCCAAAGAAGCTGAAAAATGAGTGATTGTCAATGACATTTCTTAGCCCTTCTTACAAGTAGCCCTTCTTACATTACTTTTTGTGGTATTGACCTGTTATCACTGAGAGAATGTGAGCAGAAAAATATGCACAATTTATAGGTTGAGCATTGAAAAAGTGGGGATAAGCTCTCCTAAACTTCTCTCCTGATTGCTGTCTAAATGCAGATGGACTTCAAGCTCTAGATCTTGGTTTAACAAACTGCCTCAAACACCAAATGTGCCCCACTGCTTATTTTGTAAAGAATCTTATTAGAGTGCAGCCATATCCTCTCATTCACTTATTGACTGTAGCTGATTTGTGCTACAAGAATAGAGTTGCAGCCCTATCTCATCTTTATTAAGCCATTCATTTACAAATTAAAAAAAATTACTTGAGAAAGTTAGATAATTTAGCCCAAAATTACATTAGCAAGAGAAAGGAGGGCAGGGTTGGAAAGCAGGTCTGGGTAGTTCTAAACTCTAGCCTATTTTCTAAGTTCTGAGTGAGTTCATAGTAGCTTTTATCTTCTTTTTTTTTGGCATTTTTATGTATTTTTCTAATAGATCTATTAAAATACAATTTATAGGTCAGCAAATTTACCCTTTTAAACTATAAGGTTCAATAGTTTTTACTGTATTCACAGAATTGTACAAGCATCACCATTCATGAAATTAAGAACAATTTCAACAGTCCAAAACAAATTCCATGAACAGTAGCTCCCTATTCCTTACTCTTCCTATTACCTTGATACTATTAAATCCTCAAGTCCATTCATAGTGAAACAATGATAAATTTATTCTTCTAGACACCAGAAATGGAATAATTCAACATTATGAAATTTTGTGACTGGTATCTTTAATTTAACATTATGTTTTCAAGGTTCAACCATCGTATAATGTTTATCAATACTTTATTTCTTTTTATTGACAAATAATAATTTTCTACCTTATGGATAAGATTTTATTTGTCCATTAATCATTTCAGTTGTTTCTTGTTTTTAGCTTAAGAATAATGTTATAAACAATTGTGTAAACAATTTTGAGTTCTTTTGGCTATAACTAGGATTGAAATTGTTTGATCACATGGTAATTCTATGTTTAACATTGAAGCAATGACTAAGCTGTTTTCCAAAATGACTTCACTATTTTGTAATCCCACCAGCAATGTTATAAAGATTATACTTTCTTACATCTTTGTCAACGCTTGCTTTTGTCTGTCTTTTTTAATTTGGCCATTATTGTATGTATAGTTACACCTCATTTTGGCCTTGATTTGCCTTTACCCAATGACAGCTGATGAGATAACATTTGTTTACAGTACTGTGTATAATTTAGAGGAATAGGTTCATATCTCTTCAGATGTATATCATCACACCATACCTACTGGACTCCTTCCCCCTTTTCTTCTCATTCCCTCTATTTCTAGTAGCCTAAATTCTTCAGTCATGTTTCTATAGTTGTTTTGTTTTAGCTTTGCCAATTCCTTCAATTTGTTTCCCAGTATTCCACATGAGTGAAATCATTCCATGTGTCTTTCTCCTCCTTGTTTCATTTAGCATAATCCTCTCCAATTCCGTCCATGTTGTCACAAATGGCAAGATTTCATTCTTTTGTATAGCTAAGTAGTACCACATCATGTATATGTACCACATCATCTTAATCCACTCACCTGTCATTCATCTAGGTTGTTTCCATGACCTGGCTGTTGTAAACAGTGCTACAAAGAATATAGGAGTGCAAATGACCCTTTGGATTAGTGACTTTTACAATCCAGGAGTGGAATCACTGTAGCGAATATTGAAAGTATATCTATTTTTAATGCTTTGAATGCTCTCCATATTGTTTTCCATAGTGGCTATTTTTGTGTGTTTGATGGCCATTTGTATATCTTCTTGGCAAGTGTGTGTATTAAAATTCCTTGCCATTTACTGTGTTGTCTTTTCATTGTTGAGTTGTAAATGTTCTTTATATATTCTGGATGTAAGTCCATTCTTAGGTATACAATTTGAAAATATTTTCTTGGATACTGTGAGTTTTTCACTTTTTGAAGGTGCCCTTTGAATCACAAAGTTTTTAATTTTGGACATTCAAATTATGTACTTTTTTCTTTTATCACTTTTGCTTTGGGCATCTACCAAGGAACCATTATCTAATTCAAGTTCATGAAAATTCACATCTTGCTGTTTTCTAAGAAATTTATAGCTTTAAACCTTTTATTTAAGTCCTTTATCAGTTTTTACATAATTTCTGTATATGGTAGGGGTGTAATTTCATTCTTTTGCATATGGATGTTAAATTGTCCCTGAAATATTTTATTGAAGGCACTTCATGTAGTTTTCAACTTTATTTGACATTTATTGACTTTATGATTGAAAATATTAAATGTCATTAAAATTGTACAAACTTTTAAGTTGTATTTTAACATATGTAGGAGGATAATGGAATGTTACAGGAATTGAAGGCAAGTAACTCATTTGAAATAAATTGGGAGGTGAAGGTGTCATATGCAAAATTGACGTCAAAGAAAATGTAAAGAGATAAAGTTACAAATCTCAGGGAGAATATTTTCAAATACTGGATTTGTTTCATTTAAAAAGTAAGTGCATTGGAAATATGGATATAAAAGTAGTAAACATAGACTGTACTTTTAAGAAATTTGGTGATGAGAGAGAATTAGAGTTCAAAGGAAAAGAAAATATAGAAAAAATGTCTAGTAAGGTAGAAAAACATGATTTTTTGAAAAAATGGGAATATTAGGTAAATATTGAAGATTTAGGAAAAGAGGGAATAATTGATAGGAAAAAAATATATGACAACTAAGACCTCCAAATCTTGTGATTTGGAGTAGAGCTATAGTATTTGTTTAATATAAGAAAACAAATGAAGGAAAATTGATGATAGGCTGAGAAAATGAAAAGGGGCAGAAGGAAAGGTATGGGAAAAAACAGGGAGGGAAGGAGTAAGAAAGAGAGGGAGGGAAAGGGAGAAGGGATGAGCCAGTGGCAAAAGATAATGTGCTCTTTAATAGATAAAAAAGAATTATTTTCCCCTGATATGGCATTCTGGTAATCCAAGAATTAATTTAATCCAAGTTCATCAGTGTAACAGTTTATTGATTGATATGTACTTTGCTTCTACACTCTGAAACAAAGCTAACAAAAAATAAGCCTTCTTTGAAAATCAAGGTATCTAGCAAACCTGAGCCTGCATTAAAAACAGTGGCAATCACTGAGTATCTCAGGTTAGTTGTCCAGTTTAGACAAAGATCCCACTTCATAGTTGCCTTAAGTCATTACCATCCCACATATATGTCAAATAATATTCAGTGATTAAAAGGTGAATAAGCGTAAAATTATACACTGAGGTTATATATATATATATATAAAGAATTGTTTCTCTGCTTACTTATTAACTGTTTAGCTTCACAAAGTTGAAGAGGATGAGTGACACGTCTCCTTTGTGAGATCCATAACACAAAATGCATACTGAAAGGGGCAATATTAATAAACTACCTGATAGGTCTGTACTGGGCTTAGAAATTAAAGGACATTTTACCCAAGAATATAAACCATGAATGGAATTTGAGGGGAACCAACATATATACAATGTTAGAATGTATATATAATGTATATATGTATAACATTAGAGGTAGAACAGGTCTACCTCTTTCTATCTCTTCTCTACAATAATAAACAAAGAATAAAATGCACCATATTCAAGATCCTCCAATTACCAGTAGGCTAACAGGTACAAATGACTATTGCAGTTTCACATTTCTGAGAACCTGACAATATAAGTACAATTTCAAATATTATTGCTTTTGAGTGTTTGTTTCAAAGCAAGCCTGTTCGAAGATGACAGATTTTATCTTTTTAAACAATGCAGGTATAAATGATCCTGATGTGTATAAATTTACAACTGTCTTTATAAAAATTTTGAAAAACTGCCTACAACTGTTCATCTATGAACCTGAATAGATCACGAGTTCTTTCTCACTGTGTTTCAAAATTTTCATTAGTGAAGTACTGAGGTCGTCTCTTCTACCCTATCCCATTGCCAACATTCTTGCCACTAGAAAGAATGGATTGGGATGCTCTTGTTTTTATTTATATAATGCTTTTGAAATTATTTTTAAAAATGAGTGTTTGATACATTCACACATTTAAATCTGCTCAGGCACAATGAATGCTGCCTGCAGTTTTCTTTAGAAAAGTACACATGCATGAGAAATGTGTCTGCTCCTCCTGCACCCCTGCCATAAAACTAGTCTTATAAACAGGATGGAAAATTGAAAAAGGGGAAATCAGAGCACTGTCAGATTTCTCTCTCTTTGCTTCAGCATTGCATTCTAACTTTTCTGGTGTTCTGTGTCTATTTCTATTTTCACTCTACGTAACTCCCCACAAGATCTCAACTATTTCCCCTTTTTATAATCTTCCATTTGATCATTTGGGGGGAAATGGAGAAGAAAGGCATTGGCTGTCAGTAATCCTCATTTTCTGAGTATATTTAATTTACATTCTATATAACATTATTGTTCATGGCAACAGGTATGTCTGTATTTTCACAAGGCTTTTTAGTCACTTATCCCCATAAGAACAGATAGACTTACATTTCCAACAAAGCTCTCCAAACATACATAAATTGCAAGCTGTGCTTTCACATGAATCTTTACAAAGCAACATCAATAACAACAAAGAAAGAAGAAAACCACTTCAATAATAAAGAGAATTCTTACAGTTTTTACTTTTTATGATGTTAAAGATATATGTTAGAATGAAATTTAAATACATACATACACATATGCAAGCAAGCATAAATTTGAGTAGTGCCTTCTTCTCCACCCACTACTCCCCACAATAGGGAGGGAGAAAAATGATAATAAAACCGCAGATTTAATAATGTTTAGTGCTTGCAGCAGCTATTACTGTGAAACTGTCATCAGTTCTGTTAATACTTTCTGTTGTTGTGGTGTTTATTTTTATGTTCACCCCAGAATATAATTGGATACTTGAACATATTCGTGTTGTTATTGAGATTGTTTTGGGGGATGAGTGATGTTATGTCACATAATTGTTTGATTTTAAAAATAGGGTTAGAGTTGTCCATCAACTTCAAATCAGTAGATATCACTAAGATTCCAATCAGCTAGTGCTGATGTTTATGATAAATAAGGTGGCATTGTTAGAAATTTCTAAGAGACCAGGTATGAAATTATAACAGAATTTCATTTCTGAGAATGTTGAAAATTTTAAGCCTTTAAAATATGAGAACTGGAGAGGATAATGTTAAACAGAATAAGGTAATAGGAGCAACATAAATACTACATGGTTTCACTTACGTGTGGGAAATTGAAGCAAAGCAAAGATTCAGACAAAACCTAACCAATAACAAACCCTGGACATCTGACCACGAAACTCAGGCAACTAGAAAGAGGGTGACTAGGTGGAAGTAGGGGATGGGACGCCAATGAGTTATATTGGTGAATCATTGAGGTTTGGTGGTGGGTAGGGTGTGAAAACATACATTTGTAAGAGGTTTGAATCTCTGACCACTAAAACAAACACATGTTGTAAACCAACATTACTTCCATAAACATAACTGTAAAATGAAAAAATAAATACATAAAATCTAAAAATATAGCAATAGGAAAAAATAAGATTTAATTCTAAAATAGTTTACTTTGTCACAGTTGCATTCTGATTTTATACAAAGGGAAACTTCAGTTTTCCAAACTATTCTTCTTTCCTTACTACCTTCATCCTTTTCTTACTCACACGGATCAGTGTCCACCTAGCTAAGACTAATAGAATCATTATTTAATAGAGTCTTACAAAATTAATGCAGAGTCCTTTCCAATAAATTTTTAAATAACAGTTCAGATGTTTCTGGGATTTTAAAAGAAATCAAAGACTATGAAACACGCCTCTTCTTATTTTTAGGGAGAAATAAATCTGAAATTTGGACACATTTGTCATCTTCCGAATGATGTAATGAAAATTTATTTTTCCAGTTTTCAGTAGAAATACACCTTAATGTAGGGACTGCTTTTATAAGACTGCATTCTATTGTCAGGTTTTCTCACCGCTGATTTTTGACTTGGAATCTGCTAGATTAATAAAAGCCTTTAAATATTATTTAAATTATTAGAATTATTTCCTTTGAAAGTGATCGTCATGATTTACTTCTAGTTACACAGCAGCATGGGAAGGTACTATATTTTTGGTTCCCTTAGGCAGCAAGAAGACAATCAAAGGCATATTCCTAAATTGACTTTTACAGTGCAAGAAATTTACTGATCTAAAAATTTACTAAAAGGGAGACCAGCACATCTGCCCCTATAGGAAATGATTTTTGCATAGTAAGTGTTGATCTGCATAACCATATGATCATCGCAAGTGCTGATTACCAAATCTGAATCATCATTACTTAGCAAACTTCTATAAATACACATGGCACCATGTAATATATTCAGCTGTGCTAAATTAATGACAAAGTCCTTACCCCAAGGAGCTTGGGGGTCTAAAAACAAAGAATGACACAAAAGACAAAAATGCAGAAGACACACTGATTTGGGGGAAATTTTTAGTTGAATAAATTCAGTGAAGGATTTTATGATTAGCAGCAAAGGAAGAATTAAGGATTTATATAGTTTGTCTTTCATTTTGCTCTCACAAGTTAAGTACTGGCCTGTGAAATAATTCCAAAATGTGCATCTCTAGACTCTCAGGAATTTCAAGTATATATCTCTATGTTGAAAAGTTATCTTTTAGATGCCATAAAATCAAGGTATCCAAAACTGAACTCATTATCTCTGCTTTACTATTTTCTTATTTCTTAAACCACTTCCTGCCTTTGTTAAGAACATTATCTTCTCCCAGTGACTACTGAAGAAATTTTAGTGGCCTTTTTCACCACTGGTCCCTCTCTGCCACAAAATCTTAGAGTTTGTAGAATAGATACTTTACACTCTATATCTTTTTTTAGTCCTAATTTAGATTTTTGTGTTTTGTTTTAGATGATTATTATGATCTTCAACCAGTTTCGTCCTTAACCTTTCCCTTAAAGTAACTCACCCAGCCAGGTGGAAGTGGCTAAAATTTTAGCTACGCCTGGCCGAAATATTGATGACTTTCCCTGGAAGCAATCCTGTGCCTTTACAAGCCAAACCACACCATTCTCTTCATCCTTACTTCTCAGTAAGCCCCCACTCACCATACCCTATATATGTGACCTCACTTAGGCTTCCTTGTGTGGATTCAGCCATTTTACATAACTATACATCTTTCTACCTCCTCCAACATTTCAAATAAGCTCTTTTCTTACAGAAGTTTCTAAAGTAACCAGTATGAATATGTCTTGTCCTCCTTAATATTTGAACATACATAATATAACAGAATTAATGTCCAGTAGACAGTGGTTGGCTAGATCCCTAACAACAAGTCTTCCTTTATACCTTCAAAGAAAAACTACATTTTCTTTCTCATTTGGATAGTGCTGTAATGCCTGATCTTGGCTTTTGTGTGTTTTCTGCCAGGAAGACATCAAGTCTGTGGTAAAAGGCAGTCTTGACTAAGGAGGGATGAGAGATTCATTTTAGTGATGCATTTTGAGTTCTTAAACTACCTCCCAAATTGGAGCCATCCACAGTCTATTCTTCTATGTGACCTAAGTACTTTTCCTTTTGTTTATGCTGGACAGAGATGATTTTTTTTTGATACATGCATCCTGAGAGTCCTACTTACATGTATTTGGATATTTCAATAAGTATCTTCTTACAAATGTTTCTTTCCAGTATAAATTATAAATTCTGAGGACAGGAAAAGGTTTCTATTTCCTGTATCTCCTAACCTTCCTATCCTGGCATGTGTCTTCAGCAATGTAAACAGAGATCCTATGACTATCTGTCAAGAATACTGCCATAAGAAATACTTCAGGAATGGGAGATTAGACTACATGACCTGAAGTGCCCGTCTACACTTTTGTATTTTGTTATGACTATTAATTTTAAAAACTCCAAGAGTACACCAAGTCTTAAAGTTTGCTACATTGCAAACACATTAAGAAAATAATGAGATTTGTTTCTTAGAGCATTTGTTAATAAAGTGCCACAAAACTGGTAGATTGAAATAACAGGAATGTATTATCTTACAATTTTGGAGGAAAGCATCTGCAGTCAATATGTCAGCAGGACTGTTCCCTCTGAAATATCTAGGCCAGAATCTGACCCATAGCCTTTGCTTAACCTTCAGTGATTGGCACCAATCTTCAGTATCCCTTGGCCTACAGTTGCATATCTCCACATACCTTCCCTCATAACCTCCCTACCCCCGTGTCTTCACATGCCTGTCTTCTTTATAAGTGTGTCAGCCATGTTGGATTAGGAACCCACCTGATTCAGTATGGTCTCATTTCAACTTAATTACTCATACAGATAACAAATGGATTTCCAAATAAGGTTAAGGTCACATTTTGTAGGAGTGAAAGTTAGGACTTCAATATATCTTTTTTTCAGGGGATATAATTCAACTCATAACCAATGACAACAGCCAGTGATTTCTAAAAGGAAGCTTTATTAGGCCTCCTTGCTCTACAGATGAGATCAGGGCAATTACAACTTTGAGGGAGAAATCTAAATGATTGAGGAGAAACAAAGAAAGAACAGGTATGGCCCCCAAATAGAATTGACACCTGGTGACCAATGACCATTTTTTTAACAGATAATTTTTCCTCCATGATTGGCACTTGCATATGAATGAAAACAACCCCAGAAGACACAATGCAGCTCTGACAAGCAAAAAGCAATTCACATTAGCAGTACAACCTTCCTGGGTGCTTTTATTCATTTTTGCTCATGAATAAATTAGCTCTTTAAAAAATTCATAGGAGAAAAACACCGGTGTGAAGTTGTTTTCACTTTTATGGAGGTTATCTGTTTATCGAGATGAGGGCATTATGTAATTTTAATGAATTAAATGTAACAATATATTCTTTGGTTTCATAACAAGATTAAAATTGATTCTGAACATAATACAGATCTTCCCTGTGGAAAGGCAAACTCCAAATTTTCATTTCATGGAGGTATTGTCACAGAAGGAATCTACTTGCAACACATACATAGAGTCTAACATATTGTGGTTCGAACCCCACTGTTGCCCATACAAATTGTCACATGCCAATGTGAGAAGTTTTTTGACTTCTCCGAACCTCAGTTTCCCAAAGGTCGATGGCATGATTAAGTAAATGCATGTAAGGTACTAATATTGTCTGGCTTGTAGCTAATAAAATTTGGTAATCCACCATTGTTATTATTGTAATAGACTAGGCAGAAACAAGAAAGAATAGACAAATAATATATTAGAGGAAGATTAGCTTTATAGATTTATTTTTGCAATTATTTACATATTATATAATTATAGGTAGGATTAGAATTCAGTTTCCTTCTGAGAAATTAAAAACACAAAAAGATATTCAGATTTCTAAGGTCACGAGAGGAAGGAATCATTCCTCTCTTTTCTCTTTATCTCTGTTTCATTGTTTCTCTATCCCTAGCATTAACCTAATGTTAAATATGGATAGACTTTAGACAATTTAGAGAGAAACTATGCTTTTTTACCATGGTAACCTGGATTGACTAGAGACCCAAGCCCCCAGGAAATGACTAATCTGTTACGTGTCCAATGTTCTCCTCTCTTCTTCCTTCTACATCCCTGACACTTCATAGTTTACGCTGAAACTTCCTATCTATCTTTCTATCACCTGGTGTATCTGTCAAAGATTTTTGACCTCTTCTCTTTTTTTTTTGCTCAATATTTTCCATGGGTGATCTATACTCTCCAGTGGTGTCAAATAATACCTCCATATTGATCATCTCCAAACCTCTCTAGTGAGTCACTTGCCTCTTAGGTCTTTCCACTTATTTATATGATCAATAGAATGTGAGCAACAGGATATATCTATATTGTCTCCCACTATACCTAGTGTTTATCACAATACCAAGCAGAGAGCAGGATTCAGCAAAGAATGTTTGAATAAAGAATATGAAAATATATTTCATATTTACCATTGGTCATTTTTCATCCAACTTGCTTCCTGCTCTTAGTTAATGGCATGATACAGGGTCTCTAATCCAAGACCCTGGATCATAACTAGTTCTTTGCAACATTTACTTTCATATCTAATCACCAATTCTATCAATATTATCACTTCAAAACATGTCATGGTTGTCTACTTTATGTTTTCATTCTGGTACCATAATCTTAGGCTTACATTACAGCTGCCAGCCTCTATCTGATCTTTCTATTATATCTGTTTTTGCACAGTGCAACCTGAGTAAATTGAAGTGAAATGTAAACCCTTCATTGCATGTACATCCCCTTAAGAATTGTCCACCTTCGTGACTTAACTGCTTCCCACTCATTTTTTCCAGTCGTGCAAAATGATTTCCCATATTGGGCTTATTTTGACCTTCAGTAACTGAACATTCTTAGCCCTTGCCTCAGAAGGTTTTCCTTGCCAAATTCTTGTCTAACACTTTCTTGGCCCTTGATCTGTGTTTAGACGTCATCTTCTTTGTGAAACACTATGAAACTCACCCTGAGTTCCCTCAGCCAAGACAAGCATTTTCTACCCACTTCTCCAGAATCTAAGCATTCAGTGCTTATGTACCTTAGCACTTAAAACCCTGTATTACCTTGTTTCTCTCCACAGGAGATGCTATAGGCATACTGCACTCTGGGACTGTTTTATCCATTGATATATTCCCAGCACCTAAAACAGTATTTGGCAAATAATCAACACTTAATAAATATTTGTTGAATGAGTGTTATGTAGACATAGTGCAAAGTAGCCTTTGGCCAAAGCAATGAGTATAGTATTAGCAAATCTGTGCTATTTTTTTTTCTTCAGAACAGTTCACTTTGATTTATCTTGAACTGTTATGCAAGCTGTAACTAAAAACGACTGTGCTTGACACTGACTATAAAAATACCACTGTACAGACTGTGTTTTTAAAAACCAATATTGAAGCTCAAATCATTTATAGTAGTGTCCATATTAAATGCTCTCTACCTACGTTCACTAAGTGTTGAAAGATTTTTTTACATCTTTCCTACAGATTTCTCCTCCAGCTGCTACCACAATAGCTTCCTTTACTTGATTCACACTGAAGCTAAATGCAAACAAATCAGTGTCATAGAATTACCTGATTCCCCCAGCAAGTAGTCCTATGACATCATTCATTGACTCATTCAGCAGAAAAAGCTATTAATTTCACTGGCATTTGTAGGCACATGTGGAGGTTGATGTGACCCGAGTGCTGCCTACACTTTCCACACTTTAGAAACTTTCAAATTTAGAGGTATTAGGGTATGCTAATATGTGCCCCATCAAAGACTCTTCATTGTACTTGTTTGGAATGGTTTTTCAATTCCTGATATTTCTACACACTTGAAGTCAATTATGTCAACTGAACAAGACTTTCCTCTCAGCTCACTGTTGTGTCCTTAATCTGGGATCTTGTTATGTTATTACAGTGGACCAAATCCCAAGTGTCTGTGTGTAAGTGATTGAATTTAAAAAATTCTTGAAGATTTATTATTAATCTTTATAAATGTGTCCATCAGCACATTTTGGAGGTTTCTCTTGAGCCAAAATGGCAACAGAATTATAACTTAGAATACTCCTTTGATGTTGGACTGACTTCTGGCCTGAAGAACTACTTGAAAATACATTGCTGATATTTAAGTTTCTCCATCTGACATTTTGTTACAGTGGTCTTAGTTGGCCTAGTACCTCTAGGTTTTAGTCTTGGCTTTAACACTTGTAGCCTTTTGCTTGATGGGGTAGATGTCTCATCCCTGAAGTTCACTTATCTGTCAAAGAAGGAGTAGCTAGAAAAGTCACCTTTATGACATCATGTGAGATAATCACAATTTATGGTGATGGTACTTTGAACTTATTTTGTGTTATATAATAAGGTTGGTTATATTTATCAATTGATATTCACTATGATAGGAGTTTCTGGTTTTTTTTTCTTTAAATCCAATGATTTTTTAGTATAATAACAAATTTTTATTTTATTTTGGGACACTGCTTAGAATAGACGAATGGTGCTATGTGTTGGAATGTCACAAGATAAATCCTTGCTTTACTAGCTGCTACCCTTGTGTCATAAATTACTTCTTTGAATTGCATCTTCTTTCTCCCTAAAATGTCTCTTAAAGCAATTAGGCTACATGGGTTGTAGGAACAAGGCTACATCTTATAAAATCTGTGTTAATAGAATGAATATTTTTGCCACAATACCTAGGTTCCTTTGTTCACTATATAGGAAACTGAACCCAAATATTCTTGAGCCACTGCCTTTATTTCTTTGAGAACAGGTAACAATAACAGCACAATAGTGTAGAATCACTGTAAACTCACCATTTACCAGGCACTAATATATACACTTCACCTGCATTACATTATTGAATCTTTACTAAGTCCCCATTATTATAATCATTGTACACTTAAGGTGTACAATGAGGTCTGGAGGACTGTTGCCAAATTTAAGGTGGCCAACTAAGACATGGGATATACTTATACTAAAATATCCATTATTCATTTGAAATTCACATTTAACTGTGAATCCTGTATTTTGTCGGAAATGGCAGCTCAGAGAGACTAGTTAACTTTCCTAAGTTTACACAGGAGGCTCAGAGTCCCAAATCTTACCCTTTTTAATTCACTGATTACATGTGATTTTTAAATAGAGACCAGTGGGTAGGAGAGAAGAAATGAAGCTGCAAATTATCCTAGTTAGTAACTGAAATATTTTCATAGGTAGAGCTGATTGTAAACAAGGTCAAGGCAAAGGCTTGTAGAAAACTTTGGGCTCTAAACTGAGAACTTAGGGTCCTAATTAGTTGGGCAATCTGCTTTGACATCAGGAGCAGAACAAAGTTTAAAAGCAAGGTTTCTTTTTGCAGAGATGTTAAAAATATCTTTTTTTTTTCCTTTTGCATTGGAAAACATTTCCTGAATTGGAAATAATGCTGCAGCTGAAATAGCTGCAAGCAAGTTAGAAAATGGCTATTAAGCGTGCATCTTTGTAGGAGATGGTATTTTATGAGCCCTTTGCCAGTGAGTTGTAGTGAATTGAAGTCAAAGCTCTGCCCATTTGCAGACAGGTCATTATGTATCAAATCGGTTCCTTCAGTCCTTACAGTGAAACAGGAGACCTTTTTCTGCAGAATAACCTAGAGATCTGTTAATTACACCAATTACTAGGTGTGCATATCATTTACACCTCTCTGCTCCCCTCCCAGTCAGCAAAGAATGTAGCCAAAAAGTAGGCAGAAAATCTGGAAAAGGACATTTTGTAGGAGGAAAATATTGGATTTAATTAATTTATACAAATTTTCCCATCACATAAAAGCTCTTAATTTATTTATTCATTTTTAGAAGACCAGGGGGAGGTTTGAAAAATATAACCACCTGCCTGCTAAGCATACTGATACTTAAATAAATGAAAGAGAACAAGGGAAGAACAAATGAAAACTTAATATAAAACAGCAATAAAAACAATATGTGATTGAGATGTCCAAGCCAAAACTGGGATTGAAAACCATTAGTAATTGATTCTTTGGATTATAGAAAATTATAGGTCTAAAAACCCAAAACACTTAAAGAAACTTCTCACTTTTAACTTCAGAGGAGAAGGTACTGATATCAAGTGACTTAATCTTTAAAATGTTTAGAGCTGCCAAGGTGATCCCTGACTTTGTGAATTGTTTCTCTAAAGTTCTTTTTAAATTTATATTTCAAAATTATTTTACTAGAGAAACAATTTTAGAAATTATGGTGATTTCTCAAAGGTTATGTCACAAAAGCCTCTTCTTAATAAGCCTGAACTGATGTTTTTTTTTTTAAATAAAAACAGTATTTTCTGCATTCTGACTGAAATTTCAGTAGGGCTATTCACATCCGCCCTTCTTCCTTGTGTTCTTGAAAAGCAAATAGTGCAATTTAGCTGTTGCCTTTAGAATAAAATGCAAACTGCTTGCATTTTGATACACTGTGATCTGGCCTATTTTGCTTACCTCATCTCTTTTAGGCTTCTCTTCTCACCCTCCTCACCAGTCTCTTCAATTCATCATTAACATTAGGGTTTACCTACCTCAGGGCATTTGCACCTCTTTTGTGCTCTATTTCCCACTGTTTACTGTAATTGGTCCCTTCTGAGACTTTTGCTCATTGCTCTTTGTTAAGGGACATCCAAATTATCCTTCATAGTACAGATGATACTTATCAACATACTCATTATTTGCCTGTTTATCATCTCCTCTTATTAGACTGGAAGCTTTTTCAAGCAGGTCCTATAACTGCATTATCTCTGAATTCCCCAGGCCTATCTTCTGCATCATGTAGTAAGTGCAAAGCAAATATTTGTTGAATGAATGAATGAATTTGTGTGTGCTCCTTGCTAAACTAACTCACAGCAGTGAAGCAGAACTCTGAATTTTCCATAAGCTTGAACACTGAAGACCTTTATAGGTTTTCTACAAGAGTAGGGGGTAGCATCCCTGAATGGGTCTTCACACGTGCCAAGTGACAGAAAGAATGAAGTAATCCATCAAAATGAAAATAGCTGAGATAAGCTTCTATTCAAGTAATAAAAATGTGTTGGAAGAAGTGTTCGTATTTAGGAACTACTATAGAGACCTGGCTAGGGATGGTGGCATTTTGACTAGATAGGTGGCAGCAGATATTGACAGAAATTAACAAATTCCAGAGTTGTTTAAAGGTTAAATCAATAGTTCTCAAATTGGGCATGATTTACAGATTGCTGAACCATAAAGTCAGTTTCTGATCAAAAAGACCTAGATGGAGATCTAAGACTTTACATTTCTAACAAGTCTCCAGTTAAAGCTTATGCTGTAAGTCCAGGGACAATACTTTAAGAACCACTCTTTTAAAATCACAGGATGTTGACAAATTGTATGTTGGGAATGAAGGAGTCAGTAGTAAAAAGAATGACTTCTAGATTTCTGGCTTGAACCATATTGGTATCATCAAGGGGGAGAGAGGAAACAGTAATTTTAGAGGAGGCATTTATAAGTCCTTGAATTATCTGATGAATTTGAGGTTTATTTCAGACCTACAAGAGAAAATGTTGGTAGGATGTTGGATATATGTATCTGGATTCTGAAGAGTGTTCTGAAATAAACATATTAATTTTGGATGTCTCTTTAAATTGATGACAATTAACATTGTGAAAGGGGATACTTGCTGAGCAGGAGCAAGGGGATTTAGAATCCTGTCTGAGAGTCTCCAACATTAAGTGAATGCATACAAGAGAATTAGTTGACAAAGAAAACCAGGCAAGTGTAAGAAAAATAAGAACAGTGATGGGTTTCAGAATCGAAGGATGCACAGCAATAGAAACACTCACTGTTACATGAGCATACACATGATCTTTAATTTCTAAGTGTTACCTGCATCGTTACATGAAGAATTTGTTTTCAGTTAACAATTTTTTGGGGTTTTATTGCATTTCACTTCCATTTTCTGTTTCCTACATGCCTTCTCCCCGTCCCCTGCCCCCCAGAGTCTTGTTCCAAATCATTCTCTGTAAACACCCTGAGCAGTTCATTTTCCTTTTTCTGAATTCAAGATAAGCTCAATTAAAAAATGACTATTCCCTTTTTATAAGTGTTGGGGCAAGATCTTATCTTGATCTTATGTGTAAAACCATTTTTTTTCCCCAGACCATTTCTGGTTTATCTTTTGCTCCAAAGTAAATTGAGTCCAGAACCTCAAATACCAGAACTTATCACCTGTCTCTGTTTCAGATATATATGGACATATCTCAGTTTCTGTCCTTATCTCTTTCCAAGTTCACATGAAAAAGAATAAGACCTGTGAGAGCGCTGAGCTAACATCTTTACTGTATCATGACCCAAGAGAAATAAGACAGGTAAACTCCCTTCTCCACTATTAGTAAAGCAGAAGGCTGGTAATTGAATAGTCTTCAGTTGTGGAGCTAGTCCTGTACCAAACTCTGTGACTGGGAACTGGGCCTAACCTGGTGTCATGTTCCCAATTCTGTGGGTAGGCAAAGGCAGGTCTTACAAGCCTTTCCAGAAATCCAAATTCAGACTGAGGAGACAATATTCCCCAAAGAAAGGATTATGATTACCAGAAGGCAGAAATGAATTTGGGGAAAAATAAAGCAGATGTCCCTTTAACCGTGTTAGTTCTTATTTCTTATAGCACCCTGTGGTAACTAATAGCAGTCATTACAGTTTACAGTTTTAGAAGAATTCTGAAGTTGATTAAATATGTGAAAACTACACCAGGTTTTAACAAGATAGGAATTAGATCTTAGTTATCATTTGTGACCTCAGGGCTAGCAGAGTTACTAACACATAGTAGGCCCTTGATTCATATATATTTAATGAACTCATTACTAAAATCCTTACTGGTGCTTTTCCTCTCGATGAATGCTCTGCTGTCGTGTCTTTTCCTCTCCATCAGGTATTGTGAGACCTTTCATCTACCCATATTTACTCCAGTTTATGTTTGAGAATTAGGTAGAGTTTTAAAGTCTATTTCACAGGACTTCAGAGGCTCTAGGGGAGGGATCAACACATTTTTTTCTACAGGAACCAAAAATATTTTAGGTTTTGTAGGTTATAAGGTCTTGGGCACAATGGCTTCACAATTTTGCAACATGAAAACAACATAGACAATATGTAAATAAATGGGCACTGCTGTATTCCAATAATACCTATTTATTAAAGCAGCTTGGATTTGGCCTGGTGTCAATTATTTACAGATCCCAGACCAGCAGCCAGTTTGTCTGCAAGTGGCTCCCTGGAGCAACTCTGAGTTCACCACTGCACACACAGACTAGACATCTAATGTCGTGAACTTCTTTTTAGTGATATCATTAGTCTCTTTTTCTCATAATCCTTAACAGATAGGTTTCTCATATTTTCATTAAGTTTGGTAAAATGGGAAGTGCTCCTATGTAAGAATGCTATACCTAGAGTGAAAAAGAACTAAACATAGTTCAATGTTTTTTAAATATCCAGAGATTGAAGGAACTAGAGTGTCTCTAATCTGTTACATTAAATAATCACATTAGTAATAAATCAGAATTGATAATCACAACTTCTAGACAGCACACCAGATTGAGACATAAAGTTCACTCTTACTCATTTTACTTTGAGATCATTTAAAATTTTTGCCATTCTAGTTCTGTTAGGACTGCTTCCAAGAATGTCTTAGGTACTTTAAGCGATATATAGTTTGAATTTGATAGAGAAGCAAAGTATAGGAATAAGATAGTAAGAAGGAAAAGGGGTGAGATATACTCATTTTTCTGGCCCATCTGTTGTTATGTCATTAGAAGAGTCAAAAGCTAGGAATACCATCAATGAGAGCTTCTCAAGGACTGCAAGCTACAAGACTGATGATCCATTTTTTTTAAAAGATTTATTTATTTATGCATACAAGAACTGGGGTATAGGCCAGAGTTGCAGGGGGGTGGGGTGGGGGTGAAAGGATTCACCAGAGAAAAGAGTGGGTTGCAGAACAGGCAGATCAACTGAAGTACACTGCTGAAGGGAGCAGCCGGCAAGGCAGGAGAGATCTGCTGCACCATGTGGGTCCCCTCCCTGGCCAGAGGCAGGGATCGAACTCATACTGCAGTGACTGCAGTTTGCCTCATAGTGTGTTGCTTAACCCACTATGCCACCAGGGAGGCCCAAGACTGATGATCCATTTTTATTATGGAAATTTGAATCATAAGGTGGTGTGAAAAATTTCACAGCTTGAGCTTGTTTTTCTCAACCTAATGGGGAAAAACAGATGCCTGTGGTACTTGATCATGGTTGTGGAGAGCTTCTGATCACAGCCAGGGTCATAGATTGATGTATGAGGAAATACCATCAATGTATCTCATTACCAACGTCAGTGGGAACTGATGAGTAAGGAAGAAACAGCAGCCTTACAAATAGTCCTGAGAAAGAAAATCTTCAAGTTATTCTCTGGTATTTTTTTTTTCTTTTTTATTTCAATAGCTTATTTCATCCCTAGAGTCATTGATCCAAAATTGAGGAAAACAAACAGCTTAACCTTTAATGTGTCTGTGTGGTGAATCTTCTAAAGTCTTTAGATTAATAAATTTTAAAAGGTAAAAAGGTTACTAAGGGCCACTCCCTTTCACTCCCTTCTAAGACAGGAATCTCTCAGCATTCTTAACATAGGGTGTTTACCTTCACTTGAAAATGTCAAGCGAAAAATTCATTCCGTAACAAAGCCCATTTTGAACTTTTTTCACTGTTAGAAGTTCCCCTTTGCTTATAACCTACATCTACTTGTCTATAGGTTCCACTTGTTGCTTTTGTCACCCTCCCTGCCAAGTTATATGCAATGTTTTATCTCTCTGCTCCATGAGAACCATAAGTGAGCTGACAAGAGACACATACACTCTTTATGCTTCCAAGTAAAGTGATTCCACTTTACCTCCCTGTTCTCCATTTTAGGTGATTTGCAGTCCTCTCACCTATCAAACTTTTTATCCTTTCACCAAAGCTCTGCTTTCAGTGGAAGTCTCACATCTAAACTAACTATTTCCATTGGAGTCTGAGCTGTGAGAAACATCAGTGCTTTTCTCTGATCAGGTATCCTTTATAGGAAGAACTAGCTGGTTCATGAAAATGCCATATCTTCGTGGGGAAGAAGTTCTATGATGATACTATTATAATTTTAAAAAAATTAAAAACCATAATTGTTTAAGTTACTTACATATAAAACATTTGTATAGCATATAGTAAATCACATCTTCAGTTCATAACACCTTTTCATCACTCCTCCATGAAAGTATGTAATCACTTTGTTGCATGCATGTTTAATGTGATATTTTGTTCATGTGGTTCCCCCCCCCCCACCCTTCTCTTTTGTTACAGAATACTTTTCTTTTTAACCTCTAGGTGGTAGGTATATATTTAGTCTTTTGCTCCTAAGTATTGAATTGAAATTTGGGGTGTGCATTTGTCTGCTGCTTTCCAATGGTGGGCTTGTTGAGTGTCTCCAGCACCCTGACACCCAAATAAGAGTGTGATGAATTTCCTTAATCCTCCATGAGAATTTGGGACTGCTGGACCAGGGAGAGTAAATGAAACAAATTTGCCCAATGTTGTCAGGTTGCCTCTCAGAATGACCATCACAGTTAATGTTTGCCTGCATGAGGGGACTCCAGAGCCGGTTATTCTCACCAACATTGATGTATTCTGGGTTTATATATATATATATATTTTATTTTTTTTTGCCATTTTAAAGAGCTAGCTTATTAAAAATCTGTTGTTTAATTTTCATTTTCTGATTACTAATGAATCTCTTCCTACGTTTGCTTGTGTGTTTTTTTTATTTCCTCTTCTGTAAATTATTTATTCATTTCTTTTGTATTAGGGTTTCCATTGGAGATCCTGTCCTTGTTGGCTTGAGGGATTTCTTAAAATATTTTGAGTACTTACTGTTGTTATTACAAATATCTACCCTCAGTCTATCATGTGTCTTTCAATTTTTTTGTCCAACTGTAATTACTTGGTATTTTTGAATTTTTGTTTAAATGTTCATTTTTACCCTTATCATTCACAGTGATATTTTCCTACACTTTTTTTCTCCATGGACTCAATAAGTTTTAATCCACTCAGATGCAGGCTTTATAAGTATTGTTCAGGTCAGTTTTGTTTTGTTCTATAAATCGAACCACTATCCTCCACATCACTTCTAAAAAATTCATCCCTCCCATTTTGAGTTAAATTATATCTTCACTTCATAGGGATATATTTGTTTTGAACCATTGGTCTAATTGTCTGTTCTTGTGCTGATATATACTGTTATTGATTTAACCTTAATTTATCTTCATATTTACTCAGAAAAGTCTGCCCTCATTATTTTTTTTCATACTTGTCTAGGAGATTTTTTTTTACTGTATATGTAAAATTTTAGTACATGTATTAAACGTTTAGTTGAAATTAAGGATGGGTTTAGATTAAATTTATAAATTAATTAGGGAGAATTGACATTTTAATAAAATTAAGTCATCATATTCAAAAAAATAAAATTATTCTCCTTTATTTAGACTATGTTTATATCCCAGGTTTAAAAGTTTTCTCCATATAATTATTAATACAAGTTTTAATGTAATTTCTAAATATGTGCATTCAAAGTTGTAATTTTAATCTATGCTCTCTATAGGCTTCATTTCACAAATTTTGACATGTACTCTTTATTATCCTTTAATTACAAATATGTATTTTCCTTATGATTTTTGTTGCACCCAAATAGCAATGTGAACATATTACTAAATGCATAAAAATATTTTCAAGTATATGTTATTTTAAAACTCAATTTATTACTAAATTTTGCATTGATTGCATAAAGTTTGAAAATCATAACTGATAAGATAATTAATAACTATAAATTATTGAGATAGTTTTTACGGTCTAAGGCAATTTTTTTTTCATTATAATGGCTGGTAACTATATACGTGCAGTGTGTTTGTGTGTCTGTAGATATATATGTATACACATCATCTGCATAATCTGTCTCCTTTCTCTCATACACACACACACACACACAAACACACACACTCTCTGCTTGATAGTCTCAGTGGTTATGTTGTATAAAGTCACTATTTTTTTAATTATAATTATATTTATTTAATTATATTTGACATCATTTGTATTCCCCAGGGAGTTCCCACCACCATTTCACTCACACACCATCACCTCAGTCCCTTGTGCTCCTTGACCTTTTGGTCTTGTTGAGTTTTTGTTGTTGTTGTTTGTTTGTTTGTTTGTTTTTGGTTGTAATTTCCCATTTCCTTGAGCTTACTCTTCTTTTTTTTTTTTGTAGTTGTTGTTCTTTCACATTCCTCCCCAAAGTGAAGCCATCCGATATTTTTCTCTTGCCTAATTCCTTCCAGCTCCAACCATGTTTTTATAAATGGCCCTAGTTTATCATTTTTGATTCCTGAATAGTATTCCATTGTGTATATGTACCATATCTTCTTGATCTAGTCATCTACTTTTGGGCATATGGGTTATTTCCAGGACTTACCAATTATAAATAGTGCTGCAGTAAACATAGGGGTACAGGTGCTCTTTTGGATTGGTGTTTTTTTGTCCTTTGGGTAGATGCCTAGGAGTGGGATGCCTGATCATAAGGTAGTTCCATCTCTAGTAGACTGAGGAACCTCCATACGGCCTTCCATAGTGGTTGGATTAACTTGCATTCCCACCAGCACTGTACTATGGTACCTTATTCTCCACATCTTCGCCAGCATTTGTTGTTGTTGGTTTTTTTCATATGTGCCATTCTTACTGGTATAAGGTAGTACCTCATTGTGGTTTTTATTTGCATTTCCCTGATTATGAGGTATGAAGTCACTATTAACACTGAATTAGTGAATACTGAAATATTGCTCCTTGAAGAAATAAATTGATGTGACTGTTGGTCTCTGGTCACAACATCTTCATCAACCAATCAATACTTAACCTGTTTTCTATGTTTTCATAAACATCTTGTTTAGCATATATTGCTAATTCATTAACACCACACTCAGAGCCAATAATTCAGGTATCTCACGCCTGAACAAAGCTTATCTTTAGAAGGTAGATCACAACCTTCCTGTATTTAGGAACACTGGGTAGCACTTTGGTACTATTCTTTGGGAACTTTTTAAGCCAAAAATCATCAACAAAATCCACAATTAAGAAAATCATGACACTAAGTTGACCAACAAAGGAGAATTATATGCATTATAAGAGTTAAAACAAGACAGAGTGTCACCTTTGATCTCCATGTACCAGGAGACTCAAATTTTTCACGTCTCTACACATGGTCACAAATGACGGTGACTATGCTAATAATTGATTGCTGAGTATCAATTTGGGAAATTGAAAATGAAATTTGAGTAGGAAAATTTTCAAACACAGAATTTACATATAATGAGGAGAAACAGTGTGTATAATTTTTTTTTTTTTTTTTATAAATTCAGCAAGACAGAGTGCCCTGTTTTGATGGGGAGGTATCCAGGTGTGTGATAAGAGGGTGACAGTAGTGGTTGAGGCAAGAATAAGAACAATAGACTTAAAAGAAGCCACTGGGTTACTGACACATATCATAGGATTAGCCATCAAATGGAAGAAACAATAATGACAGGGAGGAAGAAGAAAAGAAAACTAGACAACTAGGGATAATTTACCAAAAGAAATCAGTACCACATAGAGGGATGAATTATAAGCTCCTACCATTACAGCATCAACTCAGGAGATGTGGGTGGCGAAACTACATTTGTCAGACCTTACTTCTAGACCCTCAAATATGTGTCTATGGCTTTCTTAATAATTTTTACTTATTTAATGCCTCAACATGGTTATTATTATTATCTATGAGTTAGTTGTTCCTATTTAGTGCTGATTCTCTCTAGTCCAATTTAATTCTCCCCAAATTACAGTTTGCATTAT
The DNA here is from genome assembly GCA_019455555.1 of Galemys pyrenaicus. Lineage (NCBI taxonomy): Eukaryota > Metazoa > Chordata > Mammalia > Eulipotyphla > Talpidae > Galemys > Galemys pyrenaicus. The sequence goes on from JAGFMF010011381.1 coordinate 1,243,581, forward strand.
TAGATTCTCTCAAGACTGATAGCTGTGTCAGAGAATCCTAGTTCCTGGCTGGGAAGAGATAATCTCTGCAAGGCGCTCCTCTCCTTTACCAGAATGCATGTACCTACTGAATTGTCAGTATATTTTCCCTTTCATTAAAACAAATACAAATGAATCCACATACAATGCTGCTGTTTAATGTATTTTCCCCTCAGGTATCTAATGTCACATTTAATTATTTTTGATGACTAAGTCAAACATATACTTATATAAGTTAGTGTATAACTTGCACTGTGCATAATACATTTTTTCTTAGCTATTTTTTTCTCTTAAAACTATGGTTTTCATGGAGCATAATTAAAATGTGAGTGGAGTAAGAACTTCTATTTGTAGTAATTTGTTTGATTAGAGTCCCCCCCACCCCAATATTTCCGGTCAAAATATCACTACTGAATTCTCTGCTACACTGAAAATACTTATGTATTACATCTCACCATCCTTTATACAACTTAGTGGAACATAATCCTGTCAGGGTGCAGTGGTGAGACTATGAATGTAGTTATCTTTCCCATCCATCTTCAACTACTAAGTGGAAGTACACTGTGATCTGAACATTATCTTTAAAATTAAGTAAACTTGTAATCACAAAACAAGGCGACGATGGAATGATGAAAGGAAACTGAACACAGAAGTTTTTCTGTGAAATATTTTGGATGAAGTCATTTGAAAAAAGGCCCTTTTTTGGCTTAGATATATACTAATGTGTATCAAATTTCTGCATTTTTTTCTCTAGTATTGCTTGCTCCATTTTCTGAGCCATTTTAAAATGTTGGTGTGAAAAAAAGTTAACTTTATTTTTGTGGCCAAAAAAACCTGCTTTTTATCTCTGCAGCAAGTTGAGCTTTTGTATTTATTTTTTAGTGCAAGAAATCATGATAATTTGAATTCTGAATTCACAGAATTGGATATAGAAAACAATTGAGTTTTGGAGTTTCTAGCAGTAGAATCAACTGGGAGGACCCAATTTCATCCAATTTGTAGCTTGATTTCATCCAGCAAGACATACTTAAGCATAAAGACTAAAAGTGGTAGGTGTTGTATTGAAATAGCATCACACTTAGGATGCAATGAGGCATAAAGTAATGCTGAATGCTTTACATTCACTAACACGACATTATTCCAGCATGACACACAATCCAAAGCTTTCGCAATTACAGCTGTGACCCCAAATTAGATTTTAAAACATGTATATATGTATATGCATTTAAAATTTTTCCCTTCATTTTATCTCTTAATAGTTTAGGAATGCAAATGCTGGTGACTTCTTAAAATAACTCTGTTCACCCAGAATATCATCCTTTCCCTCAGCTGACTTTTCTTTTGGACAAATCTGTTCTTCTCAGGGTCAGATATAACTGATGTCTGGGCTTTAGAGAATGGGTTAGAGGCTGAGGAGAAACTGTTTCTGTTACAGTGAAATTCCACTATTTATCTGAAATGATTAGATTGTCTTCTCATTGAGTTGCAAGAGTTTTTTCCCATATAAATTAAAAGCAAGACTCAAATAGGATTTTTAAAGCCACAATGACAGTACCAGCTGGGCTGATAAAAAAAAGCACCCCTACCCCTCCTGTGTCAGGATTAAGTCACAGGGGTTCTTCATTGCCTCCGGGCTGTAATTCTGAGCGACATGAGCTCAGGGTGGCATCTTAACATTTTCTCTGGGCTTGTGGAAACATTTTTTTTTCCCCTTAGAAGGTGTTCATATCACCAGGGGCCTCAGTTGGGGGAGGAGCTCTCCACCTCCATTTGCTGCCTCTCCACAGTACTGGGCCACAAAAGGCTTGGGTTGACATGCATATTGTCTAAATATGCCCGATGTGTGAGCATTTCATTTGTGCCTTATGTCCCACAGCTTCCTGCCTCCCTTAGAAGATTATATAATCACTTATCTTTTCTATTTTTAAAGCAGATTAATTTGATTTAGTAGAAAGGAGACGAGGGAGAAAAGAAAGGAGTAATGGGAGAAAGCCAATATTATTTCTTTCAAAGCAGTTTGGTTTAGAGTCATTTTAATAGGTCTGGAAAATTAGAATTGGAAAAAGAAAATCAATTGTGATGCTGTATTCTAGTTTGGAAGGGAACATAAATCCACACTGGCACTGACTTCCTAGTGCTAGATAATTAGCACTGCTTTGTTCTTATGTGGGAGAGGCAGGGGACTCATCGTTTTCTTAAATCTGTTATTATTATTAACAATGTTGTGAATACCAAGAATTCTCTTAGGGACACAAGATGTTTGCTGAAGACATCTATCCTGGGAGAAAAGGGTAAGCAGCAGGTTTATCTCCTGCTGTAGGAAAGGCATCTGGCTTAGTCATGGACATCCCTCTCCCACTTGTTGAACATCAAATTGACTCTCTTTATCTCCTTTTTCCATGAATATTTCTGAAAATTTTATCCTCAGAAATTATTCGAAAATAGTAAAATCAATGTAATCTATAATTTGGTTTCTAGTGCAATGAAAAACTTTAGAAAACTTTTGGTTTCGAACTTTTTTTGTTGTTGTTTCTTTTGTCTATTTAACTTTGATGATTTGAGCACAAAAAACCAGGATCATGTAGCTGGAAATAGGAAAAATATATTATGGAGCATGGGGAAATTTAATTGGTACCATGGGAAGAAAATTCTAGTAGGAAAGAAGTAGGAGACACAATGACTAACAAAGAGGACGCTGGGCAATGTTGCACTCATTGTTGCAAAATCACTGGTCAATGTGATTTTGAAAAAAAAAAAAAGAAAAAAGAAAGAGGACTGGGGTCACATATATAAACACATCTCCCTTTTAGAATGGAGAGAAATGGAAGTGATGAGAAACATATGAATAATTTCTATAATATAATTTCATATAACAGTGAGTGGGCAAATTCTTGGTTATAAAAATGAAGAGGAAATGAGAGATTGTTTAAAATGCTGGTGGGAAGCTGAAGATAAGTTTGAAAGTTTCAAAGGGAAATTTGAATCCTATGCAGGATTAAAAAGGAGGAAGACTCTATTCAAGACTATTGCAATAAGATGCAAGACTATTGCTATACTGAAGAAAGATAAGACTCAACCTCACTAAAACAAAAATGGGGAAGTCTTTAAGTGCTGCTATTAGCTAATGGACAAAGTACTGGAGAATGTTAGGAAGAAATTCCTAATACTGCAACTGTGTTTTTTAATTGTTACTTATGAAGGTAAGCTCCTACCCTCTCAGAAACTAGGGTATCAGGAACTTTCTTTTTCATTGGTTTCATTTCAAAAGGATAGTTCCCAGATTCTTGAGAAAAACATACTTCTGTTGTAAAACTGACAAGGAGCTTTGGAGAAGATTTATATTTGGTTAGAGGGAGTGACAGAGAAAACTTAAAATTGTGAGTTTTCTAAGAAAATGGAGGTCAGTGGCCTAGATTTGGGAAGATGAGGAGTTGGTTAGCTGATGGGAACTTTAAGGTTACTTACTAGATTGGTGAAAAAATACCAAAATCTTGAATATAGCAAGTCCTTCAAACCTAATATTCTTTCTACTAAATTAACATATATTAATCTACTCACTAGGATTATATGAAATACATAAATATATATGTATAAACACTTAGAAAACTGCATGGGATATAACAAGTGCTGGATAAATTTTAGTTGTTTATGTTATTATTTCTATAATTATATGGGAGGAGAAACTGAAAGACACTAAAATGTAGGAATCCCGATCAGTGCTTAAAAAGTATCATTTCTAAAAAATATTTTAAGAACAAGATAGAAATAAAGGGTCAATGAAAGCTTTATTAGGATACTCCAGTCATTAGTTTGCATGTACATTGCATTAGAGACAGAACAATGTTCTGGTGCTAAAGTCTAATTTCTACCACCAATTTGTCAATGAATATCTATTGTATGCATAAAGATGAAACAGTATAAAAAACAAGTCTCAGTTCTTGTTTTCAAGGAGGTTAAAGGGAAATAGCATAGAGAATAGTTACAGGCCAGCATTCAAAGCAATGATAGAAATATGCACATAGTATTATTCTAGTAGTCGGGAGGAAATAAATTTTTCCATAATTTTTTTAGGTGATGGACTCTACTTGGTAGTACAGTTATATAATGAGATGATCATAAGCTCCCCAAGTAATCTTCAGAAGCTTGAAGGCTGGATTCATTCTTGAATCCCCTGGGTCCAACCTGGAATGCTATTTTGTATACCAACATTTGGTTAATGGCCTCTTTCCATCCCCACAGGGAACATGGTCAAGTTCTACCAGGGGAATTATCAGGAAGACAGAAATAGTAAGTCCTTCAGTTCAGTGTAATGTTCCTCAATATTCCAATGAAATGGAAAAAAGAAGAAACTTTTATTACTGCATTGGAACCAGACCCACAGGCACCCACATCACAAACCCTCTGAACATAAAAATGGTGGAAAGTCTAAAGGAATGAGAGAGAAAAGGGCAGGGAATCAGAAGCTGACACTCCCTGTCTCAGTGGTAACACTAATAAATATTCCCTCTGACCCAGCCCATTTCCTAGGACTGGCACTGAAAACATTACCTGGATAAAAGCCACATTTTTTTTTTTTTCCTGATTTCAGGTTAGTAAGAGAAGGAAGGAAAGCCACTGACTGTTGGCTCTATTGGTATATTTCACTTAGAAATATACCAAAAGTAAAGACATCCTCTCCACTACATCTGAAATAGACTCTGAACAACTTCTCTTGTGAACTACAGAAAGAATTGTGCTCATTTGGGAAAGACATGTCCGTGGCCAGGCATCTCATAAAACTCAATGAAAAGCATATGGACCAGTGAAAGGCATATGCTTCCAGTGCCCTTAAACCTTTGCATCTCAGGCACTTAAAGACAGCGGACAGAAATTCTACATGACCCATAAGTGACAAAATGTCTCTACTTACCAGAGATTGTGCATAGGAAGCAAAAGGGCCATGCCCTATATTCATGATTCCCCTTAATCTAAGCAAGTTTAGAGCTATCTAAGTTCAGATAGATAAGCTATCTAATCAACAATGGCCTTGCTGAATTATTTATTCCCCAGTCCCAGATTCCATCCTAATTGCCTCCATCACATTGACTGATAAGCAACCTATCAGTGAAACTAATCTATCAGTAAATCTATCAGTAAATATGGCCAAGGGAATCTTGTAATCATACTAGATTATCTGCACAGGTTAATAATCTTCTTTTTGCATTGTTTTGATTAAGTCTTCCTTAACCAAGGAATTTGACCTGGGATTGCTATTACTTGCTGGAAATAGTTTAAACTCCCAAATCAGAAAACTTCTCAGATTAAATGTCAAAATACTTTCATTTACTGACCCTTTGTGTGATTTTGGCTCTATCTACCTATCAAAGGCATCCAAAGAGGGGGAAAAAAAAAAAAAACCAAAAACTTGGAGAGTGGAAAATGAAAGGAACTAGTTGAAGTATCTATTTTCCTGAAATCTGCAAGTCTCTGAAGTCTGTGCTTCAGCATAACTTTTGGCTAACAAATACTCTACATCCAAGGTAGTACTGCCAAATCATTAATTGTAAAGTATTGAACAACCCTTCAGCCATAAAAGGGGACTCTAAAGAATATCTTTGAAGAGAAAATATAAGGGAGGGGTGCCTTATTCTTGCCAAAATATTCAACCTTTGTATTTTCCTTACATCAAAAGCCAAACCTGCAAGCTTACTCTAATGCACCAATATTTGATGCAGTGTGAAAAGGTACTTATGTGTGGAAAATTCCAATTTTAAGGTCTAGGTAACATTAGTTTCATAAACCCATGAGCTTGGATGCTGTACACACCAGGAATAAAGTTATCTTCCCTCACTTTTCCTTTCTCTAAAGTGTGCTGGTGGATCTGGTTGTACACACACACACACACATACATGCTTAAAAGGCCAAAGGGCACAGTATCCCAGTTTTTTGAAGGTGTCATCTTAATTATATTTTGCTTTTCATTAGAGTTGTCATGACAAATCCCCCAAATTCATCTTAATATTTAAACAGGATAAAGCCCAGAAAAACTAATGAAATAAGTGTGGGGTTTGAAGCAGACAATCTGTGTTGAGCCTGGGGAATGTTACTCCCTAGTGTATTGGGGGTAATCAAGCTGATTAATTATGTATGCTTTGAAGAGAGAAGTTCTGCTTCATTCAAATAGATTCTAGTTATTTTTTTTTTTTCTTTCCTTGAACATAAGCATTTGACACTTACTCTTGTCAGTGTGTAGAATAGTCCCTACGAAGGTATTTCAGGTTATCTTTAAATCAGCGTATATAGATGGCATGATATTTTTCTTCCATGTTGAAAACAAATAACAATAACTGTAATTGCATAGCTCTTTTTGGAAAGGTAGTATTGTGTTGGTATATGAAGACAAATTATATCGGGAATATTTCTTTAAAAGGGAAAGTTACTATGCGATAAGATGATCAGTTTGGATTAGCTGTTGTTACCTTTAGTGTTAACAGAACATCATTCACTGAACAATGAACCTAGTTGTCCATAGTTAGTTTATAATTCAAGTAATTCTAACATTATGGTTATTATAAGCTATTATTACTTTTTTTTAACTGTAGGTATAAAGTAAATTTAACCTTTGATTTTAACATGGTAAGAAGATGAAAATAAATACTTCAAATTGTGGGAGGTTGTAAATAAGAATTTATCACTATAGGCTAAATAGAAATTTTATGGGACAGAGCCTGCTATTAGCCCCATAGCTCTTCCTCTGGAGTAGTAGTTTTCTACCTTTTAAAAGTTGAGATTCAGTCTATTTGTGTGCTTATGTTGTTTGTAATAAAAGCCTCTAATTACTATCTCACATGAAAGGTTGAGCCACCTCCTGCTGGATCCTACTGTGAGTCATAACAACCTCAGCAACTCTGTCTAAAGTAACAAGCTATGGTAGCAAATGTCCACAAGATTAATTATGTTTAGGAAAAGTAATAATAATGTAAGCAATAGATATATTTAGCCTTCTATATAAGATAAACGACATCAAAATTAAATACATAGCAATTTTGACAAGTTTCCACAAAAAAGTCATTAATAGTCATAGGAAAGGCCAACATTGATGATAAGATTGCCTGTATCATGTTGTCTTTCAACACTTTCACTTGTGTAGGATGCTTAAGCAAGAACAACTCCAGTATAAAAGGTCGTGAAATGTTGATGACGCAAATAGGATGATTTAGACTATTGTAAACCAACTAACTGCTACTTTTCAAGTTAGTGGATGCAACAAATGTGAGATTTGCTGGCATTGATACTACCTACATTTCCATCTGCCTTGCAAACAGTAGCAAAACAGCTTTTCTCCCCCAATAACTTCTCTTCTTCTCATATGAATAATCTGTGAAAACAAGCTTTGGAACAAAGAACATACTTATTAACAACAGAAGAAGAGCAACTATATCCATTGAATATTGTTTATCTGTGCTGTATCTTCACAATGGCATTACCATTGTGCTAGCAATTGTTGCTTTAACTCATGGGATGATTGTCAGTGTGAAAGAATGGATCACCAGCATTTATGAAAGGTCAGTCCAATCTCAGTTGTCTGCTTTGGATTAAATGATATCTTAGGACAAGGAGACATATTCAGAATCATTCCAGAACACTGACATTTTTGGGTAGAGTTTGATGAGACAGTACATAAAATATCTTTATCACTTGGCTATTAGACGACTAATAGGCCAATAGGTTACAGTGAAATAAAATAACTATCACTCCAAGTTTAAAATATATTTATTTTGGATGTGATTCCAGATGGAAAGGATTTGATGTTAACGGGGGGCTGTATTAGTTTGCTAGGGCTACCATAACAAAATGCCACAGATGGAGTCGTTTAAACAGCAGAAATTTACTTTAACACATTTCTGGAGGCTAGATTTCTGAAATCAAGGTGTTAGCAAGTTTATTTCTTCTGAGGATACTCTCTTTGGCCTGTCACCTTCTCCATGTGTCTTCTTAGCATGTTTTGTATGTGTATGTGTTGCCTTATCTCTTTTTATAAGAACACCTTAGGACTAGGTGCACTTTTTCATTTAATTGCCACTTGAATGTCCATACTGAAGCACAATGATTTTCTGAGATACTAGGGTTTGTGGCTTAAATATATGGACCTTGGAGGGAAACAGTTCAGCCCACGACAGTGGTTTATGATTATTTTTTTAGTGCAATTCTTGACTTTATTTGTTGGTAATTTGGATTTCCAACAAATATATGTATTTTTAGACATATACACACATAGCGCATATATATGCAAATATGTGTACATGTATACATTTATACAAATGTTTATACATATATATTCACTTGTATCAGTTTTTATGAATATAAAGCAGTTGAAATATGTCTGAGTACACTTTATCTAATAACTGGGGAAATTAGACTTTGAAACATTTGCCTATCTCTTGGACTTGGCATAACCAGCTAGCTATTCTTAATTCATTGTAAAAATATTATAGAATTGAATTGCCTTAAATTGTTTTCTTTTAAGATTTCATTCTATATTTCATAACTGTACTTGAGGTGATTAAAGGACTTCTGGAGAATTTAAGGAAAATGTTTGGAAATGATTTGATTGATTGAAATCAAAATTTTTCTTCCTTTTTGAAGACAAAAGAATGTATTATTAACAATATCATAAGTGGAATGATGTACCTGGAAAGTTTCAGAGCATACATATACCAATCCATGCTATCTATGAGACTTTTAAAAAATAACCAGTACTGTCTTTGTGAAACTGAAATATGTTTATTATATAATTATTCTGATATTTAACAGTTGCCAAACCCTTCTTTGGCTTCCCTAGCTTTAATCCTTTACTAAAACATATCAAGCTGAGGGTAAAATCTAGTATCTATTTAATCACATCTAACGATTTAGAACAAATTAGTTAGGAAGTGAAAGTAATAGAAGTACGTACACATTCATTATTCTGTCTCAAATTTCATCTAGTTCATAGAGTAGCTTACAGCTGAAGTTGAAATAATGTCAATTCAGACTACTTGTTATTAAAGGAGAGGACAAGGTGTGGATTCAGGCAAAACTATGAGCCCAACGAAAGTATAGAGATCAACTACTGCAATAACTACTCTGTAACCTTTGCGAAAGACTTCATGTCTTTATATCCTACATGGACAGAATCTTATTTCACCTCTGTCTTCTTAGTGAAGAGAGAAAAATGCCATTCATAAGTTAAAGTCTTCTATAGTCCTTTTTGTAAATTGCTCATTTTTCAATCCCCCAAACCATGTATTTAGTAGGGTTATAGTATTAAGGGTAGGGAGGAGGGGGGTAGGTAAGGGCTAATGGCTTTGAGATCATAGTCTCGCTTTAATCAAGATGGGGGGTTTTGAAACTCATTGAAAATGTATATATGTTTGCATTAGTTTTGTTTTATCTTAGGCAAAATCTTTGATGTTTAGATAGTTAAAGTTAGGAAAATATGAAACAGATGAAAGTCTGAGTAGATTACAGGAGAAAGTGGAGTTGCCTGGAACCAAAAGTATACAGACACACTTTTTACAGGATGAAAGAAAAGAGCTTATCTCTTACCTCTCTCAACTCTCACTGTACAAGCTTCCATGGAAGGGTTTCAGCAGAAGGATTTTATCTTTCAGGAGAAAAACACTCTTGAATACATAATGAATTTCTAGAGACCCCAACACGTTATCCCTCCTTCTCTTTTGGCCAAACTCAACATCAGAACCCTTAGAGGAAAATCAATTATCAGAATTAGCTTCGTAAAACTGCAAATCAAGATTAATTATTTGATTTACTTGAAAATTGGTTATTTAGTGATTGTTTATAATTGCCACCCAAACTTTCTACATCACAAGAATAATAATAAGTACTTTTATTTAGGGGCCTCCCTGGTGGCCCAGGGGATAAGTCTTAGCACAATCAAGCTATCACCAGCCATGTGGCATGAATTCGATTCCCAGCCAGGGAGCTGACCCACATGGCACAGCAGACCTTTCCTGTCTCGCCACTGCTCCCCTCAGGAGTGAATTGCAGTAGATCGCCTGTTCTGCTCTCCACTCTGTCTCTGGTGAGTCCTCTCACCCCTCCCTGCACCTTTGGCCTATACCCCAGTTCTTGTAAGCATAAATAAAATATTTAAATACCTTTATTTAAAATTGTGTTTTAGGGGGCCTCCCTGGTGGCACAGTGGATTAAACAACGCACTATGAAGCAAACTGCAGCCACTGCAGCATGAGTTTGATCACTGCTGCCTGCCAGGGAGGGGACCCACATGGTGAGGCAGACCTCTCCTGCCTGGTCCGCTGCTCCCCTCAGCAATGTGTTTCAGTCAGTCTGCCTGTTCTGTTCCCCGCTCTGTCTCTGGTGAATCCTCTCACCGCCCTGGACTCTGGCCTGTACCCAAGCTCTTGTATGTATAAATAAATAAATCTTTAAAAAAAATAAAATAAAATTTGTGTTTTAGGACAAATATATTGTTGTAACCAAATTGCTAATTTCAGTGTACAAAAAAAGTCAAATGTAGTCATTTTAATGAATTATCAGATAAATTATATCTATGTGGGGTCATTATTTGAGTGACTAAGTAGAACAGGTGTGGAATTGAAAAAAATAATAATTCACAACAAAGTATAACTTTTCCTTTGCAGCAATTCCATACATTTTAAGTTTGAATTTTATAGGTATCTAATGAAAACTATTTTTTCACTTTTTATGTAAAGATGCATCTGACATTTTTTAAGGTAATATGTTTACTATTAAACAGTAATTCAGAAGTGGTAGAAAATATAGTTTTGTTAATTTAATGACTGATTTGAAACCCAGGTTATCAGTTATCAGTTCAGTGTTACTTTGATGCTTCAGATTTTCCACCGACATATAATACAAAAATAACAATATTCGTTTGAAAATATGGAGGATTGAAGACTAAGGTATGCGAAGCCATTAGAACACTGCATGCCACACTGAAAATGTTAAATCTTATTAGCACTGGAGTATCTGGAAGATGAACCTTCCTCTTGTATTTGCATTCTCACTATTACTTTCATCTAAATTATTTCTTGACTGCTTATGAGAAAACTTTAGACCTTTAACTAAAAAAGAGACATGGGAACAAACATGATATTAATTTAAGTAATCTAAGGGCAAATTAATCTTACATACTGCTGAGATACACCTAATGATTAGTCCCTGGGCTGATCCATCATCAGTAGTTTTTAGCTAGTTCCTTTCTTACCCTAGAGTAAAACTAAAGGAGCTTATTTCTTGAACAAACTAGACATTAATTAAGGTAAGCAGGGGACTTGAATGTATAATTTTATTGTAAAGTCTAAAGAATGTTACAAAGGACTGTGAGCTTACTAATAAAAAATATGATTCATCCTATAAGATAAACAGAACATCTCTTTTTAAAGACATATACTTAAAATTGCAGTGCAAAAGTTAGTGAAGTTCTGTTCTTCCTTTCAAGTTGTTTGATATATAAGAATAAGGGAAGCTTTAGGACAATCTCGGTCCTACTCTCAGAAATTAGACAGGGTACCAGTCAGAGTGACCAAAACTAATAGCTTGATATCTCTCTAAACTATATAGCATTTCCATTTATTTTATGTTAATTCCAAACTCAATCATAAATACTGCCCTCTTTTTAATTTTCCTGTATTTTCAAGATCAGCTCATTTGCTTGTGCTCAAATTCTTGATCTCTTCTTTAATTCTGTATCCAGTAAGTGATGAATCACCTCACTTTGATGCCATTATATCTCTAAATGAGCTATTTCTGTATATTCCCATTGACTATGTTATGAGAGTTAAAAGTTTATTCTTTATATTAAATGATCTGTATCTAAACTTCTATTCTGCCATGTGATCTTAGGTCAGTTCCTCATTTGTAAAATGAGGATGAAAACATCATGGATCTCAATGAGATGTTATAAATATTGATATTATAGTTCACATAAGAGACTGGACACAGTGCCCCAGAGTGGAAGGCCTGAATACACAATGGCTCTGTTACTTTTATTGTTATGTTGTTTCCTTGCTCACCAGTCTAGTCAGGTCTCTACTGCTTATTTTCGGGGTCATAGCAATAGTCTTCCACCTTCAGTTTCTCTCATCACCAGTTATCATCTACAATACTTTCAGATTAATCCTCTGTCTCCAACTGCTTGCCAGACTACTCTCAACCCCCAAATGACAAAATTTTCTTGGTATAGTGCATCTGCCATAATGCTTCACCCTCTCTAACCTGTTTTTCCTCTATTCCTCTTCACTTCTCTGATATCCTAGCTGGAGTCTCCACCATTCCTGAACATGCTACACATCTACCTGCTTTTGAATTTTCAAAATTCAAAATACTGTGTGCTGTATGAGGTCTTTTAATCATTGACAATTAAAAAATATTTTTTAATTATTTAAATGCTACATCAAACAATGGGGAGTGAAGAGCACAAGGGGCTATATGGTAATGGTTCATGGGTGAATTGTAGTGGGAATTTTATAGAGAGTATACAATGGTATAAAATATATAAATAAAAAACTAAATTAATAAAAAAATGCTATCTCAAACAGCACATCTTTGGGTCCAAGTCAGAAATGATCTTTATACTTCCTTCAATTTCTTTTCCATCACATTCTATACTTCTCTCATGTTGCTTATCTTCTTTCAGTGAAACATCACATAGGGTAGTTGTGGTTGAGCTGGTAATGTCTCCATGACTCCACTGTAAACTTCAAAGTGATCAGTCCTATTCCTAAGCATCTTTTGATTACCCAGATCTGGATCCCTAAAGTCACATTTTAAAGAGGATGTTACCACTGGGTGACATGAAAAATGACTTTCAGTAGTGTACAATTAAATTTTAAATAGCATTGAATCACATAGGAAGAAAGATAATACTCTTAAAGAATGCTTATGATTACCACAAGATAAACCTCCTGTCCTGGGAGATTCTCCTATTCCATGTGCTTTGGAAGAGACTTGTAAAAGGGTGTTACTAATTCTTATATTTAATTGCCAGTGGATATAACCTCTAGTCCCCATTATTTTATTTTCCATCAGTAGACATTTCCAGACCAAACTGTTTCCCTTTAGTCTGTTCTATAAAATACCATGGGGGATCACATCTTAGGGCAGAAATTCTTTATTATGAAAAAATGAACAATAATGTAAAATAACAGTAGTTCAATAAAAAAAAGCAACCCCCCTAAGAAAGTAAAAAAAAAGATAATGGGAAGAAAAATAACATCAGCAAAATAGTTGAATAAGACATGTCTTACATGTAATTCCCACCAAAAATAATAATTTAGCATCCATCATCAGACAAAAATGCCTTTACAGGACTTAGGGTTCAAATAAGAGAGTGTGACTTATTATATATGGAATAGCCTAAAGATTCTACTAAAAAACCTTAGAATTAATAAATGAACCCAATAAAGCTGTAAAAAATCAAAATCATACATACAAAAATCAGTTGCCTTTATACATACTAATGCAAAAACATCCAAGTAAACAATTCCATTTATAATAGCATAAAATAATAAAATACTTAGGATAAATTTAATCATGATGGTAAAAACTGTACACTGAAAACAGTAAGACATTAATGACAGAAACTGAAGATGCAAATAAATGGAAAGCTACTTCCTATGGGAGGATCAGATTTAATATTGTTAAAAGATGAATAAGTCATTGTGGTTACTATAATTAATATATTGTTTAATATACTTGAAAGTTGCTAAGAGAGTAGATTTAAATGTTTAGACCACAAAACAAAATTGAAACTGTGTGAGTTGATGGATATGTTAATTGACCTTATGGAGGTATCCATTTCACAATATATCTGTGTATCAAACCATCATCTTGTACACTTTAAACTTATAAAAACATATATGTCAGTTATATCTCAATAAAGCTGAAAAATATGAGAATGCTTTTTGAAGATACAAATTAGGTTCGGGAATTGTGGAGTTAGTCATGCTTGGGACACCAAACTCTCTACTTTATTTCATTTTTGCTCACTCCCTGTTAAAAAATTTATTAAAGTCTTCCCCTAACATTGTGAGTTAAGATGATGAGACACAGCCAACTAAAAGAAAAAAACCAATTGAATTGTGTTTACCTTTGTTCTTTTTTTATGAAGATTGAGGAGAATGGATTTGTACCACAAAAGCAGGCCACAGCTGGTAAACTCAGACTCCAAAAACCAAAGAACAGAAAATAATGTTGATATTCAACAAATTAAAAATATGTCTTTAACTAAAAAAAGGAAAGAATTTAGGAGTGACTTGATTTTATGACTATATCAAATGAAAACAGCCATTCAGAAGCTAATGTTTGTAGTCTCAGAGACTTCTGGAAGTATTTCTTTGATGAGCAATATAGCAATGTTAATCTAAGTGAAAACACAGTTTAATGGTAACTATTTCTCATGAGATCATAAACACAGTCTAAAATGACATAATCCTCCAGTACAGGAGCAAAATAATGTAGAATTTAAATTATTTATATATTTTGCCTACAAACAATATGTAAAAGTTGGCAATTGATTTATCAAGCCAGTGTCAGATATTTTGTTTGTTTGTTTCTCTTTACTGGTATATTTTGAACATTGAAATTATTTGTTTACTTTGTTCCAAAAATTGTTTTGTTTTAGAGTTTAAGCAAATATCTATTTCACTGTATTTTTTACAATGCTTAAAGTGTCACAAATAACAATAAAAATATCACATGTATTTTTGAGTGATATTCAACCAAAGTCAATATTATTCAGCCAAAGCAGAAATGATAGAAGCATGTCACTACAGAAAATTCCCCAAGATACTAAATTATTAGGAGCATATATCTAAATTTACATTAATGTTCTCATACTGCTGGAAACTTGCTAATAGTTATGTTCATTAATTTTTTCTTCTTTGGTTCATTAATTTTGTTGTTGACTTTGAAAATGACACTGTGCTTCCAGCCTGAAGATTACCCTTTGCAATATTTTTCATTATCACAACTGGTCCAAATTAGATTAAACTACATTCATGGCATTATGAATAAAACTGAGTAAATAAAGTTTGTCTTTTATGAATGAACCAAAAGGAGTAGCAATTAAAAAGAACAAGGCACTGAAACTTCTTGTATGGAAAATACTCTCTTCTTAACGAGGCTAAGGCCAGGGCAATAAGACTTATACTTGATAATGATCTTATTCAGACAAATGAAATTGTACAAACATGACACCATAATAATTTGATCATATTTTATGCACCAAGAGTAGGGTAAGGGCAAGTTAGAGAAATTATTAGCCAAGAACATATTTTGTGAAAGACAGATCTTTGGGGTACATGGTATCATTTTCTTCCTGTCTTTTTCAAGTATGTATCTGTCTATGAAGGAAAAATGGATATCTCCCCATAAGACAATGACAGAAATAGGCTGTGGATATGTGTCTATGCCCAATCAGCAACAATATGCATAGTAATGTGTGGCACAGCTTGTGTAATGAAGTTCCCAGCATGCAGTCTGGAAAGGTATTCCCAGGGTGTAGGGTGATTTATTTCCTCTGTCAAGAGGCAGGACAGCCAGGGCTTGTCCTTCTCTACTATACCTGTGAAAATACTCTGTCATCTTGGGAAGTAGTAATGGGTTGTGCAAGTGCTGTACAGGGGCATTGTTTTGAACCTTTTATTTAGCTGGGCTGTTTCCCACCCCAGCTCATTCTGAGACTGAAACATTAAGAGAAATTTCTTTGAAAACAAAGCAATCTCTAGTGAAAGGTTTATCATATCAACTATTACCTTGAAAGCAGTATTTAAAATGATGAATGCAAACATTTACTGTAATAACATTATGTAGAAAATAAAAAGACAGTTTCATATATATTTTAACAACTTTTTCCTTTTTGGGGTACATGAAAAATATCATTTGTGTTTGCTGTTTAAAATCATTAAAGTCTGTACATTTGCAGTAGCCATTATTTCTAATGTTAAAATATTGCAATTAACCACATTTTTACTTAGCCATTTATATTAAATTTTGACCTTTAGTTGTAACTTCCTATTAATCTTTTTTTTTAATTTATGGGGAATTTGTACAACAATAGTTTCTTCAAGTTCGAATTTTATTCATTTTTATATTTTTTATTTTATTTACTGAATAAATAAAACTGAACTGAAATTAAGAATTTAAAATCAAACAATTCTTCCTATTTATCACCTCTAATTGTTATTTAATTTTAAAATAATGAAACATTTTTTTCAAAAGACTAGAAAATTAAGAGAATAAAATTGAATAGTAATTCTGATAATACTAGTATAAATTACTTCGTTACCAAGATTTTTGCTATGGTGTTTTTTATAAATGCTTCATGTTTGATGTTTTCCCATGGAATTTATTATATAAAAAGCTATCACTACTTGGTTTTAGACAATAAGCCCAAATATGTATCTTTAGTATTTCAAAAGGCTGCATTTTGAAATATTAATAAGAATCTTTTTTGTCAAAATTATGAGTAAAATCTATTGATGAAAAACTTACCAGTACTTCAATACTAATGTAAGACAAACCTCTAGCTAGAACTTACTAGTGAAAAAAGAGGAAAAACTATAATAAATATAAATAAAAACCAAAGAGAAGTTGCAACAGACATTTCAGAAATACAGAGAATCTTAAGTGATTATGTTTGCAATAAGTTGAATAACGTCAATGAAATGGACAGATGTTTAGAAATCAATAACTGTCTAAGATTGAAACCAGGAAGAAATAGAAAGCAAGAACAGACCAATTGCAGACAAGGAAATTGAAAGAGTAATTGAGTTCCCCACTTAACAACACCCTGGCTCAAGCAGTCTCATTAGTAAGTTTTACCAAACCTTCAAAGATGATCTAATAGCTATTATTCTCAAATTTTCCCAAAAAATTGAGAGAGGAGATGCTGCCAAACATGAGACCAATATCACTCTGATATTAAAAACTAATGAAAACCCCAAAAAAAGGAAAGTCACAGACCAATATCCTGGTGAACATAGATTGCAAAAAGCCTCAGTAAAATATTAGTAAATCATGGGGCCTCCCTGGTGGCATAGTGGGTTAAACAACGCACTATGAAGTAAACCACAGCTACTGCAGCATGAGTTCGATCCCTGCTGCTGGCCAGGGAGGGGACCCACATGGTGAGGCAGACCTCTCCTACCTCACCTGCTGCTCCCCTCAGCAGTGTGTTTCAGTCAGTCTGCCTGTTCTGCTCCCCGCTCTGTCTCTGGTGAATCCTCTCACCGCCCTGGACTCTGGCCTGTACCCAAGCTCTTTATATATAAATAAATAAATCTTTTAAAAAAAGTTTTAAAATATTAGTAAATCAGATTCAATAGCACATCAAAAAGATCATAGATCATGACCATGAAAAAGATACAAAAGTTACTTAAATCAGCAAAGAAGAAATAAAACTATTTGCAGATGCCATGATACAATGCATAGAAGACCCTAAAAACTACTGAAATATAATCAAAATAACACTATAGAGTGGTAGGTTACAAAACCAATTTACCAAAATCAATTATATTTCTATATGCAAGCAATGAACTTAAAAATAATGAAATCAAGAAAAGAATCCCATTCACAATCTTATCAGAAAGAATTGACTACCTGAATGAAAGACATATGCAAAGAAAACTATGAGATATCGTTAAAGAAGTGGAATAAGACACACAAAAGGACAGATACTCCCTGTTCATGGATCAGAAGAATTGACATTATTAAATGATCATCTTAACCAAAGTAATACAGAAATTCAATGCAATCCCTGCAAAGTTTCCAATGGCATTCTTCAAAGAAATAAAGGAAATATTACTGAAATTTATATAGAAACACATACACATGCACACACATCCCCATAAATAACCAAAGCAATCCTGACAAAAAGAAGCGAGGCTATATAACACTTCTAGATTCAGACTATCTTACAAACTTATAATAAATCAAAACATTATGGCACTGGGGAAAAAACAAATGCACAGACCAATGGGATAGAATTGAGAGTCCAGAAATAAAATCATACATATCAGATGGTTATTCTGCAACAAAGAAACCAAGAGTATACATTGGAGAAAGGGAAGGCTCTTTCAGAAATGGTATTAGAAAAACTAGATAATCACATGCAAAAGAATGAAACTATGTCATACCTTGCATAGAAATGAACAAAAATGCATTGAAGACACAGATATAATACTGGAAACCATAAAATGCATTGCAGAAATCATCAGCAAAACATTGACACCAGTGATGTCTATTGGATTACCTCCAACTGCAACAAAACCAAAAAGGAATATTAAAAAATGAAATTAGATCAACTAAAAAGCTTTGATAAGTAAAAACAGCTATCATAAAACAATAAAAAAGACACCATACTGAATGGAAGAAAGTATTTATATATTAAAAATCGGACAGGGGACTGATATCCACAATCTGTAGAGAATTCATACAACAACAGAAAAAACAATAAATGAACAACATTGTCTCCTGCCCAGCTGTAACCTGACAATGCTAGAGCATTGTTATCTTTATCGTATCTCATTCATTTGTTAATAAAAAAGGTAAGCAGGACCAAGGAACTATGAAAATTGACTTATATATTTAAAACTTTGTATTCTTTGTTATATATTATTTCTTCTTTCTTTTCCTTACTGGTAATATTGACCAAAGACATAAAACAACAAACATGAGCATATACAATTTTCTAAAATGATCTTAAGTTACAGTCATATCATTATAAGTAACAAGATGTTTTGAATACTGCCAAATCCATTGCTAAAATAAAAAAAAAAATACAGTGATGAGTTATCTTGATTTTCTTTTCTTTTTTGAAAGATTTATTTTTATTTACTTATGCATATAAGAACTGGAGCATATGCCAAAGGTGTGGGGTTGGGGGGAGGAGTGAGAGGGTTCATCAGAGACAGAGTGGGAAGCCGGCCAGGCAGATATACTGAGATACACTGCTGAGGGGAACAGGGGGAAGCTGGGAGAGGTCTGCTGGCACCATGTGAGTTAGCCCCCTGGCCAGGGATTGAACTCATGCCACAGTGGATGGTAATAGTTTGGTAGAACTGAGACTTTAACCCCTCCCACCAGGGAGGCCTTCTGATTTTATTTTCGTCTACTGAGAGGAAGACTCTGTATTGTGTGTCTTCTATTGCATTTATTTGAAAAATCTAAATGCTTTCAAAATCATCATTTAGAAGAAAGAACACAAATATTACATTTATAAAATTTTTAATGCTAAATATAATTAAAAATATTAGTTCAGTTAAGACATTTTGTCCATTGTGATTTTAAAGTCTTATTTGATTACATGCCAATAGATTTTCAGTCTCCTAATTCTATTTGGATTTGTTCAAAATTTTACAGCACATTAAGGTTAAAGTAAATTAATTATTATGTAGTTTTATTAAGTAAAGTAGGGTACAATTTGTCATCACATACTATGAAAGTTATCAGTGTATGACAATCAATTTTATAATGCAATCATCTAACATCATCAACCAACATGCTAAACAAATGTTTTTGTTATATTTTATATATACAACGACTTATAAAGAATATTAAAGAATAAGAAGTCTTCTCAAAAATTATGTGCTTCTGTGAAATTCATGCATTAAAATTTCAGAAAACACCTGTGTAATGAATACAAAATTTGAAGGTATATTTGAATACTATGCAGAATTATTCCATTGACTTCTACTCCAAAGACTGCAGTATATTTGTGATTTTCTAACTCTAGAAGCTTTCAATTAGACTTTAAAAGAAGTTATAATCACATCTTTATTAAAAATTTGAACAATACACACCGAAGCCTTATAGCATTACAAATGCAGTCAAGTTTGCTGGTGATTCACTTAGAGAGATGGAATCTGCATATCTATATCCATCTATCAGTCTACTTGCTAGCAATCATCTATCCATATACATACCAATACATTCCAATAAGCCAGCCAAATGGACTATTTCATTTGCAGTTGTTTGCCACATCTAAACTGCTTACATTTTTGGTAAACTTTA
Source organism: Galemys pyrenaicus (assembly GCA_019455555.1). Classification (NCBI taxonomy): domain Eukaryota; kingdom Metazoa; phylum Chordata; class Mammalia; order Eulipotyphla; family Talpidae; genus Galemys; species Galemys pyrenaicus. The sequence goes on from JAGFMF010011381.1 coordinate 1,263,636, forward strand.
AAGGGAGGACTTTAAATAATGTAGTTAATTGCTATGAAATGTTTATACCAAGTCACTAAAAGGCACTATGTTGTATCTTTTAATGTTACTTTTGTTTTGATTTCTAGTATTCAAATGACAAAGAGAAAAGTAGAAAATATCTAATCATTTTCTCTTTCCCCTATATATCCTATCTATTCTCTAACTCTGGCCCAGTATCCTTCTATCTCAGACTTTTTAAAACACACTCCCTTCGGGACTTGTGCCTTGTTAGACTTAATCCCTGTTAAATCCAATATTATTTATTTATCCCTGCTATCTCCACCATTTATTAGTAAAGAGTGTTTTCACTTCTACCTTAAGGAAACCATAGTTTTTACTTACCCAAGGAGTCTTGCTTATTCTGTTGCCAAACCAGGAAATAGCAGAAGTATAACTTTAGGCAGAAATGGAGTGTCTGTGGCACTTAGCAAGATGATAATACATTGTTCAATTGGTTGAATATGATAATGAAGCCCAGAATAAATACTGGCTACATTACTTTCAAAATCTGCTTTGACCTTCGATTTTTCTCCTTTACTTTTTACTAGACAGTCAAAGTATTTTGGTAGAAGGTTTCATATATTTCGAATATTTTCAATCTGGGACCCAAGCGGCTATATTTATATATATATATATATATATATATATATATATATTTTAACCCATGATTAATAAGTGCAGTCCTTGCAGAAACTAACTCAACCCAGTTGATAGCTATATTAGGCTTACCTGGTGTTTCAGAAGATTTTCTAAAATCCATGTGACTGCTGAGTAGACACAAAATTAAGTAAACAAAAATCTGACTGACTCTCAATCTAAATTATGTTTGATTCAAATAATTTCTTGTCTGGTTTTTATTTTTCAATATTAGATCTCTTGTGCAGAAATGATAGACCAACCCTTTCACTAACAGCATGTGTTACGATGGGAGAATTTCTATTTTCTTACAGCATGAATTCAATGCAGTCTGATCACCAAAGCAAGGTAATGCCAGCCCAGCATGCATGTGATTTAAATACACAAGACTTGCATTTGAAGAACATTTAATATGCTCTTACTTGCCCTTAGGTAAAAGAAAGTTCCTAAATTCATTCTTTTGTGCTTCTGCAGGTAGAGAAAAATAGAAAATAAAGATGATTCCTTTGACTATGGGCTTCAATCCTAGAGAGTTAGATGAGGAATGCAATATATTGACCTCTTTCTCTTTTTGTGCTCCTGTACAAAAAGAGCTGAAAAGTGAAATGTGTGGAAAATAGCTAAGTGTTCATCCGTTAGCATTTTACCACTCAGGTACTACTAATACAAATTCAAAAAATGCTAATAAAGTCTGAAATTTCCCAGTAGGGGAGTAATGGAACACTTTTAAAAAAGGCACTTTCAGTTAATGACTAAGGCATTTTTTGCTAACAGCAATTTTGGCTTCTTATCCCAGGTGGAGAAAAATGCATTAAACAGGAGATTAAAATGTCCTTTCAACTGCTTGGTAATGCCAGCTGCTGCTGCAGGCTAAGGCATCCATGAAGTGGCATTTAGTTGATGGTGGGACTGTTCCAGGGATGGAGCAAGTATGAAAATCCCACTGGATGGGGTCTCTTTAAATATGCTGTATACGCACAAATAGCAAGTGTAGGAGCTGGGCTGGGATGGTAAACTGTACAATCTGTTCACTGCATTTTGGTTGCTAATTAAGAGGTGACATACAGTATGAATGCACAGAACCTGTTGAAATTCTGTCAGGCTCTGTCTTTGCTTTCACATGTTTGAATGCTATTTAATAAGGCAGCTTAATTGAAAACAGAGAAATATATAAAAGTGGAGGACAAATATGTCGGATTAGAAGTCTGCAAAGTGTGTATGTGTGTGTGTGTGTGTGTTCATGATTTCTAACCCCTCAGTGCTTTGCTCTAAGACAGCTACTCTACTTCATAAGCACAATAGCAAATTCCATGATTTTCTTCTAGCTGTGGGGGATAGAACTGGAGTGGAAAGTTGGAAACAAAACTTGCAAACACAAATGTGAACTTAACAGTGTCTCTGACATAAAGGAAAAATGGTTTTTCTTGCCAAGAAATACCATTTTTATGAGGAGTGTTTAAGCAATGAAGATGGAAAATAAGGGAGGGCATTCTAACAATGTATTGTGTGTGTGTGTTTTATAGTTAATGCATATTTTCTTTCAGCCTTCCCTTAGTGTGTGAAGCCAGATTAATACCAAACTTTATTTTCTGCAAATTGGCTTCATAGATTAAACATAATGAAAAATGAAAAAAGATACAGCAAGAGCCAAGTCCATTGGTCTTTGTGAAGCTGGTAATGCTAGGAACAAAAATACATTGAAGGTGAACATAAGTATAAAAGTCCTGTGAATTTAGAGTTCTTTACTACTTTCCCCATTTGTATATGAGTTAATGGGTTACGTGATATGAAGCACTATGAATTTACTTGACACTTACCAAGTGATCAAAATTATTTGCTTCATCTCTTGTGTTTTTTATAACTCAGTCTTTAGAGGTGTCAATGGACTTTAGGAAATCTGATCATAGTAGGTTTTCTCCTTGGAATTCCCATTGCCTATGCTTCTGTCTGGGGGTTACATTATTTGAATTGACTTTACTGATTTTAATTAAAGACTTCTGATCTAACTCTAAATGACAGGTAAAAGTTGGTAATATTTAAACAATTATATATACTGACTTTGACAATCATTTAGTGATAACTTAAAAATATATGTCTTGAGTTTGAAGGTTCCTTTTCATTTCCATTTCTACTTTTCTTATCTTCCTTATCTCCTGGTTTATCTTATTTGTGGAGTTGTGGATATGCCTTTTCATTTGATGCTCCGATCTATTGACACTTCTTAAATGTCCTTAATATCCTGACCAGAAAGACATACAAAGCACCATGCCTGAGCAGGGAATTAATCTGGAGCATTTGCCTTCATTTGAGATGCATAAACCATCTGTATTATAGACGTAGTATAGTCTGAATTTATAGTCCACTGAAACTCTGAGCTAACAATAGGACTTTGGAAACAGACATCCTTTATTACATAAATAACTATGGGATAATTTGAATAAACAGCTTCAGCAAATGTGTTATACAAAATGTTTTTTTTTAATTGTCATATCCACAGTATTGGTATTAAATTTTACTTTCTTCAATATGAGAAATTCAGAATTTAGATACTAGGAAAAGTAAGTAAAGATATGCAATTACTTTGGTGAATCTAGAGAACATAAAGGAGGGACAGAAGTAGGATAGTGTTCTCGACTTGTCCAGGCTCCAGAAACAGAATTCAGATACCTTTATGTAAAGGTACAGTATTAAAAATATATATGTGGGCCCTCCCTGGTGGCACAATGGGTTAAGCAACACACTATGAAGCAAACCGCAGCCACTGCAGCACAAGTTCGATCCCTGCTGCCAGCCAGGGAGGTGACCCACATGGCACAGCAGACCTCTCCTGCCTTGCCCGCTGCTCTCCTCAACAGTATATTTCAATCTGTCTGCCTGTTCTGTTCCCCACTCTGCCTCTGGTGGATTCTCTCATGCCCCACATCTCTGGCCTGTACCCTAGTTCTTGTATGCATAAATATATAAATCTTTTAAAAAATTTAAAATATATATATGTATTAAATCTTGAAATAATCACCAATTCTGTTGCAATGAGTCTCCATAGCTTTATCATGATCTTTAGTCAATACTGGATATAGTACTTTTTAGAAATACTCTTTCTATGGCATTAAAAGTATAAAGTATTGCTCTTAGGGCTAAAATCTGGATGAGTTGAAGTGATCTCCCAGCTTTGAAATGCCCTGTTTCCTTACAACAGAGCAGAATAGTTGTGCAAAAAGGTTGAGATGATCTGAAATTCTTTCACATACTATAAGAATATAAATATGATTAGATATTTCAGATTGCTAACCACTAAGAAAATAAAAGCCATATTAACACTTTCAATGACAAGTCAATTCACAATATTATTTACTGTATTTAGTTTTCCTTGGTAAACTCCAGGTAAAAACATAGCAATTACATGTTATTACGGATTACTTGGTGACTCTATTTCTAAAGTTTGTATGACTTGCCCTCTGATTTTATAACTGAAATAATCTGTCTACCCTATAATTACTTGCTATGCAAATACCCATCAATAGATGATTGACTCCGGCCATTTCCACTTAATTAAATGGTCAATGCCGACACATAAATACTTTTTTTTATTTAATGATAATATTTGTGTCTATAACCACACAAGTAGCTTAGTTTCCAAGACAAATTTATTTTTACCGTGCACACAGAAATACACAACATGAATTTGATGTCATAGTCAAGTAAAATCAAATTCCCCAAGTGGCAATTATTCTAAGGCATTTGTAGATGATGATGATGATGATGATGATGATGGTGGTGGTGATGATAATAATCCAAATAGAGATGTTGCACTAAAAACTATTAATACATGGATTTATTGAATCATTGCCTAGATTAGGCAGTAATAACAAGTACAATGAGATAATTTCATAGATTTTCTATTCAGTCACCAAAATGTCCATAACTTTGTTCTTAAAATTCCCTTCTTTTCGGCAAAGCGGAGACAACAGCAAACAGAGAATGATAGAAGTTACAAATTTATTTCTCTGCTACTAAGAGAGTCTATATGGATAGAGAATGGAATGGAACAGAGAGACCGGTAGTCAGAAGGCATATGTGTAAAAGGAGCAAATAGAATTTTCAAATAGTATGAAAAAGTTTGAAGGAAATTGTTAGGAACAGAAGGAAAGACAATATGAGTATTAGTAGATGAGTTACTTAAATTCAAGTAATTTGACATTCTAGTTCCAAGAACATTTACACGTTGCATACTTTGGCTCCACTTTTTTCTTTTCCTTAATATTTATTAGTTGTTCTCAAAAATAATCAGTAATTATTCCATTGTTGATTCAACAAATATGTACCCTGATTGGTCCATGTCTCTTTAATGTCAGGGAAGGATATAGAAATTAAAATAATATTTTTTATAGTTTATGTGGCTTATGACACACATCCTAGAATTTAGGATACATGCCAATGAGTGACTTGGAAGTCTCCTGTCCCTTTATTGGTATTTTTCACAAAACTCAATTCAGAATTTAATCTGAAGGATACAGTGGTTAAGTTTTCAGAGCAAAAATACCCTTGAATTGTACTTTATAAAAGAGATGGAAAAATAGTCCTTTGGTTGAGTTAGTAGCTGGAAACTACACCATCCCTATGACCATCACTTAGGATGGAGAAATAAATTTTACACCACAAAGCCTTTGCCCTTCATTGCCATACAGAAAATGTCTCATCTTGATTTAATTGAGTATGGCTTCATTTTTGAGTGGTGCAAGGTGCCTCATTGTCAGATCTAGAAGGAGAAACCCCTTCCCTGAAATAGATGGTGAATGAAAGGTGTCAGGAACATAGTCCTTCACTGTCACCCTCGTTAACCTTCTCTTGTTTCACCTCTTTTCCACACAGCTCTAGTAATTCTCAGGGAAAAAAAAAAGAGCCTTAGGAATGAATATAGACCTCATAATATGATATGGAGAAATGTAGGTCATGAAAATTTCAAGCTTGATAGAAATAGTTAATGCTCATTTATGCAATGACCTATGTTGTTTAATTTATTTATAACTTCTAAATGTTATAACATTCTTTTAAAACTTATCTCCTGTCAGTTTTCTTACAGTGCCCTGGGGAAAATTTTAAACTTGAAAGTTCCAACATTTTGGATTTATCAAAGTGAAAGAATTTTTCAGATTCTCTTTTCACTGGGTTTCATGGATTTTTACATTAGAGAGTTAATATAGCTAAAAAAAAAAATCTTTCCATAAAAAAATCACCTCTAGGCTGAGACCATATTTGGAGAGCTTCTGCTCCAAAGCAATTTTGAGGCTATTTACATAAGAGGAGGAAACTGGAATTTATAACTAAAATTATTTAAATGACAAATTTGCTAAACTTGATGCTATGATAATGTCTGATGAATATACACATTTTCTAGAGAAAATCAGATAAAATCTCATCTGGTTAAAACTATCTAGCTTATAGTGAAAAAGACTTAGTTTAAGGTGTTATTTTTAAAGGATTTTTCAGACAAATCTCAACTGTTTTTTAAAAGAAAGATGTTTATTCTCAATAACAGCAACTGACAAAAATGGTTAAGAAAAGCTGTCTATTTCATGTTAGACATACCACTATTGTAGCATTCAGAGCCAAGAGAGAACATAGGGGAGGGATCCTGTCCCAGTACTTAGAAAAACACTGTATATACTGAACCACCTGGATGTCTGTAGCATAATGTGTGCCTTTGATAAATCCATACATACTTTAGAACTGTAAATTCTTTCAAGTTCAACAGCAGGTCTAAATAAACATCCTGTAACCTGGAAGTTTAGCCAGTGCCCTCAGTTATGATATAAATTCAGAGCTGAGCAAATAATTCTGTCATAATTTCACATACATGGGTAGGGGGCAGGCAGAATCTAAATTATGACTCACTGATTACTGTATAATAAGAAAAGTTAAGTACAGGTAAATCACTCCTATAAGGATCTGACTTTAAAAGTTGTGGACATTTTCAGTGTCTGACAGTCAAACTACTCACAATGATTAAGTAGCTAGTTGTAAGTTATATAAAATGCAGCATTTCTTTTAAAAACAAAGCAATACTTGGAGGGAGTATTTATGTTTGTTGTATATATTTTTCTCTGTGTAATTGTGTGATTTGGTTATTTTGAGACAACATTTTGATGTGAAAATTACACTATGAGGCAATTTTAGCCCACCTACTTTTTATTGTTCTTGTTTTTTTTTTTCCACATTGTTCTTACTTGTAGTTAAGGTATTTAAACACACAAATAACTTGAAGTACAGATAACTCAATAAAATTCTATTCCCTGCCTTTCCTTTATCCCTTGCTCCTACTTACCTCTTCTATGCTTCTGTCTTACAAGTTTTGTCCTTGCGCTTTGTCCTCATTCAAACAGGACTCCCCCTCTGGGCCCTATACTTTGGAGACCTCAACTATTATTCTTCTGTAAAAGTGCCCTTCCAGTGTAGAGAATGTGCACTGGGCTAACTCTGGGACAGCTCCAGTGGGAGCTCAGAAATTCCCTAATTCAGTGACGTCTCAGTACTTCAGGACTCTCAGCCTTTCCTGCCCATGTATACCTGAGATCACTCCTAGGACTTGTGCTGAAACACCTTCCAGATCTATTCCACAAATATCAGTATGCTTGTTCAGAGAGGAAGAAAGATGTCGAGGCTGTATCAGATAACTGTGGAGTGGGGGTATCAGGATGGAGAGAGAAGTGGCTAGCAGCTGCTTCAGTGACCCCAGAGAACTCATGTGTGCTTACAAAATGGGTGGGCCAGGTGTCATTCACTCAGAAAAGCCTTTCCTAATTTCTTTTATGTGTTCAAGTGCTTCAGTGACATTTATAGATATTCAGGTCATTATGTGGTAATCCTTGAGGAATTTTGATTTTATACTTGTTTGTATGATTATTTAATTGATCTCTACCTTACTACAACTCTTTGGCCTCAGTTAAGTTAAAAAAAAATGGATTTGAGTATGCTCACCATTGTATCCTCCTGATAAATATACTGACAGGCTCATAGCAGTTCTAATCAATAATTTGTAATGATCGAATTAGAGCTCTCTCACTTTATAACTTTCCTCTGAAAAGTGAAAGACCAGTGACCTTATGCTGCATGAGTACATGAGCTATGTGTGGTATGGTTGGCAGACACAGGAAAAATGAATTAGCTAAAGTTTGTCCTGTTGAGCTGATAATCAATTTTAGTCAACATTACCTGTTTGGCATATAAGTCATGTCATTCTTTAGCTGTAAAAATTTTATTTTGCAAAGACTTTTTTTTTTACCCTGACTTACTGACTTATCAGCAGAGGTAACTAAAAAAAAAAAGATGAGGGGTTTTTAAATTCATGGATCTTGATGACCAAATGATAACATAGGTAAACTTTCTCTTCCTACCATGGGACATTGTATTTGCTTTGTCTCTCAAACAACTGTGCTAGCATTTTTAGTTCTGACTCACGGGCCACTTGTGGGCCACAAGTGCAACCCTGCACTATACAAACTAGGCCACCATAACATACAAGTTGAAAATGATGTATGTTCCCCAAAAGAAAATTAATGTTTTTTCATATACCAGATACTGAGCAGGTGCCCATCTACTATAGCATTCAACAGACTCTACAAATAGAGATTCTTGATTCAAGTTTACTTGATTTAAGGACTTACAATCAATAGCGGCTTTATCACAGAGAAACAGAAGAGCAGTCTGCAAACTTGCCTACCCAGCCTACTGCCTGAAGGCTTCTGCGCTCAGAGGGACCCCTCATTACTTCCTCTGAGGGTATTAGCAAGGATGGGGATAATTTGCTCCCAGTTCTAGACTATCATAATCTGGGGATTTTCTTTGACTTTTGGGCAAACACCCAAGTTAAGTAAAGAAACATAGCCAAGGTGAGAAGAGCAGAAGTTAAAAATAGGGAATGAGTCCAGCATCTACAGATTATTGTGCTTATGAGAACCACAAACCACTTCTGCTAATGATTCCTATAGACTAATTCACTTAATGTTATGAGAAAATGTAGAATCATTTGAATAAATGTTGCTTCTCTAGGGGACTACTCTAAAAAGTACAATTAATTTTTTGTGTTTGTTTAGAATAGAGAAGTGATTAAAAGCACCTATGCATTGGAGTCTAATTCTCTGAGTTTAAATGTGGTCTGCCAGGACCTGGCTTTGTGACCTTGGGCAAGTTATTTAATCTGTCTATCCTTCAGTCTATATCTGTTAAATGGGAATATTAGTAAAGTCTACCTATTAGGCTTGTTTTAAGGAGTTAATGAGTTTATACAAATAAAGAAACTACAGAATGACATGTAGTGATCATTTAGGAGTTGGCTTAGATATTAAATTTTATTTTTAAAAAATAGTTTATATGTATGTATAAAGTTAGGTACTAAGTTATTAAAATTGTTCTCAAGAATTTTAGGCATATGTTATAAACAACTCATAAGACCTTTTAAAATGAGTAAAATAAGGAAGGGGAAGAATAAAAATAATACTAACTATACTTTACATAGTGGGATCTTCTATGCTAATGATGAAATATTTCCTGCAAAAGGGACTTAGTTCAATGTGTACCTTTAGGAGTTAGACCAGCTCTGTTTATATTACGATTGAATCTCCACTCAGTCTTAGCCAAAAAACTCTTGGACACTTGTGAAGTAACTAAGTTATATGGAATCAAAGGATAAAAATGCCAGTGCCAAAAATGTTTGCTGCTTGAATTTTAAAGGATTATTTTGATCGTGTAACAATTACTGAGCAGGAAGCAGCCACAAATACTCACAAGATGGCAGCTGAAGAAGACAGTTGTGTTCCAGTTGGAAGTCAACAAAACGAATAAGAACATACACTGATTTATAATTATCAGTTTTATTAATATGTATTCATTCATTCATTTAATATAAGATCATTGGATGCTTAAAATAATATACCAGTGTTGTTGGGATAGAGAGATCCCTAATCTCAGAGTTTACAGACTCCTATTATAGTCTATGGCTGTATATACACACATAAATGTATACAATAGAACACTTTTCAGCTTCTAATGACATAGGTTTTAAAAAAAAATTCACAAACATCATCACTAGGCAAAAAGAGTCATTGCAATTGTCCTCAAAGATGATACAGAACTGTAAAATGTCTCCCGGCATTTTCGGTGAGCAAGTTCCTTAATATGACAGGAGCTTAGAGTGTGAATCACAATAAGATGGTCAAGTGAAAAAACAGAAAATCACACCAAAAATCTAATTTACACTTACTTTATCACACATGTGTTAAAGAAGATTTTAACCTGAAGAATGATTACACATTTTAGAAAGATGACTTGCAACAATATAGATCAGGTGTAGTGTCAGAGACTAGGAGAAGGTTGACTATTTCAAGGCAAGCTTGGCACTAGTCAGGAGAATTACCTTCCATAGTGCCTGTAACTCCAATGTCAAGGCAGGTCTCCATGCTCGAGTGAAAATTAGTCCTTCTCTGATATGTATTTCTGGAAAATCCAAAGTGCTTCCAGGAAATTTGTGAATTCCCAGGGAATCTACTTTATTTGTCTCTAAGCTTCTGCTATATAATTTTAGTTTATGGGCCATCTCACTATCTTTCAGCACTAATATCATCTGTGGTCATTTATTTCTACACCCAAAAATCATCTTTATGTATATCGTGGTCTTGGCTAAAGGTTGGAGAGATGTGAAAAATTTCATAAGGTTTATCTTTTAAAACTAGAAGAATATATTTCTAGATGACATTCTGAAATCTCAGGTTCAGAAAATGACTTTCCTGGTTGAAGATGGCTAAGACAAAAAATGATTCTTAGGTCTTCAGATTTACAGGAGAAGAAATCAACGAAAAAGACAAATGAGAATTGTTGCTGAGGGTCTCCCTGGTGGCTTAGGGGTTAAGTCTCAGTGCTACTACTGGAAAGGCCTGAGTTCAATCCCCAGCGAGGATCTAACCCACATAGGGACCAGCAGACCTCTCCTGTTACTTCACTGCCCCCTTAGCAGTGTATTTCAGTATATCTGCCTCTTCTGCTCCTTACTCTGTTTCTATTGAATCCTCTTATACACAACAGCCCTATACCTTTGGCCTACACCCAAATTCTTCTATGCCAAAAAAAAAAAAAAAAAAGGATACTGAATGAGCAATTCAAGTCAACTGATAAGGTCCCTTAGGCACAGATGTCACTAAATCTTCACAGGAATTTCATGCAACTGTGTTACTATTATCCCTAATTTTACAAATGAAGAAATTGACACTTGGCTAGACTAACTGAAACCAAAGCAAGGAGACAAAATCCATTACTAAGCCATACTTATTTCTTATTTTAAGTTCCATGAATTGGCAATAAGTCACACGTATGTCCTGACAGTAGTCAGAAAAAGGCAGCAAACATTACACTGGGCTTGTGCTTCTTTCTCCTCAGATGTTCCCTGAATCCGCTCACACATTCTTGCTCATTCAGCATGTCTATCTTTTCTCTTTTATTTTAGACTTGCATCCTTTAAATTCCCATGGCATCTACAAAATTTTCCTGACATCCCAATTCTGGTTATTTCTCACAACTTTAAATACCCATAGCTTTTAAGTTGTAATAATTTATTTGATATTTGTTTCAAATGGTCTTGAATTGTTTCCATTATTTGTCAACTTTCTACTTAACTGGTAACTTTTTAAGAACAGAGAGGGCTGCTTCTAAGAATCATAGACATCCTACTCCTTATTCCTCCTGCCCTTAGTCCAAATTCTAACAACCATGTGTCATTTAAAAGATCACTATGTCCTACTCATGCTGATGTGTAAACAGATTTGTAAATTTAAGCCATTTCTCCTGAGCATTGTCTGTTTCATAAAGAAATATTATGAAACTAAAAAGCATTTCCATCTCATGGTTGCTGTTCTGTAGGACTAATCACTTAATCTAGTATAGGCACAACCTTACTGACAAGGTTAAAACTTTAAAATCCTTTATTTTAATGTATTTATTAAACACCTAAAATATTCTTATATTTTGCTAGTAATGAGATTTTAAGGGTGAAAAATATCACAAAACCTGTTCTTTTGGAGCTTCTAGTCCAGTGAATGATACAAAAAAGTAAACAGCCAATTCAATTACAGAGTGGTACCTATCCCCAGTTTTCCCAGAACTTGATAATTGTCTCCTTTTCATCATTATTTTCTTGGGAGTTGAATTTATTCTCCCTCCTAGCTTTTATTCCATTTTAGACTTGTTTCCTAGATTGCAACAGACTGAATTTTATTTATAAATTTTAAGAGACAACTTCTAAATCATGGCTGTATCCTGTTCTCCAGTTTTCCTAGTCTGCACATTGTAAAACTTGTAATGGATGGTAGGCTGCTTCTAACATAGCACCCAATGGTCACCACCTTTGGATAGTCATACTCTTGTGTATCCCCCTTTTCTGATCATGGACTAAAATTAGTGGCTTGCTTGTAACAAATTGAATATGACAAAAATAATTGTACTGAATTACAAAGGACTGGCTTTTGCCTTAAATAATCGTTCTCTGGCTTGCCTCATGCTATGGTGAGGGAAACTACCATGCTAACAGCCATTCTATGGAGTGGTTCATGTGATCAGAACTGAGAGTAAATTCTACCACCAGTTGCCAGCCACCAATGGAGGTTCTCTATCCAATGGCACAGAACTAAATGTGACCAACAACCACAGTTTTGACTCAGAAACTGCGAGATAGTAAGTGTTATTTGGAGCCACTATACAGTCTGGAGAAGACTAGATTCATCATCCTAACACATGGACTTCATAGCTAATCTGCCCTAATTTTCCCCAGAGATCTTCTCATTAATATCTTTTTCACTTTAGCTTTGCCTCCCTTTACTTCCTACTTTCTAAATTGCCAATGCTGCTTGGTGAAATTGCTTATCAGAAGCTAGATTTTGGCCACCACATAATAAAATTATGAGTAAGTTAAAAATAAGGCTATGGTAGCTACCTTCTCTATAGGATCATTCTTTTAATCTTGAAAAAATGTCGTTCTTTAGTTCCTGAAGTCGGGGCACAGAGCTAGCTACCAATCTCTCTTACATAGACAAATGTAATAGCTTCTTCATTTCATTTCCTTACCCCAAAGAGTTTTCTTTCCACTGTAGTCAGAAAAATCTTTCTGAAATGCAAATGTCCTCATTGCAGTGATTCACCTCACCTCCCAACATACCACATTTAAACACTTTGAGAGCTTCCAGCTGATCTTAAGTAAATGACAGAAGACCTCTTTACAACACACCAGGACTTGTCAGTTCATACTTCTCCAACCTGGTGCTTCTTACTCTTCTCACCCTTACTGTCTGGTGACTTTAGTTCCTCGTCTGTGCCCCTTTTTGGCCACAGCACATTTCCACATCCTGTTTCCTCTTCTAGTTTATAACTAGTGACTAAGAAACATCTCTCATATCACAGCTCATCACTCAGAACCTATTTCTTCACTCAATTTCCATGTGCTTCTCCTTAGTGTTCATCATAAAAGTCTGTTTCATAGCGTGTATCTCAGTCATGATAGTTAGCTCCTTGGTGAGATTAGAATTCACGTATCCAGCACTAGATTATTTTTTTTCTCATTTGTGGATAATGATGCCCAACCATAGTAGTACATGATAAATATTTGTGAATACTGAATGACCTAGATAGCACCAACTATTATTAATAAATTTTATTGCTGATATATAAAATTTTAGTAGAGCATTAATTATGTGTTTCATCAAGAATAACCATAGCTCAGAAAAGAACCAAAGGGAGAGAAGAATTTTTGAGATTGTCATAGATGTCTATTAATGTTTTTCTGAAACTGTAAAGCATATAACAGTCCCATTTTAAGTTGCAAGGCATTTTCTATATGCAAAAAATAAGACTTTAATATTAATCCATAGCTTTCTGAATTTCTGAGCTCTTTTGACCAAATTTGATGAAGTATTGAATTAATCCATTCACATAGCAAATTAGTCACTTGGTAAATAATTGATTAGTAACTAATCTACTTTTTAAAACCAGATTTATTATGCAGCATAAAATTTAAGAAACCCTGACATCTGTAGGAACACAAAAGCCCTCTCAAAACTGGAGAGTGCTTGGTTCTCTGCTTTGCATGGCCACATTCTTCCTTGACACTATTACTTTTCAGTGAAATTAGGTTTATAGTTTTCTTTAATCTTTGTTCCACTGATTAGTTTCCTTATAACTCATTTTTAAAGTAATGCTCAAAGCTTTTGAAATACTGAGTTTTTCAAATTTAATTTTCCTCATTTTGTTTCTTATTTATACTCTGTAAATAAATATATATATTTCAAATTGAGACAGACCTTGAAACATAACGTGTCTTTATATAGCTGTGATCCACCCACTCAGAAGAAAACAATTCATGAACATGGAGTTTAAAATATATCATAAAATTCACGCTTCATGCTGTGCCAATTTAACACAAACATGCCACATCCCTTGCATTAATAACCATAGATGATGACTGATAGAAGTTCACAAAATTGTAACTTAAAATCAGTTTATAGATCAGAAAATAATTTGAGTAATGAAATATAAATATACATAAGAATTCTATCTGCATGAATACACAAATAACTAGACTCTACAATACAATCAATATATCTTCTTTTATATGGCAATTAGGCTATTATGCTATTTTCCTTTCTGCTACTTTCAAAGTGGGTCAGAATAACCCTTTTAAATAGTTTCTTTTTTTTATTTCTAGATGTTCATTAAAGGAATAGTGGGTGATATTCATGGGATGGTAAAATAAATTTGTTTAATTCTGACTCTATAAAAGGTCTTCATCTCTTGCCACTGATTTGTGGGATTATTCAAGCTAATTTAAAAAAATATTTTTAAAACGATGCAATGAATCATGCAATCTAAAACAATCACTTTGTAAATTATTAAATCTGATAATGCTGCTCATTAACTATGTTTAAAAAAAGAATTTACATATAAAAAATAGATAACAATAAGCATTTTGTGTAGGTGCTACAGATATATCATCCAGCAATTGAGATATGAAAAGAAACCAAAGTATATTTATATTTTTTATATTCAACTTCTCTGAACAACACACTAATCTAAGTCACTAAGTAGTGTTTTGAAGAGACTCCCAATTTTTAAGTCTTTCTCAAAATTAAACCAAAAACAAAATTTTCATTATTTCAACTCTATGGATCTTATATCGGGGAAGTACAAATATTTCTTGGAGATGAAAGTATAATAATATTAATGCTGGATACATACATCAAACTTCATTTTAAAGTAATCTATATGAAATAAAAGTGATTTATAAAGCTTGTCTCCAAGATGATCTTTGTTCCAGTGCACATTTCTCTATTTTGAATGTAAAGAGGTATGGTGACATATTGGAAAAATATTTGAATTGCAGCTCAGCAGACAGGTCAATGATTGTAAGAATCCTAAATAATGAAATCAGTGAAGAACATTTTATATGAGTGTTTCACTGATAAATTTTTTAAGTGTCATATTATCCAAGCAGAAATATTCCACAAGAATTTATTATACAAAATCACCAACTATTCTTATTATTGATTTACCTTGTTCTGTTTATTATTTTTGCTCTTTGATTATTAGGGTTCAGATATTATATGTAGGACACAATTTATGCTTTGAATTTATTATAGGATAATAAATAGACTGATTTTCTATTGACAAACTGTTTTACCTATTTTCTATACAAAACAATATTATAATTTTACTATCTCCTTTCAATTAGTTGTGATTTTGGACTCAGTGCTGAAAAAATGTGTTGCATGCCACATTCATATCTGACCTTCTGGTTCATGCCAACCCATGATCTTTCTTTTTGTCAATGTGAGATAGAATAGCCTGGAAAACTTGGGCTCATATATTGAAAAACAGGCATAAGATGGAAGGAGCTTAGTTCCCTGAATCATACTCAGTAAAATTGTACATAGATTATAACCATTTATTTTAAACTTTCCTGAGCAAAATTAATATATTAAGACACTGGGGTTTTTATTCAACAACAGTATTTTAATTTTCAAATCAACATCTTAATTGAAATATAAGTTATATACAGGAAAAAATCCTCATTGTGTACAGTTAATATGTAGTCACCACTGCACAATCAAAATAATGGAATTTATTCATCCCCCAAAATCACACATGTCCCTTTGTAGTCAATATTTCTCATCATGAAATTTCAAGCACCTCTAATTTGCCTCATTTCTCACTAAATTTGCCTTTTCTGAAATGTGAAATTAAAGATATCATACAATATGTAGACTTTTAGTCATCTAGCATAAACATTTGATAACAATTTCATTACATGTGTCAAGAGTTCATTCCTTTATATTGACAAGCAGTATTCCACTGTATGAATATATCACAGTTTAATTTGCCAACTGGAAGACATTTGAGTTGTTTTCAGTTTTTGGCATTTATGAATAAAGCCAGTGTAAGCATTCATCTACCTACACGTTTTTTGTGTGAACATACATTTTCAAATTTCTTGAATAGGTACTCAGGCATGGGAGTACTGAAAAATATGGTGAACATATGTATAGCTTTATAAGAAACTAACAAATCGTTCTGTAAATCTTTCATTCTCATCTGTAATATATAAATTTCAATTACTCTGCGTAATCATAAACAAGTGCTCGTTCAGCATTCTTAAATTTTCTTGACCATGTTCATAAATACACAGTGATGTTTTACGTTGACTTTCATTTTGACAAGACAAATAGTCACATACGTGGTACCTTAAAGCAACACAGTGTATCAAAATTCCAGTAGGTCAGAGGGTTATTGTGTGAATTAGCTGGATTCTATATTCAGCGTCCAGCCAGACTAAAATCAAGGTGTTAGTGGGATTGCAACTTCATTTGAGGCATTGGGTCCCCTTCTAAGCTCATTCAGATCATTAATAAATTCTGTCTTTTGCTCTATGAATCAAAGGTTCTTGTTTTCTTGCTCACTCTTTGGCTAAGGTCACACTAAGCAACTACTGGTCTCTTATTCTCTAGTCCTTTCACAACATGGCTGTTTCTTCTTTGAAGTCCTTGATAGTATTTTGGTTTAGCTTTCTCTGACCATTACGCTCTTTAAAAGTTTTTGTATAAAGATGTTACTGAGATGTTTGTCATGTAGTTTTGCGTATACTTTTTTCTATATAGTTTATAGTTTTAGGTCTTATGTCCAGTTCTTTTATGCATCTTGAATTGGTTTTTTGTGCATGGTGAGAGGCAGTAGTCTAGCTTCATTCTTTTGCATGCAGCAGTTCAGTTTTCCCAGCACAATTTATTGAATAAACTGTCCTTATTCCACTGCATATTCTTTGTTCCTTAGTCAAAGATTAGTTGTCCATAAGTATGTGGGTTTATTTCTATGTTTTCTATTCAATTACATTGTTCTGTGTGTCTGTTTTTGTTCCACTATCACTCACTTTTAATTATTATGGCTTTGTAATATAATTTGAAGTCTGGATTATGATATCTTCATTTTACTTCTTTTTAGCCAGGAGAGCTTTGGCTATTCAAGATTTGTGTGTGTGTGTGTGTGTGTGTGGCTCCATATGATTTTCATCAATATTCATTCTGTTTCTTTGAAGAATGTCACTGAAGGAGTCCCAGCTGTTTATCCTCTCCTTCACTATCTTTGCTTTAGGTGTTGTATCTCTAAATATGTCATTGATGTGTATGTCATGTAGGGTTTTGCCTATTTTTTCTTCTCGGTATTTTATGGTTTCAGGTCTTATGTCTAAGTCCTTAATCCAAATTTTTATGTGTGGAGGTTCCTTGAACTACTAAAAATGGAGCTTTCATATGACCCAGCAATTACACTCCTCAGAAGCTATCCAAAGGACACAATACCATTAATTCAAAAGGGTACCTGCATTCCTATGTTATTTGCACCACTTTTTATAATAGGTAAGATATGAAAACAACCCAAATGCCCCCAAATAGATGACTGGATCAAGAAGATGTTGTATACATACAGAATAGAATATTATTCAGCAATCAAAAACGATAAACTCAGGCCATTTGCAGCAACATGGATGGAGCTGGATGGGATTATGCTCAGTGAAATAAGCCAGAAAGATAGGAAAATATCAGATGGCATCACTCATAGGAGGACCAAATAAGGAATCAGGAAAAAAAAGGAATTATAATAAATTAGAAAGGAATTATAATGAATTTTAAAAAAAATTAACAGACAACTATAAATCAGAGACATTCTGCAGGAGAGGGGGAGGGAGAGGGCTTAAAATGAGGGAGGGAAGACCATGAAGGACTATGGTGATAGTGCATAGGTGAATTAGTGGTGGGAATTTTATTGGGACTATACCTGAGAAGAAAAAGCATACATTGCACAGAAAAGAAGAATAATGTTTATATGTATGTATGTATATGTGTGTGTGTGTATGTGTGCATGTGTGTGTGGAGAGAGAAAGAAAGAGAGAGAGAGAGAGATTTTATAAATAGATCTGTCCCACCAAGACAATCACAAATTTGATTAGTTCAAAATCAGCTAATGGGAGGGCTTTAATTATATCTACAAAATCTCTTCACCTTTTCTATGTAAGATAACATAATTAAAGGAGTGATATCCTACCATTGGTCTAAGTCCTACCCCATACCCTTTGTGAGGGGGATCTACAAGGTTGTGAATCTCTGGGGTTGTGGGGTATTCTTACTATACTTCTTACCATATAGTTCATTGAGTTTTTCATTTGCATTTGCTAATGACTAAGGATGATGAACATCTATTAATTTGAACTTTATTTTTTCTTCAACAGTGTATTTTTAGAAATGTTACCCATTTTTATTTTTTTGTTTTCTTATTGAGTTTTAAGAGTTCTTTATACATTCTAGATATAAATTCTTATCAAATAAGTGTTTTACAAATATATTCTCTCATGCTTTTTAAAAATTATCTTAACATTTTCTTTTGAAGAGCAAAGTTTTTAACATTAAAAAAGTCCATTTTTATGGTTAACTTAAATAATATTATATTTAAGAAATGTTGCTTAACTCAAATTCGCAGGGATTTCCCCCTATGTTTTAGGTAGAATTTTACTAGTCTTAAGTTCTATGGTCATGTTTATTCCTTTTTTAGTTAATTTTATTTTGGTGCAAGTTACAATGAAGCTAATTATTCTGGTCATGAATGTTCTATAGTTCCATCAGCACTTGTTGAAATGACGATTTATTCCCTATAGTCTTTGCAACTTTGCCAAGTGTCAGTTCACCATATATGTGTGAATATATGTCTTGACTCTTTATTGTTCATAATTGATTTATGTTCTTCCCAATAAAATATTATTTTGATAACTGTGATTTTAAAACTCTAAAGTCAGATATGATTCTTTTTCAGACTTAATGAGCTTTGGATTAATGACATTTCAATATTTAGAATGATGTCAGCTGTGTTGCAATTTTTAGATGCTCTTTAATACATGGTCATATCACTTTCTATTTCTAGTTTGCTGAGAGCTTAAGAACAGGCACTGTATTTTCTCAAATGATTCTTCAGTGTTAATTAAATATTTTTTTCCGTCTTTGGTTTGTTGTAGTGAAGTTGCTTTGATTTATCATGATGTAATATTTGAAATATGTTTTGCATCTATTAATGAGGAATATTGAGCTCTAGATTTGTTTTCTTATAATGTCACTTTCTGTGTTTTCTTTCAGGGTGATGATGCTTCATACAATGTGTTGGATTGCATTCTTTGTTCTTCTATTTTAGTCTTGAATTGTCTTCTTCCTTAAGTGTTTGGTAGAATTCACCAGTGAAAACATCTAAACATCCTACCTAAAGTTTTCCTTGTCAAAGTTTTTAATTACAAATTCATTACTTTAGTAAATTAAGACCATTGATCTTATCTGTTTTCTTTAATGACATTTGACACATTTCATCTGTGTCAAAAATTTGTACATAATTGTTCATACTTTTCTTTTATTATTATTTTAATATCTGTGGACTCTTTAGATCTTACTTCTTTCATACATAATATTGGTAACTTCATATTTCTATTTTTTTGCTAAGTCTAGGGATTTACCATTTAATTTACCCAATTTTTCTAATGCAGATTTTTTTCAAATAACCAACTTTCATTATAATGATTTTCTCTATTGCTTTTTTCCTACCATATCAGTTTTATGCCTTTGTTTTTATTATTTCCTGATTTTAAACTTTTGTTCTTTTCTACAGCAAATACTTAATGTTTTAAATTTTCCTCAAAATATCAAGCCAACTACAGTCTAAGAATTTTGATTTGTTGCAATTTCATTTCTGTTTGATTTAGAATATTTTTTTCTTAATTCCTAGAGACTTCCTCTAGCCCATGAGGTATGTATGCTATTTGATTTACAAATATTTGAGCATTTTACATATTTGCTATTAATTTTAAACTTTTAATTTAAATTTTATGATCACAAATATTTTTCTATAAATATTAGATAGCATTTATGCCTTAGTATAGGCATGTGCTTTCTTCTTGATGGGAGTCAGTCTGGTCAGGTTAGCTGGGTTTACTTTTATCATTTCTTCATCACCCTCAGTGTACTACTGACAGCATTTTTTTCTAGAGAAACCTTGTTCTTCTGGTGGGACTGGTTTTCCAGGGAGTTTGTTCAAATTTTTTAAACAGTATTGGGCTTTCCTTTGTGCCTATATCTTAAGAGACAATCTTTCTTTGTGGTCTTGCCATCTCTCAGGGGTGCACTGCAGTTTCTCACTCTGTACTCACTTAGCATAGTGTGGAAGACAATGGAGATTCTTTCTTCAATTTACACAGGATCAGCCTCTTTGGCCCTGGCATGAGATTTCCTCAGACACTCTGCCTGCCCGTCAGTGTTAGAAGAAATCTAATGATCTTATTGTCAGGCTGAGTGAGAGGCGCACCCTGCAAACCCCAAACTTGCCTGCTTTAAATTTGTTTTGTCATCTGCTGCGTAATGACTAAATATATATTAGTACATAGGACCAAAATAAAGAAGACAAGTTTAATATTATTAGTGTGCAGCAAAGAGAAGAGAAAGTTGGGCCTCCCTTTTGGCACAAGGGGTTGAGAACCACACTGTAGGGCTTCCGCAGCCACTGCAGCACCAGTTTGTTCCCCAACCAGGGAGGAGACCCACATGGCACAGCAGACCTCTCCTGCCTCACCTGTTTCTCCCCTCAGAAGTGTATTTCAGTAAATCTGCCTGTTTTGCTCCCCACTCTGTCTCTGGTGAATATTCTCACCCCCCAAACCTCTGACCTGTGCCACAGCTCTTGTATGCATAAATAAAAATAAGTACATTTTTTTTTTTTTAAAAGAGGGAGAAGAGAAAGAAAAAGAATGTAGTTTCCAAATCTAGCATCCGTAGTTACCCATCTCATGTGTGAATGCCCAACCAAACAGGGTTGGCCCAAAGTGTGGCTACTGAGACCAGAAAGCTTGCCACAAATCTAAGGTACCTTCTGGTAGGGAGCCATGAGAGAAACATATGGCAAGGAAAAAGCAAAATTAAATCCAAGTCAAGATAAAGTCTGCAATTGTCAGTCTTCCCGTGGATATCTCACCTACACCTCAATCTCTTTCAAGTATCTCCTTCCATGTCCCTCAAATTCTGGTACAAGTCCAAGGTCAAGAAGTAAGTGAAGATTCTTCTTCACCTGTCTTTTGGCTCAAGATATCTCCTCCAAGTCTTCTTAATCCCCATCTCTTTCCATTTCTTCTCCTGTTACTTTTGATCAATAACTTTTCCTCACTGCTTAGCTTCACCCTTCCTTGGGGGGTGTAGAGAACTTGGAATCATTGCTTTCTGTGGTTCACACTATTACAATCTGGGCCCTCTATAGTTTCCTGACTGCCTCTCAGTCATGGAGAGACTCTACCTTCTCCTACCCCAGGAACAATGGAGTATCTTATGGCCCTGGAATGATAGGGGGTGTTGTCTTTCTCACAAAGTTTAGGCTAGAGATGCAGTGTTTCTCTGGCTGTCCATATAATCACAGCCCTAGCATCTGAATAATGTGGGAGACTTTCTCAGTCTCTCTGTTTTCAATATTTTCCATGGGACCTGTGGCGATTCCCTGAGAAGAACACTTGAGTAGATGAAGAGTAGCCTATGTAGATTCTACACTGAGTTTTCTGTGCAAAAGAGTAGAGGTAGAACCCTTGTGTTCTGGGCTCACATGGGTCTGTGTCATTTAGCAGTGCATTAAACATTTTAGCTTAATTGTCGTAACCTGTTCCATCTTCATTACTCTGCTCCAGGTGATTCAGTGCTTGAGACCCACCTCTCCTTGGATGCTGTTGTCTTTCTTTAGATTTCAGGTTTATGACCCATCCTACAAATATTTGGTTGCAATAAATTTATCCTCTAAGGTTATTTTTATGTTAAAGGAACATAGGTCTCATTAATAAATGTAATCTTTTCACATGCCCCCTGATGGAAAAGTTAGACTCTAAATCAGGAAAGATGTTATTAAAGTTAGTATTTGTCAAATAGATCCCAGGTACTATTTTAATTGATCTCATTGGGATTTTTCCCCCATCTTATTAATAAGCTCAGAAAAAGATAATTATCCATGCATCAAACATAAGAAAACTGAGGCAAAGAGAAGTTGAATTCTCAAGTTCACATAGTTCATTAAATGGTAAATCCAGAGTTTTGAATGAGTTAAAAGTCCCCATTTGAATCTCTAAACTCCATGTGATCCAACATTATGAAGGTCATGTGTTTATAAATAAAAGGAAAAGAAACTTTTACTGAATGTGAATTTTATATAATAGTATATTCCTTACAAATGGAGATATATTTATTTAAATTACCTATTTTAAACGTATTTTTCTTTAATATTTATTTTTAAACTTATAAACTGATATTGTCACTAATGACCTTAATATCTAATATGTTAAATTACCAGATTGCTGAATGATTATTTGTAAATAAGATTTTCATTGACTAAGTAAAAATCAAATATTGTAAACTATGTTACTCTTTAGCAGAAGTCCCCTCCCCCCATTTACTTATCAATAAGGAAAATGTCTTAATTATAACTTGGCAACTATATAGTTATACATCTATGAACTGTTGGCAGTGTCAACAGGTTTTTGGAGTTATGTACTTTCACAATTCCAACAATTCTCTAAGGCTAATCTCTCATGAAGCCAAAGAATGTTATAAAGACTTTGAGGTTAGTTTGATTTTTGGACTCTCTGGCTCTTTGCAAGTTTTATGACCAGTAACAAATCTCCTAGATCCTTCATAGGGCCAAATTTCATCCTGGAAAATCCACCACTGTTCCATCATTTCTATGGGAAAGTGCCATGTGCTATATTAATTTATACTGCACAATTTTATATTACCTACTATATTAAGTCTTAAGATATCTAATTGAGACATGTTGTATACAATATTGTGCCTCCTCTTTGAAATTAAGATCAAAAATTGGTCATTGTCTACCTTCTCTTCCTTTCCTTCCTTCTCTTCAACCAATAATCTGCCTTAGGCCAGGCATTTTTATACAAGGTTTTACATATCCCAGCTATGATTCACATAGAAAATTTAAATTTTTCTCATTTACCAAGCTGAGGTTACTTTTTATGTTATCCTGGTAACATAATAACCAAAGACATTTATAATTTCAAGAAGAAACAAATAAATGACCATAGTATTTAACTTGTAATATTCAGGAAGTAAAAAAGAGGACTTTTACTATATATTTAGTAAATTTAATTAATATCAACTGTAAACACAAATATTTAGTCAATGATGTAATATTCCTATATCTGTTTACTTTATATATTTATTTTTAATTTGCTTTTAACCAGAGTGCACTCATAATTTTGCATACTGATTACTCTCATTACTCGCTCTATCTAGTAAATGTACCATATTGTTAGACATTTACTTATCTATTTTTGCATAACAAACTAGCCTCCAGAATAGTATTTTAAAATGCGATTATTTTATTTTTCATGATTCTATAGATAAGAAATTCATGTAAGTTTTAGCAGAAACATCGTATTCCTGCCCCGTAATGTCTGGGATCCCTGTTGGAATTGCTTCAATGGCTAGGGTTTGGCTGAGATCTTTGATTGGCCTGAGAAAAATGTGTCTAGTTGCTTGATTCTTCTCCTTGTGGATTATCATTTAACTACTTTGGACTTTCTCACAACATAGTGTTCACAGAAACTTCAAATTTCTTACAACATTACTAACTTTTTTCCAGAGATAGAAGAAGCTGCCATATTTCTTAAGGCTTAAAACTGGAACTGACACAGTGTTATTTCTCCCACAGTCTATTGGTCAAAAGAAACAACTAGGCCAGCCCAGAATCAAAAAGAGGAGAAATAGAGCCCACTCCAGTATGTCCACTCCACTTCTGCCATATTGTATAATTCACATTCCAGCTGTCATACTTTTCTGCCTTAGGTAATTGTGTTTTAAAACCTCCCAAGTTTATTTTAAAGTTGAATTTGTTTCTATATGTACTTCCAAAACTGAGCATACCAATCATATCTTTGTAGTTTTACTAAAGGTTTGTATTGACATAAAGAAGTGACTAATTACACAAGCTTTTATTTAAACTGTTCTTATTTTCTCTGTAGAATCTTTCCTTATAAAATACCAACTGCTGAGATGATGACTTTCCCTACATCATTTTATATGAACATATCAGCTTAACTGCATGCTCTCTAGAACTTAGAAGCAGGAGATCTTTTAAAAATATTTTATTATGAAATATTAGGACCACATATGAAAAGTAAAGGGAGCAGTATGAGATGCACTGTTTTAGCTATCATTGAACTAGAAGGATCATCAACTTATGACTACCCTTATGTCTTTAATACCTTGTCTACCTACTAGCTATCTTTCCCCCACCTCTCTAAGTATATTAAAGCTAACTGAAGATAGATAATTTTATCTGAAAATTATTCAATATGTTGGCACTAGACCCAAGAAAACTGTACTTCCCCACAGAAAACTGTCATTACAAGTTTCATCCTATTCAGGGTGTCTCCAATTAGTAGTGGTGAAAAGAAAAAAAAATCTCCACAACCTAGAACTGAGAGTAGAAACTAGGTAATATATTTTCTGTGTAGAAATAAGTGGGTTTAAATATAGTCACACTCCTGTTTAATAGAAAATGTTTTGGTAGTGGTCTCAGAGGAACAAAATTGAAAGAGCGGGTCTAATGAAATCTGAGCGAGAGGTCTATGAATCAATCTGTGGAACTGGGCCTAGGAGGCACATCCTTATCTTTCATGTTGGGGATTACATGAGAGCCTCTATTGCTGAATGGCCCTCAAGAGACTAGAGGGCATTCTAAGGCTAGTGCAATGAGCCCATGAAGAGCATCCCTGATGACAGGGAGAGAGTTCAGTGCATGGTCTAACAGTATTATTCTTTCATGTCTTATTTCATGGATATGACATCTCAAATACCATGGTCCTACTCAACAGGCCTCATCATGTTATTGGCACTGCTAATAGCTTAACTTGTTATTACCGGAAATGGATCCTGAACATTCAATATGACATTTCTCAAGACAGAAACTCTGGGACTATTTTTTGTCTGTGTTCTTTAATGTATATCCCATTCATCCTACATGATCAATGATAAATCCATACTAGTAAATCCTTTTCTAATACCAGTTATTGAAATACATCCATTCCTGAAATGGTGTTACCACCCCACCTCAGGGTTTACCAAATGTCTCATCTATTAATATGGCACCCATGTGATGTTGCTTAAGACCAAATAATCTATTTGTATGATGAAGGTGTTACAATAGGCTCTAGAACATGATATTCACTAGTCTTAAGATACTACTCACCCATAAACAGCTGACTGAAAAGAACATTGGAAAAAGTTGCCAAAGCCATCAGCTCTGAGATTTAAACTTTGCAGTCTGTTGGTCATAGGAATGCATATTTTTACAGAGACTACACCTGAAAGGAGAAAGCAAACATTGTACAAAAATGAACAATTAATGTAAAATATATATATTAGTTAAAAATAAACTTTGCAGTCTATGAGTTGGTTTACATACTTAATGAATGGTTATCAATAGGTGCTGTGTCCTAGTGTAGGAAAATAAGTATTGGGAAAAGGACTTGAAATATTAACTCCTCTCATCATTTGGCCCTGACTCAATTATGATATTAAAAAAAAATCTCTATAGTCTTATGTCCTGCTAATTCAAGACACTATTTCCTATGAATGGGGAAAGAGGCTATTTTGCCAGCTTACATATTTCAAGTTATACTTAACTTGAAATTCTGAGTACCAGCTGGTTAATTTGCAGATCTAAAATGGCAAAAAGAGGCCCTCTCTGGTGGCGCAGTGGATTAAGCAATGTGCTGTGAAGCAGACCTCAGCCTCTGCAGCATGAGTTCTATCCCTGCTGCCAGTCAGCAAGGGGACCCACATAGTGCAGCAGATCTCTCCTGCTGTGCCCGCTGCTTCCTTCAGCAGTGTGTTTCGGTTGATCTGCCTGTTCTGTTACCCGCTTTGTCTCTGGTGAATCCTCTCACCTCCTGCGCGTCAGATCTCTCCTGCTGTGCCCGCTGCTCCCTTCAGCAGTGTGTTTCAGTTGATCTGCCTGTTCTGTTACCCGCTTTGTCTCTGGTGAATCCTCTCACCTCCTGCGCGTCTGGCCTGTACCCCAGTTTTTATATGCATAAATAAATAAAATCCTTAAAAAAATGGCAAAAAGAAGTTTTTCTATGCTGTCACAAGATAAGTGACCCCAGTGGATGTAGGATTGCTGATGTGTACTAGAGGTAGACAAGAATTGTTTCAAACCTAGCGGGCTCCTTAGGGTACCTCCTGATGCTTTCTGTGTCCTGTGCCTTGTAATCAGTCACTTCTCCACATGGGGAAATGGTATTTTTAGAGGCTATAATGCAGTAAGTCCTCACTTGACATTGTAGATAGGTTCTTAGAAACTGCAACATTAAGCAAAACAACATATGATAAAAGCAAATCCTCCTCAAATAGTCATTTTATTGTAGGACTATAGGGATTGCTTTTCCTCATAAATATTATAGCAAAATAATGCTGAATTAAATGGCATCAGTCAAAGACCAGCTGTATGTGTGTGAGGGATGCTCACTGCTGCATACCAACTCATGTCTGGAGGCTTTTATTAATTGGAAAAACAATCATGAGTTTTTTTGATAGTTCCAATTATTTTCATAATTAGTTGGTTATTTTTATTTTTAAATTTTATTTTTGCATAGAATAAATGAAGTGTAGGCCAGAGGTGTGCTACAGAGACAGAGTGAGGAGCAGAACAAGCAGATTTACTGAAATACACTGCTAAGGGGAGCGGTGGGCAAGGCAGAAGAGGTCTGCTGTGCCATAGGTGGATTAACTCCCTGACTGGGAATCGAACTCAGGCTATAGGTGTGATAGCACAGTGACTTCACCCCTAGGCCATCAGGGAAGTCTATATTAACATTCATTTTTACTTGTTATCTCCCTTCTCCTCACTGAAAACCAAAGGGCTAAAGGATACCACTTGTTATTTCTCTGCTTTACTGGATTATATGCATAGCCTAGTCTCATAATAACATAATGAGCATTATCTGAAAAATACTGCATGGTGTAACATATATTTTGAAATCAGAATAATCAAATCAATAGAAATAGAGTAAAATCATGACTGTCAGGGGGTAGGGGAAAAAATAAATAATAGGGACGGGTTAACTAAAGAGTGTAAAGTTTCAGTTCCATAAGATAAAAAGTGTGGGGGTTATACTACACAACATAGTATCTTTTTTTTTTCCATTAATTTTTTTTTATTATTATTAGTTATATTTGACATCATTTGTAGTCCCCAGGGGGTACCCACCACCATTTCACCCGTGCACCATCACCTCAGTCC
>JAGFMF010011381.1:1291629-1323503 GCA_019455555.1 Galemys pyrenaicus
GGGATTGCCGGATCATATGGTAGTTTCATTTCTAGTAGACTGAGGAACCTCCATACGGCCTTCCATAATGGTTGGATTAGCTTGCATTCCCACCAGCAGATACTACACAACATAGTATCTATTGCTAAAAATAATGTATTATATACTTAAAATTGGTAAGACGCTCTATCATATGGTATGTGTTCTTACCATATACATACATTATAATAATAAAGGAGACAGAGGAATCATTACTTTGGAAGTAATGCTAATGACAGTTCCATGGGTATATTCTTACCTATGAACATATACAGTTGATCACATTAAATATTTACAGCTTTTATCATACATAATTAAAGTGGTTTAAAAATACATGTTTAGTGAAAAACTGTTTTAAGTTTTTTTGTTCTCCTGAATACTTTCTTTGTCTTTCAGATATAAATTATCAGGGTTGTTTCGTCAAAATGACTTTTCAAAGTCACTTAAAACAATTTCTTCCTATAAGGTCATGCAACCACTACAATATGCTATTTTCTTCATTTATTTAATTTTGCTGTTGATTTTTAGATAATAGTTGTATTTATTTCAATCTGACATTGTTTTATAAATTTTGTTCAAAGATTCATATGACTTCAAAGTCTGGTATTTAAAATTAGGTATATTTTGGATAAAACTTTCTTCTATCTCTGTCCTTATTCTTCTGCTGCTCTCTCTTACAAGTAACACCATTTTAAAATTTAAAACTCCCATTTCATAAGACATCAAATAATGTTTGTGTGTTGTGTGTAGTCAAGGGATGGTAGATCATAGAAAGAGATTTGAAATTCTGAGATGTAATCATGACCCCCAACCTCTCTACCCAAGTGCATAGAAAAGCAAATTATTTAAAATTTTTAAATTAGGTGAAATGGATCAATATAGAGGGAAGTGTAAAAAGTTCATAGTCTCACTAAGTTGTGATATCTAAATTACAATCCTGCTTTTCTTCATTGAATAAAATATATCTTTTTTCTTTAAGACAGATTATGAAAACAAGATAAAATTATAGTCTTGGATATGATTTAAATATAAATGATATTTCATTAAAATTGATAAGTCAGGCAATTCTACATCTCAAAGATAACTACTAACAACATGCTATAGATTTTCTTTCTGCACGTTAGTGTAATAGTATGTGTCTATATGTGTTTCACTGCAATTACATAGAATATAGTTTATAATTTAGTTCTATTTTTTTATGGTTAACACAATAAATCCAATGAAATAGTACTTAAATATGAAATATTACTTAAAGAGTCTGAGTAGTTTCATACTATTTGCTTTTCTTTTTTACCATTGCAGATACTGTTCACAATAATTAACTTATATGCAAATATTTCATGTGCTATCTCATACTTTTTTAAAGAAAGTTGCTAACAGTGGAATTACTAGGTCAAATTTACAGGCAATTTCTTTCCTCGCTTTTCTTCTCTTCCTCATCTCTATGCTTTTCCTTCTTCTTAAGGGAAAAGATTTGTTGGAAGAATATTGTGTAGCTCACAAATAAAAATAATATTCAGGACTTGATAGTAAGAGAAATCTCTGGGATCTTAGTATTGGAAATAAATAGATTGTTTCTATGTATTGGCTACTGACTAAGTGCCAACTGTTTTCAATCCTTGTTTGTTTCTGTTTAAAATTAATATTCCAAGAAAAAAAAAGAATGTATTTGACCTAACTCGTAAAAAGCCCTGTTAATAATAGTCAAAAAGTGATATATTACAACCAAACGTGTGTGTGTATGTGTGTACATGTGTGCATCTTGGCTGCCTCAAATAACTTCTCTCTTTTGCTGACATACAATTGAATTACCATAATTAACTATTCCATACTTTACCTCTCTCCTCTGTGGACAAGAATCTAAAATCATCTTTTGATACTTTATCCATATACCTTGGGGTTAATTTTTTTGATTCTATCATCCATAAATACTCATTTTTCCTCTAATTTTGTTGCTATAATTTGGTAGAATATCTCCCATTAATTGGGAAGAAAGTCCTTAGAAAAGACAGTGAGAATTGTAAATGACGAAGTACAAGAAAGGAAAAGTAAGTGTTTTTATTTGTAGATTCCCCTACTTCACATGAGGTTATCAAAGCTACACAAAATGACAACTGGTCTTCAAGAAAAATTCATCTATTTTAAAATTCAATCAGAAATAAGCAAGGGAGCATGTCTCACTATATACTTTACAACAGAGCATTAAAAAATTCTTGGCAGACAAAAATATTGTTGATTTAACCAAGAATATTTAATACATGATTTGACATTTTTTATATGTTTAATGAACATTTACAAATGTCCTTTCATGAGTAAATGTAATGTCATTTGACCAGTCTTTCTATTGGGACATTCTAAAGACACTTTTATTTTTTTTAAAGATTTATTTATGTATATAAGAACTGGGGTATAGGCCAGAGATACTAGGGGTGAGAGGAGTCATCAGAGACAGAGTGGGGAGCAGATGAGGCAGATCTACTGAGGTACACTGTTCAAGGGAGTAGTGGGCATGACAGGCGAGGGCTGCTGAGCCTTGTGGGTCACCATCCTGGCCGGGGGAATGAACTTGCACTGCAGTGGCTGCAGACAGCTTCATAGTGCTGCACCTTAACCTCCTGAGCCACCAGGGAGGCCCCTTGACTATAAAGCAAGTACTAGCCTAGAGTACTCTGATTATCACTCAGAGAATGAAACACAAACCACACACATGCACACACATATACACACGTTCACAGATGGTTGTTAGTCGTTCCTGAAATATTATATAGTTTATCTACATTTCATCTTTCATAAACAGTAGCTGTTACATAAGATTATTATATAATGTTATAATTATCTGACTGAAAGTATGGGGAATAGAAAATATACATAATATTAAAAGTTAAAGTTGAAATGAGAAGAACTATACAATGTATCAGTAAATTGCAAGGCATAGAACATAATATCAGAATATTATCAGAACTATATCTTAGAAATACCTTAGGCACATTAAAATTTAATTCAAAATTATTATGTATTATTTTATAAGTCTTCCTTGTGAATGACCTAATAATACCTGAGTCCCCTAGTGATTTGAGAGACACAGCTTCCAAAAGGTAGAAGTTACATCTTCCATGGAGTTGTGGAAAATTTACATCACTAGATTTCAAATGCTTTGCCATAGATGGGTGGGGGTGAGGCAAAGATGATAAAGATGATCCAAGTTCCACTGCCCTGGAGCACATCCTGAATCAAGCAATAATCAACATATCTTTGAAGCTGATCATCCTCTTACTGTGCCTCCAGCATATCAGTCCTTAAAATCCGGAGTCATAGGATGAAAAATATTTAACTTCCTTCTCATCCTTGTATTCAGTGAAGAGAGTGTTAATGAGACTTGGAAACTAGGATAAATAATAATTGCTCGAATGTTAGTTAGCACTCTTGCAGTTTCCAACAGAGGGTAGTGAAGTTACTGAAGAGCAAGATTTCACATGTGATCATATGCTAACTGAAAAGTCCTTTTTGGCTTTTTAAAGTAACCAAAAAGAATTAAAAGAGCGCTTACATGAGACAAATTGGAGAAATTTAATAGCTGCTAAAATTATTTAGACTTAAGATAGCATTTAGAAAATATTTCCCCTACCCTCTAACTCCAAAATATGGCTTTTGCACTAGTACTGTGGTATTTCCCATAAATTACTGTACATTAGTATTATCATTTGCCTACCATGTTGTAAGAGCAGACTCTTGTGCCCATGCGATCCTTACCTCTGTGTCAGGTTATGGTCCTCATTGCATTTTGAATATATTTGGGCCAGGACTGAGTAAATGAATCCCATGTTTATTAATGAACTTATGACATAAAAAAGTTGTTTTCTTTTTTACCAATTTAACCATTTAGATGGACCTGTATAAAATGCTTATTTAAAAATAGAATCCATTTTAAATATTTTACACATTTTAAAAATATTTAATAAAATGTATTTTAAATATTTTAAGATTAAAATAAAATTTAAAAAGCTGTAATTACTTTGGAAAGCATTAATCTTATCTTTAGACTTGAAACTGTCAACTCATCATCAGAATCTCAATATAAAATGTACTTGATATTATTTTTTGTTATGAAAAAATCTAAGTATTCCATCAAAATATATTTTAATAAGTAATATTATCTTTTTTATCAGAAATATTTTACAATAAAATATAATTTTTAGGGGGAATCTGAAAGTGTTATTTTCAAGCCAATTTTTGATATTAACAAAGAATTTAGTTGTAATCTTTTTACTGAGTGATAAAGTAACACGAAATTTGGAGTTTGGGGTTATGAATTAGGCAATAAGGTCTTCATAACGCTAATTATAGATTGCTTTGTGATCTTAATTTCAAAACATGTGTTACTCTTTTAATGCCTATGGCTTGGAAGTATTTTCAAGGGGGTCAATAGACTAAATAGTGGGAAAATGCAGTCCTAGTTGTTTAACCAATGTATCAGCACTCAAGTTTTTCCTTTTTTCTTTTTTTTAAATTATCACCCTGTCAAAATTAAATGTGCAATTCACAGGAAAATTAAAAGCTAGTTAATGTATTTCAATATATTTAGCATTTCTTTGAATTTCTGGATATATTATTTCTTCAGTAAACATAAAGTGCGAACAGTAACATCTTTGTATTTTGCACTATTTGCTTATCTTGGATCCACCATTCTAACAGCTGCATTTGCTACATTTTGGCCATTTTGTTAATAAAAGCTTTTCTTCATTTAAAAATTTTTAAAACAGGATTTATTTTTTCTGATTCAACAGGGTGTCTGAATGCTTTGCCTATGATTTTTATCTTTTTTGGTCTGCCTGTGTGGGTGTTTGAAGGTAAAGGTCTATACCACATTATCTACATCTAAATGGTCCTATGTAAGTGAAATAGGACTTTTTAACTTCAAAGAACAGTATAGGGAAGGATACAGAGAGGGGTAACAAAAATTCTAAAGGAAACAGATTGTTCTCCCTGAGGGAACAGTGAAAAAAAAAAAATTGCAAAAGAACTGGTCTCTTTTTTTAATTCCTGGGATGAAAATGGTAACCATAGAAATATCAACAAAACTTAGGCTTACTTGTCAAAGAATCTCTCATGGTGAATGACAATCCTCACACTATTTTTATCTCTTTGACCTGATTGCCCTTCCCAATATTTTATAATTTCTAGAAAGAATGTACCTGTGTCATTCATGGAATAGCAACGTGGTCTGAAAATTGAAGCAGAACTGAAAATCTGTACTTCTCACAGATACAGAATATAACACACAAAGCTCAATAGCTTCTATAGAGTAAGGAAGAAAAAAAGAAAGGGTTATAACTCATTCTTCACTCATACTTTTAACATTTACATGATTTCAGTTCATAAGGCATAAAAGCTCTCAGCCTAGATTGACAGAAATCTTAGTGAAGGACAGAAAAATGATTATGAAACTTAAGCAAATGACTAAGTAATCTGGGCTTATAACAAGTGTCTAAACTACAACAGCAGGACTTCATATATTTTTCTTTCTAGAGTGACATTCTTATTGAGAATTTTCTCCAATGAATCTTAGTCTTGGTGTTTTTAATCAATCAAGCTTCTTGGAAGAGTCTATTTGGGTCAAATTAAATACTAGAGACCACTTCTGGTTCATCATAGATCATCATCTATGGCCAGTGGTGAATTCAGAAGGATGAATAACACCAACAACACTGAGAGTAGCTTACCTCCTGTTTGAGAGATGGTTTCCAGAGAAGGGGGCAGTGAAACCATCATTTTAAGATACTGACCAAATATCCATATGATTAGTGTCAATATTCAAAATGACTATGCTCAGGTCATAAATTACTAAGCAGACTTGGGTATCACAAAATCAGTGATCCCACTGCTAAAAAAACTCATTTGTTTATCAACACATTAATGTATTACATGTTAATTGAGCATTTATTATGAAGCAGATACTATACTAAATAACTAGGATGTGAGGGTAAATAAGGTTTTGAGTTTATGGTTTACCAAAAGTGACAAAACATTCATGTATTAAAAATAATTAACCATAAATTCTTCAGTGGTAACAACAATGGTAACAACAACAATGAAAGATACTTTCATATTCTCCTAAATTCAGTGGTAACAACAACAATGAAAGATACTTTCATATTCTCCTAAATTCAGTGTTAGCAGGATTCTTAGAGGATCCATATTTAAGCACAGCAGCCCCTGTTCTTATATCTATGCCTGTGTTCATATCCTGTGGGTTTCTTACCAATTTCTGTTTCACTCATTTTTTTTTTAATATTTTAATGTAAGATGTTGGTTTTCAGATTTGGTTTCAATGTCCGTGGAAGAATCCACTCTTTCCACAGTATTCCCGCCACCAATGCACAGGTGTCTGAAATTTCCTCATGTTAGTCTTAATTGTTGTTCCCCAGAAAGCTAATAGAACAAACAATCTAGCAATCACAAAGGCAACCTTCACATTTTTTTAGTCTTTTTCAGGGCTTTCCATGGTTGGAAAAAAAAAGGTAAAATACAAAGAAGTTTTCATGTCTCCTTTCTTATGTCCAGGACTATGCTTGGATAAGGTCTATCAAGGGTTAACAGAAGTGTACCGTAAATGAATTTTTTTATAAATATTATGTTTTGATTAAAAAAATGTATTAGACCTGTTTTCAGCTTCTGCAATTAGGGGTATGAATATAAAAGTTTTGCATTTATGTGCAATCATTTAATTCTATTTAAAGAGGAGTGTTCTATATATTTGAAACCATGCAGTGAAGTACTTTCATATTCACACACAAGCATATGTCCTTTATTCAGTAATAATTTCATGACTACAAAACAATGTCTCTGTTTCTTATTAAAATATATAATTTTCTTAAAATTTGGGGACTATATAAAATTATCTTATGTCAAAATACTTACCTATCCTGAATTGAAATGAATAAATAGCTCCAGACAAACGATTTATAATTGATGAGTACACATAAGGGCTTTAATAAAAGAAATTGAAGGCATGACAGTTTTAATTTTCAAATTAAATTTGAGGTGAGGTTCAGATGAAGATTGGGAGCAGTCAACATTTAATATGGCATTTCCATCAGTCAGGTAAATAAGTTATTTAAATAATTCTCAGATCATCTTTATTTTATACTTTATTCTTTTTCAATTGAGAGATAATTGACATAAAATGTTACATTAGTTTCAGATTAGGGTATAATGATTTGATATTTCTATATACTGTTAAATGATCATCATAAGTTTCAAAACATTCATCACTACATATAATAGCGGAATTATTTTTCTTGTGACTAGAACATTTTAAGGTCTCTCAGCAACTTTGAAATATACAATACAGTGTCATTAAGTATAGTCCCACAGTGCACATTTCTGGAATTTCTTTCTTTTCTCCCCTCCCTCCTTCCCTCCCTCCTTTCCTTCCTCCCTCCCTCCCTCCCTCCCTCTCTCCCTCCCTCCCTCCCTCCCTCCCTCCCTCCCATTTTCCTCAAAAGTTTGTAATTTTTTTATATCATCACCCATTTCTCTAATTTTAATATTAGTCATCAAATTTTACTTTAATGTTAACAATAAATTTTATTAGGGGGATCATCTATGAATAAATGTAATGAGTGATGTGTGGGGGAAGTCTGTAGAAGATACTGTACAAGGTAAGGATGTAGATATTCGGTCCTGATGTCAGCCTGCATGTTGGGGAGTTGCTCAGCCTCTCAGTGTCTCAGTTCCCTCATCCATAAATGAAATTAATAGTAACACCTCTTCCTATGCGTCTTGTGGATATATACTTCTCACAATAGTACTTGGCATATAAAGGTCATGAATAAAAACTATAACTGTTGTATCTGAGGCAATCTGAATAATTTTTAGAAAGTTTAATTTTTTCATCAACTATACCACAAAGCCCTAGCTGTAACAATTTTAAACTATTTGCTTTATCTTCATTTATTAATTTAGCAAATATTAATCTAGTGTATACCTTATGCTCAGTATTTTATTCGCTAGAGGATGGTTGTTACATTCAAGGAACTTAAAAGACTAATTTAGGGAGGCAATTGTAACAATTCAACCTAGTGTTAGCATAGGAATAACAAAAGTAGTTGTGAATGGTACTTGGGACCTGATACCTCAGATCTCCTTTGTATTATAGAGTAGCTGTGATGAGCTTATTCTTTAAATATTGCAGTGTGTTCAATCAAAAAAAAAAATGGAAGATATGCTAAAATCTAAGTGGGAGAAGCAACAGAGACAAGAGCTATAAAATACTGTGGTAGACTTTGGAAACTGCAAATTTCTTTTTTTTAGATTTATCTAATTATATTTTACATCATTTGTAGTCCCCATGGAGAGCCCACCACCATTTCACCCATACACCATCACCTCAGTTCCTTGTGCTCTTTCTGTCCCCATCTCAGTCTCTGTCCCACCCTCCCCCCAATTATCCCTTTGGTTTATCTTTTGACCTTTTGCTCTTGTTGTGTTTTTGGTTTGTTTGTCTGTTTGCTTGTTGGAATACTATTCAGCAATCAAAAATGATAAACTAGGGCCGTTTATATAAACATGGATAGAGCTAGAAGGAATTATACTCAGTGAAACAAGTCAGAAGGCAAGAGAAAAACATCGGATGGCTTCACTTTTAAGAGGAATGTAAAGGAAAATCAATTACAAAAAAATAATAATGAGAGAGCTCTAGGAAATAAGCAGTTTGAGCCAAAAACAGACAAACATGCAAATAATTTCTTAGAGATGAAATCTAATGCTCCAAAAGATGGGAAAGAATTGGATATTTCAGCAGCATCAGAGCTGTACAATCTTAATACCATGCTAAGAAATTTGACCTTTGAGATAGTAGGTACCTGACATAGTAAGATTTATTTTGGAAAGTTAAATCCAGTGAAGTAACAGATGATTGATCAAAATGATATGATTAAATAGCATTTATTATCTCCTAACACAAATGTAATTTAAGTATTTATTATATTTACTTTCATTTGCAATCAATTCCCATTAGAATATGTACTGAAGAAAGACAAGGATTTTCATAATGTATTCCCAGCATCAAGAGCAGTACCTGATACATGATTGATATGTAATAACATTTTTTGAATAAATAATTTCAATAAATTGAAATATCAGTGGCATAGATTAAAAAAAATCTGGATGAAAATAGCATTATTGGGGCCTCCTTGGTGGCACAAGGGGTTGAGTACCACATCATGAAGCATCCACAGCACCACAACACAAGATCAATCCCCAGCCAGGGAGGTGATCCACATGGCATAGCTGCTCCCCTCAGCAATGTTTTTCAGTCAATGGGTCTGTTCTATGCCCCATTCTGTCTCTATTGAATCTTCTCACCCCCCACACCACTGGCCTGTACCCCAGTTCTCATATGCATAAAAAAACCTTTTAAAAAATAAAGAAAATAACATTATTAACACTGAAGAAATATGTTTGAAGGAGTATCACCATTGGAAAATATGACTGATTAGAAAATGGTGAACAAACCAGAGAATTTTGGCAAATACCTGCTGTCTAAATTAAATATTATATCAGTTCTTGGGAAGGTAATGTGTGTAAGAGGAGTAGTTTGCTGTGAGGTGGAAGGTGGTCAGGGCATATGGAATTTAGTTTTTTGGCATATTTGTCTCAAGGGGACCCTAATAGATGTCTAGGAAGTACTTAGATGTATAGTTTCAGAACTATGGAAATGAACTTAAATGAATATATCTGGAGTATTCAACATGTTAGTATGGTTATAGCTAATTAATTTGTGAATATACTTAAATCCAACTTTTGAATCTTGCTGGATGTCCAGTATGTATATATTTTTTTATTTCTTCTATTTTCTACCCCCTTGATCTCACTTCATTTCCTCTAGTTGTATCTTTTAAAATTATTGGGGCTTCCTGGTGGTGCAGCAAGTTGAACCACACCATGCAGCATCTGCTGCATAGCAGTGTGAGTTTGATCCCTGGCCAGGGAGGGAACCCACATGGTGCAGCAGACCTCTCCTGTCTCACCTTCTGCTCCCATCAGCAGTGTATTTCAGCCAATCTGCCTGTTTTGTCTCTGGTGAATCCTCTCACCTCCCGTGCCTCTGGCCAGTACCCAGCTCTTGTATGAAGAAATAAATAAATCTTTTTTTTAAAGTATTTTTAAAAATTATCTATATATCCACCTGTCAATCAGTCTACATTTATATATATATATATATATTCATTTATCTCCTAATAGCACATTGTATAAGTACATACATATGTAGGTTAAATATATAATTGGGAGAATGAAGTGCCATGGTGCTGGTGCCATGTCTAGGAGAACAAATATCAGAATTCAAATCCACTAGCATATCATCTTGGAAGAAAAGTTATTTAATCTCTTATCTGTAAAAAAAGAATCCCCAAAACACACAGGTTATTGTCGCACCATATTTAGTATAGTGCTTGGATACAACTTGCTAGTTAATTATTAATTAACTCTAGATATAACTTCAGTTGTTGCTAAAGCATAAAGACTGAATTGCATTTACTAGTAAATCAAATATGAGAAAATTAAAGGTTTTTAAAGAATTGGCTATTTTTAACTTGTTCTAATATAAATTTTAAAGTATTTTGGTAAAAGATTCTGTTAATAAAAATAGGCCTTACTTGAAATATTTTTATACAAAAATACAGGATTATCCATTCAGAACAATTGTATTTGTTTTGGTTCTAATAGATTCTAAAACATCTATTGCATGGATTACATATGAACCATCTCCTTCGGGATCTAAATATTTCTGCCATAATGTGCATTATACTCTGTAAAGAATAGTTTATGTAAAGAAAGGGATTTTAATTGCATGATGCCTTTTGATTTTCTTCATTACTCTTTGAGACTGGACTGTCAATAGATTATAACATCTGTGCTATCAACTGAAAAATCAAGCTGGTGATTATGAAGTTCTCCCAGCCCCGTTTATTGAATAGTTTTCTTGCTTCGGTATGTGCTCTTGGCTGCTTTTTAGAAGATTAACTGTCTACTTAGATGTGGGTTTAATTCTAGAATCTCAATTCTATTCCATTGCACTGTTGTCTGTTTTTTGTTGCAATGCAATGTTGTTTTAATCATTATAGCTTTATATTATATTTTGAAGGGTTATGCCACCATATGTTCTCTTTTTGTTAGGATTGCTTTGACTATTGTGGGCCTGTTGTGGCTCCATATGAGCTTCAGTAATATTCATTCTGTTTTTTTGAAGTATGTCACTGAAATTTTGATAGGGTTTTTATTGAATCTATATATTGTTTAAAAATGATGATATAAACCAACATTATCTCAATTTTAAAAAATTCAAGGCCATTTGAATATTAGTTCGCTTACTTGCCATGACCTGCAACACAGAATATGCCTCGGCAGAACACCTAAACTGGCATAAATGTTATATTAATATTTTCCTATGTTACAAAAAGACTCACATTTTATGCAGGAGTTATATCAAAACATTACTAGCTTAGTCATCAACCTGACTTCAAAAATCAGTGGAAGCCAATGTCTAACATCACCAGCTTAATATATACATATGCCCTTCATTCCTTTTCACTACCTCACAATAAATATTCTCTTTTCTAACTAGTGTTAGTGGCATCCTTTATTCCCTGGATCCCGTCAACTGACAGCTATTCAGATACTCTATTCTTCTAATACTGAAACAATTAAGTAAACAAATGAATCATGGATAAAATGAAAATGCTTTTTTATAAATCTTTTATGCTTTATGTGCTTCTGAGCTTCTTTCATGTTCTAGCAATGTCTATTAAAAGAGGTCTGTCCTTTACTTCCTAACCTCTCTATTTTTTAGGTTGCTGACTGCATTATTCTGTTTTAGTGTGGCTGACCAATAACCATCTAATTGCCAAGTCTGATACACTTTTATTTTCAATATATTTTGCTGTCCTCAGCTTACCTGATTTTAATGTCAACTTTGACAGTGACTACATTCCCTTTAAAGTTCACTTCTCTCAGTGCTTCCATAGGAGTTCTTATTTCTTACACTTTTGAAAATTGTTATTCATATTACTTTTCTATTGCTAAGTGTTCTTGATGTTACACTTCATTGCACAATACTTAGCTTTTTTCTCATATCTCTTCTTCTCTCATGCTCTGCATCTAAATGCTTAAGACTTCCTAGCCCTTCATGTCTCTCCCACATCACTCTAATACACACCGCATATATAAATCTCACTTTCTACTGACACTTCCACTTCTCTATGACACTGGCATCTCGAGTTCAGTATACTAGAGATTACTTTGATGATTCTTCTTAAGCACCTATCTCCTATAAACTGCTCTTTGTCCTATGATTCCTTCCTTCCTCACTCCCTCCTTCACTCTCTCTCTTCCTTCCTCTCTCTCTTCCTTCCTCCTTCCCCCATCCTTCCATTTCCCCCTCCCTCCCTCTCTCCTTCCTCCCCTTTCTTCCCTTTCTTCTCTTGAGGCAACATTGTTTTACATCCTATATATGCGTCAAGAGTACAGGTAAAGATCTCTTTAAAATGTGTCACCATACTACACACACCAACAAAGAAACAATAACATCTAGTACAATCCATTCATCTCTATCATTTTTTCCCACAACCATTTATTTTCTGCAGTCAAAACCCAAAGTTTGTTTGGTTTTAGCTGTTCTTTCTTTTTATCTTTATATTTCACATGAATGAAATCACCTGGTATTTGTCTTTCTTCTTCTAACTTATGCATTTAGTATAATCTCCTTGAGTTCCAACCATGTTGTCCCAAATGACAAAATTTCCTCTTTGTTAAAGCTGTGCAGTATTTCATTGTGTGTATGTTGTATCTTCTTAATCCACTCACCTTCTCTTGAGCACTTAGCTTGTTTCCAGACCTCAACTATTATAAATAGTGCTGCAGTGAACATAGAAGTGCATATTTCCCTTTTAATTGATTTTGCTGCATTCTCTGGGCAGGGACATAAGAGTGGAATTGCTGGGCCATATTTTAGACATATTTTTAATATTTTGAAGAACATGATACACTTTTTCATAGAGGTTACTCCAATCATGTTTAAGGATTTCTTTGTAATTACAGGAATGACTAAAGTTATTCCTAATCTTTTTGATATAGGCAATTCTCACAGTTATGAGGTGATATTCCTTTCTAGTTTTGATTTGCAGCTCCCTAATAAAAGTGATGATTAGGATGTTTTTTCACTTACCTATTACCTATTTTTATATCTTTTTTAAAAGATTTATTTTATTTATGCATATAAGAGCTGGGGTACAGGTCAGAAGTATGGGAAGTAAGAGGATTCACCAGAGACAGAGTGGGGAGCAGAACAGGTAGATCAACTGAAATACACTATGAGGAGCAGCAGGCGATGCAGAAGAGATCTCCTGTGCCATGTGTGTCCCCTCCCTGGTCAGGGATCGAACTCATGCTGCTGGACCACAGATGCTTCACAGTTCAGGACTCAACCCGCTAAGCCACTAGGGAGGTCCCGTATCTTTATATCTTTAGAGAAATGTCTACTCAAATCTGACCCCTTTTGTTTAGGTGATTTTCTTGTTGTTATTATTGTCATGTTGTAGGAGTTCTTTCCAGATCTTTGATATTAACCCCTTGAGAGATGTTTGATATAAAAATACTTTCTCTACCCAGTAGAATGTCTCTTCTTTGACGTTTTGGTGGAACTCACTAGTGAAGTCATATAGTTCTAAGTTTCTGTTCTAGGAGGACACTTTTGATTAATAGCTCAATTTCCTTGTTTGTAATTGGACTTTAGGTTTTCTATCCCTTCCTGATTCAATCTTGGAAGGTTTTGTAATCATAAGAAATTGTTACTGTCTTCAAGAGTATCCATTTTATTGTCATAGACATGTTCATAGCAGTCTTTTATAATCCTTTGTGTTTCTGTGGTGTCTACTATGCTCCTTTTCTCTTAATTTTATTTTATATATATTTTACATTATTTTTATTTTTGTACAGTGTATATTTCTCATACTGTGAAATTCTCATCACCAGTTCACCCATGTACCATCACCATAGTCCCTTATACTCTTCCCACCCATTTTGTTACTTCTTCCTCCTCCTCCCCTAGGGAATGTCTCAGATTTATAGTTGTTTGTTAATTTTTATTTTTAATTTAGTGTAATTAATTTTTTCTTAGTCCCTTATTTGTTTCCGTTATGTTGCTCCTAGAAGTGAAACCATCCAATATTTTTCCTTTTCTCTCTAGATTATTTTACTGAGCATAATCTCTTCTAGCTCCATCCTGTGTTGCTGTGAATTGTGTAAATTTATCTTTTTTGATTGCTGCATAGTACTCCATTGTGTATATATACCGCTTCATTTTGATCCAGTCATTTATTTTGGGGTATTTGGGTTGTTTCTATTACTTGCCTATTGGTAACTTATTTTCCACTTCTGATTCATTAGAGTTATCCTCTATTTCATTTTCTTAGCAAACCTCACTAAAAGTTTGCCAGTTAATCTGTTCAGACAATCAGCTTTTTACTTTATTGATTAGACCTTTTTTAGTTCTCTTTTACTTATGTCCAATCTAATTTTTATTA
The DNA here is from genome assembly GCA_019455555.1 of Galemys pyrenaicus. Taxonomy (NCBI): domain Eukaryota; kingdom Metazoa; phylum Chordata; class Mammalia; order Eulipotyphla; family Talpidae; genus Galemys; species Galemys pyrenaicus. Next base: position 1,306,230 of record JAGFMF010011381.1, read on the forward strand.
TTTCCTTCTTTTTACTAACTTTTCATTTATTCTTCTAGTTCCTTTAGCTGTAGGTTACATTATTTATTTGAGTTTTTTGTTTGTTTCTTCATATAGGGCTGTATTGCTATAAACTTCCCCCTTAACACTGTTTTTGTGTCACCCCACATATTCTAGTAACTTGTGTGTTCATTTTCATGTGTCTCCACTTATTTTTTAATTTATCCTTTGATGTCCTTCTTGATACAATAGCTAGTACCGTGTTGTTTATTTTTACATTCCTGAGACTTTTTCCAGTTTTCTTATTATGGTTCACTTCTAGATTGGTACCACTATGATCTAAAATATATATTTGATACTATTTCAGTCTTCATTAATTTAATGATACTCATTTTGTGTTCCATCATGTAGTCTATCCATGAGAATGCTGTATATGCACTACAGAAGAATGTGTGTTGAACTTTTTCAGTGGGGGAGAATAGCCTATAAATATTCCTCAAGTTTGTCCTATATTTTCTATCTTTTTGAATGGCTCCACCATCCATTCAATCTTCCAAATCATACTCTAAGATTCACCTTTACCTCTACCAATTTTTTTTTCTATCTCTAAACCTGTAAATCATGAAAGTCCTTCCATCCTTTTTCTTAAATATCTGTCATAGCAATTTAAGTTTCTCCAGATCCAAAGACACTGCCTTATCTTAGATCTGCATTGGCTTCCAAGTGGATTATTTTGGCCATTCTTGCAACAGATTCTCCATGCTACAGTTACTCTTTCTAAATGTACCTCTTTTATGTCATGCTTCTATAAACAAACTTCAGTCATTACAATCAAAATCCATTTTCTGAAAACTGGGCTCATACGACTTTTAAAAACTTGCCTACATGTTTTTCCAGTCTTTTATTTTCAAAAAAATATTTTATTTATTTATGCATACAAGAACTGGGGATCAGGCCAGAGGTACAGGGGGAGAAGTGGTGAAAGGATTCACTAGAAACAGAGTGAGAAGCAGAACAGGAGGAATGACTGAAATATGCTGTTAAAGTTGAGACAGGAGAGGTCTGCTGCACCATGTAGGTCACTTCCCTGGCTGGGGATCAAACTTGTGCTGCAGTGGCTTCCTGTAGCTTCATAGTGCTGAGACTTAATCCCCTTTTGCCACCACGGAGGCCCCTTCAGTCATTTTTCTCTTCATTTTATCAGTTCTTGTGGATCTCTAAAATATTAGCTGAGCATCACTTATTAAGAGTAGTTTACCCTGATGCCTCTATATTCAGCTAGTATTTTCTCCTCTGCACCTCCACATCTTTCCATGTTCATACCTAATATCATATACTGTAATCATTCTTTATTTGCCTCCCTTAATAGGATTGTTAACTCTTTTTATAAAAAATTGTACTCTGTTTCATGATTCTAATCTGGCTGGCATGGTATTTGTTAAATGCCTAAATATAACAAATGTGGGAGGTCATGTTGCATGATAAAACTGCCCTAGACATCGTGTATACAACTGTGGAAATCATAGGTTTTCATATGTAGCTGCCCTCAGAGAGTTTATATTCCAGAGGGGGATAAATAAATAAATTTGTATTCAAAATGGTTTAAAAAGTAGGGCTATTTAAAAATCTTTAACCAGTTATTTTTTTAAACAATCAGAAAGACAAATCTTCCTCAAAATGCAGATTTTATTCACACTGACAAAATTTCTGGGTAAATCATAAAAATTATACTAAACTATAGAAGTTATACTAATTATAGAAGTTTTATCTATAAACCTCATATCAAACTCTAGAATGTCTTCAAATGTGTATGATTGAATGTAAGTATGATGATCATCTGATAAAAGTCATAGAAAATACTGTAAACAATTCCAATTACATTGACTTAAAACATTTTAAATCAAACTTTGCATATAAGATTTATTTCAGAAATTTCAAACCATAAACTATGCAAAGAAAATGGGCTGTGAACGGATGAGAGTCTAAAAAAGTGTCTAATTTCTAATTCCAGCTGCAAGGAAAAGAATGTCAACTATGTTAGACTGTGGCTGTGTCTGCATCCACAAACTGATTTTAAAAATGATTGAATTCATTTAAATGGCCAGTTATTTTGACAAAACCAACAACCAAACATGGCCAAATCTAGTCAATACCTGGTTGTTTCCATTCAGCTTGCTTACCTCCTTAAATTGGTGTTTATGTGTAGATAGTCTGTGTATCAAAAATTCAGGGTGGGCACTAATAATTATTTTGAGAAAACAAAATGTTACCAAGTAAGAGTGTTTTCTGGCCATTTGCTCTTGGCCACCCACATGTCCAGAATGCAGTATGCTGTCTCAGTACCTTAGGACTTGACTTTTCCCCTCATCTTCTGAAGGTGTGGGAAAAATAGCGTGATTGGAATACAGTCAACCTGTGGTTATGGAGGCCATAGAGGCTTATTATCAATCCAAGGATCCACCAGCAGGGACTGCTGCCTGGGAACCCAGAATTCCTACTTTCCTTTAATTAACCTGACTGCTCTAGTGGATAGAAATGTTTATTCTAAAACATCGACTTGCATAACATTTTTAAGTGAATTGACTTTGCTTTTGAATTGCATTTGTTTCAGTAACAATTCCCCAGCTTCAGTTTCTGTCAAATAAAAGACCAACTAGTATTTTTCTAAATACAAACACCAACAAATATGCTTACTGCAATTATTATAGCTGCCTTTTTACTATTGTTAAAAGATATTGAAAGGCTTAATTGCTTGTATTTCTTGTAATACTGATTAAAAATAAGGAAAATGCACACATACAATTCAGTGAGAACTGCGAGAAAAACAATGTGCAATTGAAAATATAGTGTTGTTTCTATTAATCCTTATCCAGAGCTATTACTGTATTAGTATACAAAGTATAAAATTTATATTAAAGATATATATTCATATATGTGTGTATAACATATATTTGTATCCATATATGTATGTATGTGTGTACCATTTAATTTCTTTTTAAAATTCCTGTTCATTACACCAGATCTGTATATCTGATTGCTATTCTATGTCCAAAAGTACAAATCTATGCTGGCATATATGTTTGCTCTTATGCTGCCAGTCTTTTTGGGGAAAAAAAAAAAGATATGAGATAGATGGGTATTATGAATTTATGTTGACTGACTATTCACTCCTTGTGGTTTTGAGATAGAAATAGTGGAGGTTGTAAATCTGGATGAGGGGGTACTAATTCATTTACATGCACTTAGACTTTTACATTGAAAAGAAATGACTAGAAAAACAGTCATTGATTATTCTTTGACACCTGAGTCAGCAAAATCACCTGCATTTGGTTGAGAGAGGGGTTCCTCAGAGTGAAGATTGTATTTAATTTTAAGAGATCTCAAAAGCCAGAATACAGTAGCTGTGGAAGGCATTTATATTTAGTAAGAGTGCAATATACTTGTTTGAAGTTGGGAGATGAGTATTTATTGAAACAGCTGGCAAATCAGCAGGAAAATGCTGATTTTGAAAAAACTATTCTTCTTCTGTGGAATCAGACCTACTGTATTTAGCAACACTATTATAATTGAACACAAAAACTGCATTAAAATACCATTAAGAAGGAGACAGAAACCCAGAAAAATAAGAGAATTGTAAGTTAAAAGCTGTCACAGCATTCCTGAGTCAGCTCTTTTAAGAAACAAATGCACAAATGATCTTTCAAGCTTGACATGAGATGAACTGACTGGACTCTATTTCCCTTTCTCTTATGGCCTCTGCCTAATGAAACCAGGCTATTTTTCCAGACTGACCTATCATAGCTCATCTATCTATAGAATCAAAAGCACAAATTCAACCCTCTCAAGGAAATAAAACACTAGGAAATTAGTTGAAATTTTGATTTCATCATGACACAGAAACAAACTAAACTTCCCCTGAAAAATAATCTGTGCATTACTAAAAGATGTTTTATAACCCTTACCAACTCAGTGTCACAACTTAAAAATACAGAACCACACTTTTGCACAGACAAAAGGAAACCAAATTATTGCCAGGTAAATTTTTTTCAAGTGAGAATACTTAGGACTGTTTAATTAATTTGACTAAGTAAAGGTTGCAAACTACTTTGTTGCTAAAACCAAATCTTAAGACTTTCAATGATGGGTCCATAACACAACTTGTCCTACCTAAGTTGTCAGTAATAGCTGTTCCTGGACATAAAATAAAGATATATTTTTGTTCAAACCTGACTGTTACAGGCAGCTAGGAAAGCAGAAATGGATATAAACAGCAGAGCATTTTGTGAAGCACTTAACTGTCACAATTTTATTCTCCTGCATTTTATAATGGCAGCAGTCAAGTAGGGTTCGTCCACCTCCCAGGTGAGTCCTGTAGCAGGCTGCTGTGTGAGTTTCCAGGGCAACGTGCCATTTGTGTATCTTCTGCTGTCCTGGAAAAATCAGGGAAATATAGGCCATGCAGTAAGGCAAGGTGCAGATATTTGACAGCAATCCTGATGTAACCTGGCTCTGGACTCAGGTCTGTCTTGAAGTCAGAGGTTTTCTGATCATTTCTCAGAACATAATAATATATTTTTAATGAAACTCACTGAATTAATTTGAGCATCACTTTTATCACATAATCTAAAGTAATCCAATAGCACCTAATTGCCCAAAGTGTACTTGGATCTAACTTTTAGCTTTCTTTTTTTTTTTTTTTTTTTTTAGAATATCTAACTTTTAGCTTTCTTTTTTTTTTTTTTTAGAATATCAGCTTTTTGGAGCACAGTTATCCTTCCAACCTGTGTCACTAGAAGTCCCCATCATTTCAGAGCCCATCTGAATTAGTATCAATCAAACTCAGGAGAAAAGTCATGTAGTACATGTTGTGGTCCTAGAGAAGATTACATTTTTTCCCTAGTCCTACCCCCAAGAAGTGTAATCCTGTGTCCTCTTATACCCCTTAGACTGGAGATAAACTTATCTAGAGCATAGCTTCCAGCCCTGACAAAATCCAATCTTTTTTCACCTTTATAGAACCTTAAGTTTATTAGTTCATGACTGGGAAGTTTGGCAGGTCGGAAACTATTCTGAATTGAGAGTCCCGTGCATGTTCTTGTGGTTGAAATTTAAACTTCACTTAAGCTTTGAATATTCAACTTCATACCTTCTTGGCAAAGCATGACCTTACTTTTTTCATAGGGAAAAATTCTAAAAACTTCAAAAGTTACTTTTAATATAATTTTAATTGCAGATGAATTAGGAACACAAGGATGAAGCATCTCTAAAATTGCACAGTTACTAATACTGAATAGAAAAAAGATTAAAACAATTTATTTTAAATTTCATAAAACCATTAATATACAAAATATTCTTTTGGAAAGTTTGAGATGGGGACATACATCTTGTATAGTGTTTTATTTTTTATAGAAATGAAGAGACATTTATCTTGAATATTTGTAGTGACAACCTGAAAGCTGACATTCTATTCATGAGGGGTATTTTTCTTTGCTTTTTTTATTATGCTTTATGCTAACATAATTTTTTCCTAACTATTAATAAATCCTAGAGAGCATGACTTTGGTCTCACAGACTTCTGGGGATAAATCTGTGATATTTAACTTGGCCTGCTTATGAACTTTGTTGGATTAAGTTTGGTTAAAAGTCTAAACAATCCTGACCCAGTTCTATATTATTTTTAATTGTCCCTTATCAATCATATTGAACAATTCCACACTTTGATTTCAGGCAAATTGATTTACATGGCAGACTTGTTATAACTTCCAGTCTATCTTTTAACAATTTTTGTCTACCTTTATTTGCTTCAATTTATTTCATTGTTTTCCTAGCAGTTCCTTTATGGATTTTTTGCCCCCAAAATGAACATTTTAGGACACTCCCAGCAATAGGTATAATGTTGCTTTTATTAATTTTGTGAAGAAACAGCATGGAAGTGTGCCAAAACCTTATATTTGTTAGGCATTTGCATGTAGGAGCTTTTCACACAGAATGCTAAATGCAATAATAAACTCTGTCCAAAGGCAAATGTTCTATCCATTTTGTTATCCTCTCCCATTTCCTTAAGTCCCATTCCACTAACCTGCCATAGTTCACAAATTACCTGCAACTGTTTTGATTAACTACACATTGCAGTTAAAAGAAACGTTAGTGGCCAGGTAGACATGTTTGTATGAGAAGCAGTGCTCTCATCACCTGCTTCTAAGTTCAAAATCGATTATAGGTAAGGACACCCAGGACATCTTTATTGATCCATATACCAGCTTACTCTGTTGCTCTTGTGTCTGAGGGTATCGTGAGACCAATTCTTTTAACTGTCTCCCAAGATCAATATCTAAATGATAAAAAACTTGAAGGTTAAAGAAAGATCTACATTTACTGTATATTCTTGCATGCAATGATTTACTAGATGACTTTGGGATGGATGTGAGAAAGCTTGAGTTTTTGATTCTTTGGTCGAAAATAAATACGAAAAGTAGGTTGAGCATGAAAGTATCGATGTTAAAATGTCACCGTAGCTCTGAGGTAGTTTCAGTATTCACTGGTTTTCAAGAAGTCTTGATTGTCTGACAGACATGGGGTGGTGAGAACACACACAATCAAACAAAATAAATTTTGCATAAAAAATGATATTGAAAAATGTAGAAGTGAACTTGCACCAGAAATATAATCTACTATTGCTGTCTGGATGTTGAGGGAGTTAGTACTAGAACATAACCTCTAGAGTCATCTGCGTTAGTTTAGGTCCTTCAAGAAACACTGGATGGTGCGCTTGAATAAGTCTGTGAAGATTAAGTCTGGAGTAAATCTGGAAGAGGTTGGAGCAGAAGAGGTCAAAATCTGAAAATTGGCATAGTGTGTGCTTGACATCTGTGAAAAGAGAAAATTGGATAGGAAACACTTCAGATTCATTACATTTCTGAGAAATTCTCAGGTTAATGAGAGTTTTACTAGCAAAGGTTGTTCAGTAGAGTTTGGCACTGAATGATATGACTTGAGCACCCCTATAAGCTGAGTTATAGTTTGAAGGAAGCATGAAGGTACCATAGATCTAGGTTTCCATCCAGAAGCTGTCAATTCATTGCACCTAAAAGCAGATTCTGCTGAAAAGAGCCCTTAGTGGCAAACTTTCATGATAGCATGCCCTGGGATATTGCTAAAGCATGCATCTTTTTCTTGGGATCTGAGTTCAAGAAAGCATTTTAAATTGAATCTGTACTTGGAATGGTTGTTGCTTACATGGTTAACTGAAATAGGTCCCTCTACCTTCTCTGTGCAAACACCTTTGCCATTAGGCCTTCCATGCCAAACTTGCTCTTTCTTCTCATTTGTAATCTTTCTTTACAAGAAGGATTAGTTTTAGTTACAAATCTTTCAAGTCTCTTAAGAAAATAAAATATTGATAATTTTTAAAGATAAATTCCTTTGTAAAACCCTACCCTTAATAATGCTATTCCAGGATCTCTTTATACTATCTATCTAGAGAGATAGACAGTGTTTCTTTTAAGATTTTATCTCTTTATTATCTACGTCTTTTGGAGGAATCATATCTTTAAGTCCCATATCCTATTGTTTTTCTCTTCTGTTGGCATGGCAATTAAGACTGTATAACTGCTATTTTGGGGAAAGACTATGATCTCTGAAGATACTGGTGTCAATTCCCAGTGTAAGAATAATTTAGGGGATAGATATTTACCTCCCTTCTTGTTTTCCATGTGCCATTAGTTATGTAATTAATGCTATCTGCCACAACGCAGACTCCAAAATCTTTTAACACATAAAGCTAAATGTTATCCAGTTTAATAGAGGCTCTTTTCCATTCAACAGCTAAAATATCCTGGTTTCTTCCATTTTGTCATGTTCACTTATCATCACATGACTTTAAAACTGGTTGTAACACAGGGAGAGAGTAGGACAAACACCAACTCTAAAGTGTTCTGAACAAGAAATGACACATCACTTCCATTTATATCTTCACATGCCAATACTCACTCAGATGTCACCAACCCAACTGTAAAGGAGGCTGGGAAATGTGAATAAGATCAATAACCTTGGTTAGCACTGTTAGTTTTTGCATGCAGTACTAAGTATGCTCTATCCTCACCCCAGGCTGGGTGCTTGACATTTCACTCTTTATTTTCCTTATTTATGCTTCATATAGTCTAAAATATCTCTATTTGGATGTATTTTCTCCCTTGTTAGGAAAGAAGACAACTATTTGTAGAAAGAAGGTGATATTTATTGAGACACCTTTAGTTTAAAAAAAAAAAACCCATGTGTTTCTTGGTGCTAGCATCATTTTTTATATTTTCTAGATTTTTGTTATTTCTTTTTATACAAGTGCCTTATTCAAAAGACTTGAGTCAAGAGGAATAGTATAATATAGTTATATATATATATACTTGTTATGAAAAATATACAAACTTAAAGTCACACAAGCAAATGATTAGATTATGTAAAATATATCATTATGTTTGCCTATTTAAAAGTTGAACAGATGATTAAAATTCTGGTCTGGTCATCAGGACAAAATTGAAAAATTTGCTTGTTCATAGCAAATGAAAAATACATTTTACTGTATATATTGAATTTCTATTGTTACTTTAACAAACTACCACAGATTTAATGGCTTAAAGTGATACAAATTTAGTTTCTTACAGTTCTAGAGGTAAGAATTCAAAAATGAATCTAATGGGGCTAAGATCAAGGTTTGGTAGGATGGGCTCTTTTTGGAAGTTCTCAGAAAAAATCCATTTCTTTCCTTTCCAATTTTTCTAAGTGCCTCTAGAATTATTTGACTCAACTCAGAGTTTCATCACCAATCTGTGCTTCTTCCTTTATGTCACCTTCTGTGTTCTGACCCTCAAACCAACTTTTTTATAAATACCCTTGTGAACACATTGTCTTCAACCAGTCAGTTCTGGATTACTCCCTCCCCCTCCCCCGCCAGTCTCGATATCCTTGATTTAATCATAATGACAAAGTTCCTTTGGTCATGTAAGATCACATATTTACAGTTTTCATGGATCAGAAAACATACATATTTGGAAAGCAATTAGCTTACATTACAGAACTATCTACCATGTTCCTTACATACTTTATATTGGTATCAAGAGCCCATACTTAATAATCAACTGGGTAAATATAGGGTTATAATCTGTATTTGTAATACAATAACTTTATTTTCATGAAATTAACTGATTAGTACAGTAACATAATCTTATAATTAGCAAAATATGAATTTTTTAATGACTACCCCATACAATAAATTGTATTGATCACCTGGAAAAAGTTGAGTAAATTTATAGAAAGTTCAAAGAACCTTAGATACAAGCTCTTTATCACTTCCCTACTGAGGTTCACTATTCAATCTTCTTTGATAGATTGTTGCAGCTAAACAACAGAAGTCCACAGGTAGAAGCAATTCCCTAAGGACTATATTTTAGGTGGCAACATATTAGAGGCAATAAAAATAACATAAAAAAATGAATTTTTCATTTAAATCATAAATACCTACATAATAGGTAATCCTTAAGCAAAGAAGTTTTCATAAAGTTATATAAAAACTCAATAAGGTAACACTTTCTTAATAGGACTGATTCTTTCCTGGACATCAATAAAATATTTCAGAACCTAACCCTGGTTTTCTTTTAAGTGTCATGTGCACTGATTTTTTTATGAGCTAATTGTTACTATTGTAGTGGTGTTGCTGTAAAACTACTCTGAAATCCTTTAACCAATGTAATGGAATTATAATGGCATTATAATGGGCTCCCCATAATTTTTTCTTACTATTGTAATGCTGTCATAATAGCATTGTAAGGGGTTCTCCATAAACATATACTGAAATCATTTTGCCACCATCATGACAGTGAAATGAGTCCCCATAGAGTTTATTTGAAATTGTTTTGCTCTTATAATGGCATTATTAATGCAGTCTTCATAGACTTACAGGGAAATTGTTTGACCATCATAATGTGGTCTTCATAGATGTACAATAAAATCGCTTACCAGTATAATGCGGTTTCCATTAACTTGCACTAAAATCATTTTCCTACCATATGGCCATATAATAGGGTGTCCATGAACTTGGACTACCAAAATTTGGTTTTCTTGATGGCATGATAGCAGCATTACTACAAAGATAGTTAAAGTAATGTTGATGCTCTGTTGTGTCATAAGCAAAGACTTTAAGTAATGCACATCTACTTTTCACACTTAAGTATCATGTGGTTTTTCCTTTAAAAGAATGTTCTGACCACAATATACTTTATAAACCAACAACAATCATATCTCAAATAACTAAATGAGAGAACCTTAGATTCTTGGGACAGAAAATCTTATCCCATATATCTTCTATGTACATTCTAAATGTTCTTAGTGTTCTTAGTAATTTAAATATTTTGTTTTCTCTCTCTCTTTTTTTTTTAATAATATGATACATCCCACTCTGATTACACACACACACAAAAGGATTCTATGGTCATAAAACCTCTCTTATACTATAATTTATAATTTTTTGATCATACTGGTATAGACTATAATCATTGCTCTTTGTCCCTGATATGAGCATATTGGAGTGCATATTTATATAGATTTTTTTTACACTCTTGACTCCTTTAATTAAAAAAAAAGGAACATAAAGAGAGAACTCACTGGCAAGGAATGGACATATTATAAAGATAGAGTAAATATGTGTAATAAATAGAATAAATTACATATTTACTGGATGCAGAGACCCAGTGTTAGTTATATTACCAGGATATAGAGCAGAGTGAAAGGTGTGATATTCAGGAAGTTTTATGTTTGTACAAGGTGCAATTAGTTTACCAGTAGTGCGACTTTGCAAGTAGCTTTTGGGGACATATCTACTATGAACAGTTTACCTGCCTGGATCATGTCAATCAATCCTTCTCTGAATTAACAATAGCATAGTGAAGATATAGGTAGGTAGGTAGGTAGACATCTGATTTCAGGAAGCATAACATGTTATGCTTGTATAATTATGGAACCTATTTCTGTTGCTATTAAAATCCTACTGTGCTCTTGGTCTCATTTCCTTTAGGAATGGCCCTGCATTCTCATATAAGGAAACACACCTGTGTTATCAGGTATGCAATAGATGGGGACAATAGCACATAATTTAGCTAGAACTTAGATTAATAATAAAAAAAAGCAAGAGGTTGTCTTATGAAAGTCACCAGTCACATATTTTTCTTGAGTTAAAGAGAAAGTTGTCTTAGAGGAGTTCCCTTTTTGTCTCTAGATTGTCTATCTGAGTTCAACTCTTCATTTATAAGTTAAAGACAACTATGTATATTTCCCTTAAAAAATATAGAGCAAGATGCCCTTTTTACATAAGAATTGTCCCTCAGAATATGTATTTAATACATAGTATTGATCACTGAAAAGGAGGTAGAAAAAATCTATAAGGGTCAAGAAACCTTTTAGAAACAAAAAGATGAAGACCTCCACCACTTCCCATTTGAGGGTCAATTCTAGTACCTCTGATGGATTGTGATGGTGAAAAAACATAGGTTCCCAGGTAAAAGAGATTACCCAGAGACCTCTCAGTGAGTTCATATTGCATGAAGTACTCAATGAGGTGACTGAGTTTGTTGTTAAGATATATTTGGTTATGGGTTTGTGGACAAAGACAGTGGAGTTAAAGTTAGTAGCATCTCTCAGTGTGTGTGTCTTTTAGACAATGATTTTTTATTATTAAATTGTATTAAAATAAAAATAGCATTGTATCAGTGATTTTTCTGTGTGCCTTACAGAGACCCTCTCAAAATAAGTTGAACAAAGTCACACAGCCATAAAGTGTGAGCTATGTATGCCACAGATAGTTTGACTTTGGTGTGTACCTATTTTTGCACTACAACATTCTGAGATTGCATATTTAGTGCATCTTCTCTTTTACATGTTGGCACGGTGGTATCATATTTCCAGGGCTGATATCCAAGATGGTAGGAAAGATTTGAAAACTGAGCATTATGATTACAGTGACATATCTGAGAAAAAGAAAAGTGACATATCTCAGAAAGATCTGAGAAAAAAAAAAAAAGAAAGAAATCTCCTGCCTCTTAGACCCTAAGAATGTATTGTCAGGTCAGTAATGACATCATCAAAACAGCAGATGAGTTGAGCATCCTGTTAGTCTGCAAGTTTCAAGTTTCTACAACAACTGATGTGATAGGAAAAAAAAAAAAAAACAACTGATGGCAACAGAAATTTGGGAACTTTTTTCCATTGTGGTGACTGGATTATCTAATACTTTCCTAAAAATATGAAGCAGAACTGGTCCCCTTGGAATGAGAAAGTCTCCAGAGTTCTTGAAATATTCAGGGATTTGAAAAAGTCCCAAGAGAGATACTTGAGTTCCTGCTAATGGGTATATGAAGACTCTAGAGATTAATTTGAATACTAAAAATAGAAATAATCTCATTTATATGACAAGTTCACGAAACAGGTCATTTTGCATATTCTACAAAGACCTCTGGATTAACATAATATACCAGCCAGATTTCATAAAATAAAACTGCAACCAATGATTATCTTAGAAATACTTAATGAAAGCCACTGACTTACTGTTGCAGTTGGGTTACAGACTTATGGATAAAATAGAAAAACAAATCACAATGGTTAGAGCATGATAGCAAAAAAATCATAAGTCAAAAAATAACTGCCTAAATTATAATATGGGATCACATAATTGACATTTAAAATGGCAAGAACAAACATTTGTGATTCTTAGTATTCTGTCGTTCTGCTTCTGGAAAAAAGATTGACATCAGCACTAAAAATATCATTTTTTCAGGACTAACAAGAGGTCTTATAGGTCAGTAGAAAAAACATTCAACTAACAATCAGACAGAGTTATAATAAACTATACTTCATAGGATTGTTGTGAGAATTAAATAACTTACCTATAGCATTTAGCATAGCATTTGACACAAGTTAAGCATACCACAGATGTACTAACTCACTTTTTATTGTGTTATTCTTTATATTAGCCATAAACTACTTGTAGACAAGTCACTTACTTTTTTTTGGGCCTTAACTGACTTAATTTCAAGAGAAAAGAGTCAAGTTAGAAGATTTTTCAGGACTTGTTATATTTGGGTTGTTTGAATGAAAATATATGCTGGATGAAATCTGCCAGCATTATTTTTTAAAAATTTCTCTAAAATAACTCAAAATTATTTAAGCACAAATAGAACTGTTATGAAAATTTTATGGAAAATTAGCTTTGAGTTATTTAGGTCTGTTGCAAAAGGGCATTTAGAGTGACCTACAAGGCAGCAGTCAATGTTGAAGACTCAGTGATTAAAGGATTATTGTGAACCATAAGAAGAAAAAGGAAAAAAAATGCAACAGTTGGTATCTCAATGGCAATACTTACTGCCGAATACTGGCTGATCATGAAACAGGTTACTCAGTAACCTCTCTATGAACCCAGAGTACCAATAATGTCAGCAGAATCCCCTTTAGATAAAAACGTATTTATGGCTAGTAGTGCCAGTTATATGACGAGTTGTGGGACATCAGAACTCTTTAACAGGAAGTCTTTTGAGCTATTTTGAAAACAAGAGGAAATAGTTTGTCAGTCAACAAGATTTACTGAGATTATGTGACAAAAGAGCTGTCAAAGTTGTATAAAAGAGCAAAAGCTAAACTTCGTAAAATCAAATATCCAGACAAACATCAAGTAAGTTGAGTTCAATGGAAATTTGAAAACTAGAGCTATTTCCAATGGCTATAAAAGACAAAACTTGAGACATAATGAGGAATAGCACAGCCTTTGACTCTGACAACTACCAGTGTTTTCTGACTGATACAGTTTTTTTCTGATTTAGTATAACCTCTCTTGGGGAGGGGAAGTCCCCCATTTCCCTCTAAGTTCTAGAATCCCAAATAATCAATTTAACATTAGACATAAAAAGGAGGAGAAAAAAACAAACAAACAAAAGTATTTAGGAACATGTAAACCTCCTATTTACATGGCAGTTTGAGACCCAATAAAACCTGAGTAACTTGATCTAATTGTTTCAGCTACTTCCTTGGATAACTTCTTCAGTTAAAGACAAAGGATGTTGGTGGGGAAAGAAAATTCAGTTGTGGAAGGTATACAGGAAAAGCACAGTAAACTAAATTATAATGGTTATGTAAATTTAAGTTGTTGCTTCTCTGTGTGACCAGCTATCTAACTTAGTTACAGTTCTCTGCTAGTAGTAACTTGCTACCTTCTCAATTGATGAGTTTAAAAAAAAAAAAAAGATTTGGCCCCATGCAGCCAGGAAAACCTCCCTACAATGCAGGCTATCTTTAATCCTTGTAAATGTCTCTCACCAAAGGATACCTCCAGTATTTTCAGAGCCCATTCTGTGAAATAGTCATTATGCCAAAGAAACTTATTTTGGGGTGCAAATTTTGCTCTCTTACACCTCTCTATTCTGATGAGAAAGCCTTTAATAAAAGTGAAATGAGGAAATAATGTATTGGCTTTTTTGCAGAATTGAAAGGTTAGGCTTTGTTCATCAACTCTAAAAGGTGACTTGAGACCTCTGGACATATTCTTCTTCTTTTTGAGGTGTCTAAGAAAACTATGAAATATGAAAAGGAGGAGGTGAAGGCAATAGTGAGGAAAAGTCTTTTAGTTCAACTGTTAAAATATCCTGGACTAGCTCTTGTTAGGTGAATAGTAAGGAACCACTGAAGGAAGTTCACACCGGATGTCATTAAGGGCTTTATCCCATCTCCATGCTGACGAGATCTCATGCACCAAGGATTACAACTCCCAACATGTCATAAATCTAATTTCTGAACAGAGTGCTACTGGGAACTAGGAACAGAATTAAATACTTTGTTTAAAAACTAAGCACGTTTTCTTTTGCTTTCTTGCTTTTTCTGCTGTAACTTGTACTCTGGTGGTGTTATTACAAATACATCTCTGAAAAGAGGTGGTGCTATTTTTCCACCCCCTCCCCCAGTTACAAGTAGCCACCTTGGGTTACAGGTCCCAGTGTGCCATCAACTGGACTTCCTGACTGGGGAGCTGCTATGGACCAGGGTAGGACTGAATGGCAAGGTGAACTGGGACCTTATCTAGCTTCACAGGTTTGCAGTGCACCCAAAGACTTGCCAGAGCTTGAAAGAGACAGATGGGTGAGAGAGATGAGAAGACTACCCTCCTCTAACTTAACAGAAATAATGACAGCCATTGTCCTGACTTTGTGGTGGACTATTTGGTTTGTTTTGAATTCTGAATCTCTTTTAACATCTTCCTTACCCCTTTCACATCATTCATTGTTAGAAGGTACCTCAGACTAATAGAAAACTTTTGAGGCCTCAGGAGCCCTGCTTAGGCTAAGCATTTATCCATGAAAGGATGGGTAATCTTGGGTATTTTATTGGCTAAATTCTATTAGGACTATCCTTTCTTCTCACCTCTCTCTATGTCCATTGATTATGTTAGATACCTATTACTCTAAGAGTCTGCTTCCTTTGCCTTTGTGTGGTAGATAGAGGAATCCCTCTTAGAGTGTGCATCCCTTAAAAGTTTGGAGTCTGTGTATCTCTCAGTATCTCTCAGCTTAGACAGCATTGCTGGTAGGAAGTATCAAATAATCAGTCTTTGCTCTCTCTCTCTCTCTGTCCCTTCTTTTCTCATTCCTCTTGTAAATAAACCCTTGTTGAATAAATTTACCTCTATGTACCTGCTTTGGGGTCTTATCCCTCTTGCACGGGTGAGATTTCTCAATCTGGCCACCCCCATTTTACCCTGAGGTTACCCTGTAATATTATCCTATTTATTGTGTTGTTGTTGTTCTTTACTATTGTTACAAGATAGCCCAAAGGGGAAATGGACTGAACTTAGTGTACATTTTCACCTGTGCACTTAAGAACTCAGGACACAACTCAAGAACAGGAGCACTGAGAGAAGCTAGTAAAAGTCTTATTTACAAGGGAAATGAGAAGAGGGAGAACAGAAAGAGAGAGATTAATTGCTCAATACTGATAGTGGTGTCTGAGCTGAGACCCCAGACTACGCGGAAAGCAGAACAACTAAGAGATGCAAGCCCACATGTGTTAGGTTCTATACCAAGCATGACTACTTAACTCTACTCTTAGTTCCCAGCAAACTCCATTCAAGAAGTCAAGAGTCATGGTATGATAGGAGTTGTAGTCTACTTTGCCTGAGAACTCTTTCCTGTGGGGTTGGGGTGGAGTCCATAAAACAGCATAGAGGCATAGAGTGGAGTTTCTTCAGGACATCCAGTTCCTCCAGCACTATTATGCAGTGAGCCATCTTAGTTTCCTCTCTCTATACTAAAGCTGTGGCTCAAAACAAAAATTCACTAACAATATTGCCTTTTCTCTCACTCTGACTAATCTGCTCTTTTCCTTAATCACTTCTTTTATTCATCTCAAATATTCTTATTGATCTCAGGATTTAAGTTGTCTGCACAGAAGGAACAATGATGAAAGATTATGGAATATTTTAAAAAATGACATTATAGCCTTTCAATGGGTTTTACAACTCACAGTTCATAGTATGAATATTTTTTGCTACTGTGGCATAAAAAAATAGTTATCTACTTAACATCTAATAAGTAACACTAATTGTTTAAGCTCTACTCTTTAATTAAAAATATTTTACTCTTATGTTCAATAATAGAATAAACAATTCATATTTTTAAATGTTTTTCAGAATAAATTCTGTTAACAAATAAAAACAGGGTTAAAATGGAATCATTCATGCTGGACCCCACAAATTTTTAATACATAATCTGGCTGGAGTTCCAGCCTCTCCCCAAAATGCAATTTTAAACCAATCAATCTAGAGTTTCCTGGTCAGCACTACTGAGATAATTAGCATAATAGATCCCCCTGCCTTTCCCTAAGGGAAGGTGACTTTGGCTAAAATAATCTTTCTTTTCTTTTTCTAGTTACACCACCCCACTTTCTTTCTGTCTATAAAAACCTTCCATTTTGTATAACTCCTTGTAGTACAGATGCTACTGAGATGAGATGCTACTGAGATTATGAAGCATATTATTTTTTTATTAATATAAAATATTTTAAAATTTACATATACTTGCCATCAATTGTAATCCTCATGTATTCCCCATCACCATCTCACCAGTACACCATCACCTCAGTCCCTCGTGCTCCCATCTTCCCTCAACCCTCCTTCTCCCCTCCCTACCAGGTGTCCCCAGTCTGTCCTTGTCTCCTCATTTTTGGTTTCTGTGTCTTTATTGCTGTTATTGTTATTATTGTTGTTCTTACTCC
>JAGFMF010011381.1:1323891-1342600 GCA_019455555.1 Galemys pyrenaicus
AGGTGGTATCTCATAGTGGTTTTGATTTGCATTTCTCTGATGACAAGAGAAGTTGAGCATTTTTTCATATGCCTGTTGGTCATTTGTATGTCCTCTTTGCAGAATTGCCTTTTTAGCTCTTTTGCTCATTTTTTGACTGGGTTATTTTGTTTCTGTGAAGCATATTAATAAAGCAAATTATATCTCTAAATAAATTTTATTTTAAAAATAATTTCATAGACAACATATTAATTGTGGTATAAATATATACAATAAGAGTGTGGATAGCTCAATTGATCCACATATTTTGTGTGTGTGTGTGTATGTATATTTGAATTATGGTTAAATGGAAACATACTATGATACTGTGATTTAAGAGAAATATATGGGGCCTCCCTGGTGGCGTAATGGGTTAAGCAACGCACTGTAAGGCAAACTACAGCCACTGCAACGGAAGGTGGATCTCTGCCCCCAGCTGGGGAGGTGACCCACATAGCACAGCAGAGCTCTCCTGCCTCGCCCACTGCTCCCCTCAGCAGTGTGCTTCAGTTAATGTCTGTTCTGTTCCCTGCTAAGAGGAGCAGCAAGCAAGACTGGAGAGAGCTGCTGCACCATGTGGGTTAGCTCCCAGGCCAGAGATCAAACCCCTGCTGTGCCTTAACCCCTTGTGTCATGAGGGAGGCCCCCAGTGGTCTATATTCTTATGTGCATTGAATATGAATTTCCAAGACACATGATATTAAATAAACTAATAAATGAAATTTTGTGTTTACACAGAATATGTTATTATCTTCCTTAGGAAATATGGTATATACTCATTCATAAAAAAGCACCAACATTTTACTACATTCAATTAATTGGGAGTTAAGAAGTGGATTTTAATTCTTACTCTGCTAGCAACTAATAGGGTGATCTTTGACAATTCATTTTACTTATTTGGCTCTTGGGTGACTCACCTAATAAAGTAAGGGTTCAATTGTATTGCTACAAGGTTGCTTCTATTTCTAACATACATAGTTTAATAAATATTTTACCCTCTGTCCTAGTCTGAACGTCTAGTCAGGGAGGAATCTGAACTTTGTGGGGCGATATAAAAGGAGATTCTGATCTCAAAAGTGCTGTCCTCACCTGCAGTGGTTTCATTTATGTTCAAATCAATAAAACAATATATTCAATGCATACAATCACAATATGATTTTATTAGGGATCCACATTATAGCAATATAAACATACAATTCAGTTGGCAATAAAAGTGGGAAGTATGTGAACCACCTGACAGTGAAGCAATAACTTTGGGTCCAGAGCATCCTTGGTGGCATTAACCTTGGAAAGAAGGAGTGCTGCTTTCTCTGGTCAAAGTCTTCAGCTACTTCCACCAAGATATATAGAAGACATCTGCAGATTCAAAGGTTTCATTGTGTCTTAATTTGGCTCAAATACTTACACTGTGTAGTGGCCAGGAGGATGGCACAGGAGCAAGGTTTGGGATGGTTCTGAGAAGATGGGTCAAGGAAAGGGAGTCTTGGAGCCCTTGGTGGCTTTTCATGCTTTTATTGTTCTCATGTACATTAGAGGTGGCATCAGGTACATGGCAGGCATGGGTCCTGGGGGCCTGGGAGGCTGGCAGGCCTCCCAGCCC
The DNA here is from genome assembly GCA_019455555.1 of Galemys pyrenaicus. Classification (NCBI taxonomy): domain Eukaryota; kingdom Metazoa; phylum Chordata; class Mammalia; order Eulipotyphla; family Talpidae; genus Galemys; species Galemys pyrenaicus. The sequence goes on from JAGFMF010011381.1 coordinate 1,325,510, forward strand.
CCCCGGTGCATCTCACCCTTTCAGCTGCTTTGCTACTGCTCTGCCGCTGCTCGTCAGTACTATCGGTCCTGTTGGTCCTCATGACGCCACCCATTTAAGCCCGTGTCCAATTCAGGAGCGCCCACTTGTGCATGCCCACCCTGAAATGCTCACAGCACTACAGGTGTCCATCATCACAGTGGTGGGAGGGTGAAAAGACCTGATTTCTCTAACCCTACATTCTGCTTTGCAGAAGTGTACTATCAGAAACACCTGTTGCTTTTAATTTGCACACAGGTTTTAATCTACTCTGGCCGCTTCTGCAACTGTTTATCAGTCTCCGTAAACAAGTATTATTTTTCTTTAATTGATAATCTCACTTGTTTCCATCTCTGCATCAGTCAGGGTTATTGCAATATCAATACATATAACAGGAGAAAGATGTTTAGACAAAATAAGCTCATTCAGATTTATGATTTCTTTGAATTCATTTAGATCTTTAATCCTTTTCCTTAGAAGAAGCTGGGAGTCTAATGATCTAAGTTACTACTTATCCTGTGCAGGATTTTTTTCATATAGGAATCCCAAAGAAATTCTTTCTTAGTTCTTTTGGCAAAAAGGACTTTGTTCAAGGGCCACCAGCTTTCTCTCATTTGTGCTGACACAACTCTCCTGTCAGATCTAAATCTTACAAAGGGTTGTGCTCTCACCAATGTAAATGACTTCCCATCTGCTTCAGGGAAATCCCATAGCTCAGAAGTGTTGGAGCATATCATGTAAACACAATAACAAAAATAATTTTTGCTACATGTAGGTAGGGCAGTTGTGATAGAAATTAATTTCTTAAAGTCTCCACTTACCTCTGTATTTGACTAGAACTACACAGAGAAATACCCTTTTTCCTTTTAGTCTAAACCTAAACCTTGGCAATTAATGAGCTAAACCATATATTTTGTTTTGCTGTTAAAATTTTCTCGATTATACATATATTTTACCTTTGAAGACTAGTAGTGATAAAATCCCAAGTATAATATCAGACTCATACAAACTGTTAACTCTTGAAAACCATAAGATTTCTAGTTAAGATGATAAAGTCACTTTTTTCATGAAAATGAACCTAATCTATCATTGATCGATGAACATTGTAAACATCAAAAACCTAAGCCAGGCATCCTGGATATTCCTGAGAATACAATAGTGAAAAGATCTTTCATGGAACTTAGAATATTTGTATATTATTGAGTCACAAAGGAAATCACCACAAACCCCTTTGGGTTCTTCTAGGCTGACAAATAATCAGAACCCCAGACAAAATGATAATAGGAAAAAAACATATAAAAGTTTAACAATAACATGGATACTTACTCTATAGACCATGTGGATTTCGAGGTCATCTTATAGCTTACCTAAGATAAAGTTTTTGAGGGAATTAAGGGTGAGTGCAGTTATAAAGTTTATCCTGGGAAACAAAAATATGTAGACATAAATTGCATCTTCTCCAGAGAAAAGATATAAGATTAGATCTTCTAGGTCCTGGTAGAAAGAATTTTATACTTTAAATATCAATAACTACTTCCATCCAAACTTCAGAGCCCCTTTAATTAAATAATCCTCTTGCCATAAAGAATATTTTGGGGGACAACATTTTTCTCAGTATAATTGTATTAAGTTCTGAATTTCAGGTTTTATACATTCAAGATCTTGAAGTAGGTGACGTAAGGAGAAATTAGTTTCAAAAATAACTAGACATTCATATGAGCTCTCGACTTATGGATGGAAACATCAATTCCAAGCATTATTTCATGTATATGTATATGTATATGATGTATATGTATATTCATATATATGTGCTTGGAACTAATTACACACACAGACACACAACTCTATTTGATTTAACTGGCATTTTTCTAGACCCTAAGAAATGAACAATAAATAAGAGACATGTGTGTTTTCCTCTAGAGTTCTGATCCACTACTAGATTCTTAGAAAAGTCTATGTTTGTGAGCTACAAGCCTAAACCATTACAGTTTTAATCTTAAATTAAATTCTCTTGCTCAGATGTATCCTCCTCCCAGGGTATTCTTTCCCTTTTTACTATAAATAAGTACGTATGTTTATACTTGATAGTATTCAGTTTGTCAAGAGTGTATACAGCTATTAAGTTTTCATATTAGTTACAACCTGTTCCTACATATTCCATGCAAACTTATACATGGTATGTTTAGACTGCTAGATTTATAGTCAGAAAACTATAGTTTGTGTGACTAAGCTTCTTGATTCCTAAGTGAGCTTGGTCAGTTTATTTCTAATCTCAAAGCTTGAATAATCTCATCTGTAAAATGGATAGTAATTCCCCTCATATGCTGAATCAAACTTTTTAAAAGGAAATAGGACTGCACGAAAGATTTAGTACAGTTATTTTAATTATGTAGATTAAGCAGCTTTCCACTGGGTAAAAGGAGTTAGTACTACAGTTACTGTTCATTATGGTGGCAAATGACAAATGCTGGAATAACAATGAAGAGTGCTGCCTGCTCACAACCCCTTGGATACCATAACCTCCTTCAGCTTCTGTAAGTCATCATTTGTTCAAAACACTACTTGCCAGACATCAGATGTAATAATATCTGGAAAGATGACATTTATGCAAGCAGTAATACACCTTCTTTCATAGAGGGAAAGCTCTCCCATACACATGCTTCATTCCAACATCACATATTCCCTTTCCCTATGGGTCAGTTACCCCATTTCACTTAGCCATTTAGCCTGGATGAGCTAAATGATATCACTCAGGCACAAATGACAATTAGATGACAGAACTGGAATTAGAACCCATTAAATGCCTTTACTTCCAGGTCTGTTCTCATGTCATTGAACAAGGCTCATATTCCATTTCAGCTCAGATTTCGTATTTACAGTTTTTTGTTGCCTGAAATTTCACAGGTTAGAATTATAACCCCTTAAAACCAGTTTAAATAACTGTAGTACTCTTACCTCAGTGCACTTTTATTTTTGCTTAATCTATTCATCAAGACCTTTGACTGCTAACAGGAGATAGGCAGAGACCAAGAACTTTCACAACAGTTCCAGACATTTGATTATTCATTGGAAGTGGTATTATTTCATGAAAGCAAAATAGAAAACCAGAATGATCATAATTTACTAATTGGGCTGCTCTAATCTGAGCATGAAAGGAATAAATACATTTATTTAATATATATAAATAATATACATGTTTATATATATAAATAATATATGTTTTATACATATACAAACAAACAAACATACATGCCTGGGCTACAAAAATAAAAATACAGAATCTATTTTGTAAATCTGTATTTTCCCTATAAGAAATTTTATTTTCTCCTTTGCACATAACACTACTTACAAGGGACTTATCACAAAGATCCACAAAGAACTACCCAGACTGAACAAAAACAAAGTAAACAATCCAGTCAAAAAATGGCAAAAGAGCCCAAAGGCAATTCTGCAAAGAGGAAATGAAAATGGCCAACAGGCATATGAAAAAATGCTCAACTTCTCTTGTCATCAGAGAAATGCAAATCAAAACCACTATGAGATACCACCTCACCCCAGTGAGAATGGCACATTTCAAAAAAAGTAGCAACAACAAATGTTTGGCAAGGATGTGGAGAAAAAGGAACTCTCTTACACTGCTGGTGGGAATGCAAGCTGGTCCAACCATCATGGAAAGCAGTATGGCGGTCCCTCAATCTACTAAGAATGGAACTTCCATATGATCCAGCAATCCCACTCCTAGGAATATACACAAAAGACACAAGAACACTGATTCAAAAGAATACCTGCACCCCTATGTTTATAGCAGCACTCTTTACAATAGCTAAGACCTGGAAACAACCTAAAAGCCCCCAAACAGATGACTGATCAGAAAGATGTGGTACATATACACGATGGAATACTATTCGGCAATCAAAGAAGATAAACTAGACTCATTCATAGGAACATGGATGGATCTGGAGGGGATTATGTTCAGCGAAGTAAGTCAGAAGGCAAAAGAAAAATACCGGATGGTTTCCCCCCTAGGAGGAATATAAGGGAAACAAATAAGTATCAAGGAAAATAATAACAATAATAAAAATAATAATAAAAACTCAGCAAAAACAAGACAAAGACAAATTGGGGACACTGGTGGGGAGGGGAGAGGGAGAGGATTGAGGACAGATAAGAGCAAAGGGACTGAGGTGATGGTGCACTGGTGAAATGGTGATGGGGATTACAATTGATGTCAAATATATATAAATAAATAAGGAAAGAAAAAATCTATACCATCCTATGTTAATTAGGACACAATTACTTTGCATACAATAGCAAATACAAAAATAGTTACAATCAAAGACACCACAGTATTCTTTCAAACAAAAGAAGTTCATAGGTAGGTGTTCTAGCTGTGATAATTGGCATCATGGAACCAAAAGATAATCTTTCTTTTTCTCTTTTTCTGTTCCATTATCCTTAATATGTGATTTTCATCCTTTACATTACCTCATGATCCAAAGTGGCTGCTAGAGCTCATGTTGTTATTCATGGAAGCAGGAATAAATAAGGTGGGAAGGGGTGTGCACACACTGCCTGTCTTCTTTCTAAAGGAATTCTGAAAATTCCACACAGTATCTTTTGCTTATGTCACTTTGGCTAGATTTTATTCTCAGGACCACCATTAGTTCCATGGAGATAAAAACTCCTATTTTGGTTGCTTTAGTTTATTCCGTTTCATTTTTATTTATTTTAAGATTTTTTAATTTATGCATACAAGAGCTGGGGTGTAGCCCAGAGGTGCAGTGGGGTGGGGGTGGAGGTGTAGAAGATGCACCAGAGGATTCAGGGGAGCCGAACAGGCAGATTGACTGAAATACAATGCTGGGTGGAACAGCAGGTGATACAGGAGAGGTCTGCTGCACAATGTGGGTCAGCTCCCTGTAAGGGGATTGAACTATTGCTGCAGTGTCTGGTGATAGCTTGATAGTGCTGAGACTCAACCCCTGGTGCTACCAGGAGACTCTGTCTTGTTTTATTTTTAAACTGGTTATGTTAATTCTTCTACTATTACAAAGTTTCACACAGTAAGCAAGAACGGAGAATAGTTACTGGATTTAATATTGTGTCTCTCACCTTATTTAAACCAGGCATAGTATGATTATCAAATATGAACATTATTTAAGCACTAAACATGAATACACTTCCAAATAATTCACATGGAAGATTAGTTCACATAAATTAACAATATTAAATAAGAACTATAAGGATGTATTAAAATGCATTTCTGTATTATTGTTAAAAAAAAGCAATGCATGTGTGTTATAAAAAATGTAGAAATATGAAGAAAAAGGTTAATAATATTTGTGTTTCTCCCACCTCTCAGAAACCAAAATTGGAAGTTTATGTGTACTTTTCTAACCTTGATCCAGGACTATAAAAATATATACATGTTGTTGTTAGTAATCAAATTAATTTATACTACATAAATTATATTATTTAAAATTGGCTTTACATTTAATCTAAGGTATCTATACATACATACATATATATGTAAGTGTCCTCATTCTTTTTACTAGTGGCTTAAAAATCAAGATTATTGACATGCCATAACTATTAAAAAAATACCTTTACTGATTAACATATTCAAAAGGGCAGCAAAACCATCTTGATGAAGTACTGGCAGCTACAAAACAGCTAAAAGAGACTGAACAGCTGAGATAAAGTTAGAGGTTTTAGGGTCGTGCACATAAAGCGAGTTACCGTGGCTAACTAAGGACACAGAGCATGCTCAGAGTGTGACTGCAGCATTTTCAGGACAGAGGGGCACTTATTAGCATAGCGTCTTATCCCACAAAATCCCTAAAGATGCCATTTATGCCATCTGGCTTTGTTGTTCCTCTCAATCAGCAGCTTTAGACATTTCTACTATTCATTTTTTTTTCTCTTTTCAAAACATCTCTCCAATCAAATCACCATCTAATTTCTAAATTCTGGGGGGAAAAGTTGTAAAAAATTAAAAACTTTGCCCTTAAACCACTGTTTCTGGTTATTAGTTCACCTGTTAATAACAATTCTTTCTGTTTCAAATTTTAGAATTTTTATTCTTTTCATCTTTCACACTAGTCTTTTTTTTTGTCTGCCCTCTTATCCCTTTCCCTTCTTTTTTCCATAATGCCCATCTCTTTGATGCTTTTTAGAAATTTATTTCTTGAAACACATACACACCACCATATATGGTCTCATCTTGAATTGACATACATATTTAAAACTTAAAATAGAAGAGAGTTGTGTTAGGGTTGGAAACGCCAGCTTTTCTGCTCCTCACAAAATTTGAGCTTCATGTCATGAACTGCTTTCCTTCCCAACTTTTTCCATGTTGAGAGCTGAGTATCCATCCTGACACATGAAATGAAAGAAAATAAAATAGCAAAAGCCAGCTCTTTGAAGGGACCAAAGAAACATTTGTTACAGAAAGACGAATATGATCCAGAAAGAACTACTGAGGTACTCAGGTTCTTTCAGCTAATACACCATAGAGGGAGTCTTTCCTCCCTTTCTATTTTGTGAAGCCACACTAGGTAAACAGGACAGCAATGAGGATATTCATTGAGAATATTTCATTCTTTAATCTACCTACTTCTGGGTATCCTCATTTTACAGTGAGGTTAATTAGGGACATCTAGAAGTGGAGAACTTGTTCTGAGAACATTTAACAGAAACTAAAAGTTTTCCTTGGTCTTTCATATCACGTTTACTAAGAAATGTGATCTATACTTATGCAACAATGTCACAATATTAATAAAATTATAGATCTCAGAGAATTTCATATATGGAAATAATTTATGTGCAAGGCAACCCAGGAGATAAAGCTTTTGCTCCAAGTTATGTTATTGTTGGCAAAGTCAAAGTCAGAGCCAAGTACCTGCCCACTGTGCAAGTTCCCTTCACTCTGCTCTTGGTGCCAGGTTTGATATGTTGTACTAATAGACATAGATAAACCCTCCATTTCTAAGAAAATAAAATATTACTTAACAATTTATGGGCTACTGATTACTAATCAAACACCATGGTGCAAAACGTTATGCTTACGTCTACTCCATGGAAGTTTGTCCAGGGACATTTTGACATTATGTCAGTCTCCTTGGTGGCATGGTGGATAAGTCAGAGGGTCTTTGTCCTTAGGAAATTTACATCTTTTGCATCTGTTGTGTGTGTATGTATGTCTGTGTGTTGGCAGATGGGAAAGATGGGGAATGAAAGAACAATAAGTAAACATATATAATACTACATCTGATAATATTTTATACTAAATAAATATCAGCAGTATGATAAAAAACAGTGTGGAAGACAGAAGAGAGCTACATTATAGTATGTTGTCTAGCCCTAACATCAAATCTAAAAAACAGGCATTAATACTATCCTTCGTACTAAGTTAAAGAAATCAAGGCTCAGAGAATTAACTTCCTGTAGTTCACAATGTTAGGTGAGTAGGCGCTTCTCCTAAGGCAGATCTGCTTTATTCCAGAGTTATGTCCTAGTCAGTATGCTCACTATACCCACTATGCCTCTAAATGAGAATAGCATGGAAAAAGTACTTGCTGGGGAAGAGAACTTGGGGTGCTTCGATGTTGGGTGTGGCAACATTCATCTAAAGTGTGAACATATACTTCTAAATAATATACAGTGCTGTAAATCAGTGTTACTCAATAAAAAATATTTGCTTGAATTTGTATTCAAAGCATGGATCATTAAGTGAGAAAATACAATGGAAAAGTGCTGATGATGAGGATCTGAACTGTTGAGCTGAGTTGCTTAATGAGGTTAAGGTTCATGGCATCGGAACTTGAGTTATTTCATCTTAAGATTGGCGGAAAAGAGACCAAATAGAAATCCATTATTGGATTCATCTGGTTCCTATTTTCAAGGATCAAAGAATCAGCTAATAGGTACACAATTCTTGAAGCCACACTGTTCAAAGCAAGGTCAGCAGCTAATAAAGACATCTACTGTTTAATCATGGATCAGACCACTTGACTTTGCTTGTATCAACTGATATCAGCCATTATTGGCAGAGAACCAGCAGAGTACTCACTACAGCATGAAATAAGAGAGGTTTGGGGATCTGTTAATTGCATCTTGTCTCAGCTGTAGGAGGTATACTACTCCAAAATCAGTCCCTTCCAATAATTCTAGGTTGCAGCTGGTATGGTGAACTCTGGGTTGTTTTCACCCAATGAAAGAGTCTAAATTTATCACAGAATCACAGGACTGGCAAGACCTTGAGAGGTCAGGGGAGGCTTTCAGGCAAGACTGCACTAAGTGAATGTATCTAATCCTATTTTAAGCCATCTCCAGAGGGGAGATTCCATGATTCCTCTTGAAAACCAATACCAGTATTAAGCAACCTTTTCTGTTGCTAGTCTAATATCCTTAGTGATTTATTTTAAGTTCATCGTTCACAAGGTTCATGATGCTAGCTTATGTGATCTCTATTTTCTCTTGTCATTTAAAAAAAGGTATTGTTGAAACACCTATACTTGAATAGAGGATTAATGATGTATTATTGTTGTTTAATGAGATATTACTGTTTAATGGGATAGTGAGACTATTAGCTTGATATGCCTGAATTGGACACCTTGTATATGTTAGCTTTAAGAATTCCAAAGCAATAAAATGCCTTTGAAGGACTTGCTACCTAGCTCTCACTTGCCCCCTGGCATCCTGTTCCTCCAGGCACACTGCCATTTTATAGCTCTTGAACAAACTTACCCAGCATGTTTCTTACAGAGCTTTCTCATTTGCTGTTTGACCCTGTTGCTGTCAGCCTGCCCTATGTGTTCTTCTAGTACAGGGCTTCTCCTCATTATGATCAGAGCCATCCCTGAACACCTGTTTCAAGTTTCCTCAGAACAGATATCAGTCTCTCAAACTATCTTATTTATTCTCTAATTGGTGCATTTTTGCTTCCCTCCTTCCACAATCCAATGTAAAAACTTTATGATTGCGTTTCTCATCTAATCTTTCCTTTCACCATGTGTAGGGTCAGAGAATGATCAGGTATTTCCACCCTCCCACCACTGATGATGGACACCTGCGGTGCTGCGAGCATTCCAGGGTGGGCATGCGCAAGTGGGCGCACCTGAGTTGGGACACGGGCTTAAATGGGCAGCGTCAGGAGGACGCCAACTGACCGACAGAACCAAGAGAACCGACAGGCCAGACAGCAGCAGCAGCAGAGAGAGGAAAAAGCAGCCAAGAAGGTGAGATACGCTGGGGGCTGGGAGTCCTGCCAGCCTCCCAGCCCCCCGGCACCCATGCCTGCCATGTACCTGGCCATCTCTACTAATAAAAGTATGAAAAGCCACCGAGGACTCCAAAGACACCTTCCTTGACCCATCTGCCCAGAACCATCCCGAACCTTGCTCCTGTGCCGCCCCTTCCTGGCTGCTACACCATGTAATTCTAGTGTTTAAAATAGGCACATGGTGGGCATTCCATGAATGCTTGCTAAACTACCCATGAAGACCTATTTGAGTAGCAATAGAGCAGTGCAAAATATTTAATAAGTGTCTATGTCCTCCTAGAATCTCCATAGTGGTATGTACTGAGAAGGTATGTGGGTGTTTATGTGGCCTTGATATCAGACCATGGGATTTCAAGTCTATATCCGTCATTTACCAATTGTGAAACGTTTGGCAAGTGACTTCAAATATCTGAGTTTTAGTTCTGTGATGTGTGAGATGGTAACAACAGCATTTATTAGGATGAATGGTTTATTATACAAAAATGTGTTATTTTACATATAAAATAGAGTATTGTAGTGTGTAATGAACTATTAGTACATATTAAACTAATAGTTTACCATGTAGCACATAATGAACTATTAGTTGTTTCTTTTAACAATATACATTGAACATCTACTATGTGTCAACACTGATCTAGTTGCTGAGAGAATATACAGAAGTGACCAATTCATAAAAAAGTTTCTGCCCTCCAACTTTATACCTCCAACTTTACATGTTTTCATAATTATTCTAAAAAATTGCCTTCTGAATTCAACCTACTTGGGAATTAAGTTTTAATTCCAGTGTGCTTATATAGTCTATTCAGGTAATAATACATATCTAACAAGTGTCTATTATGTGTCCAAGCATAACATTCCAGTTAATAATGCTGTATTAGGAATGTCTTGGAGGCATCTGTAAGAGGGGATAACAAATTCAGCTACATATGGATTGCTTTTATTGACACCGAGGGGCATAAAGAGATCTAAAAAGAGGTACAAAAAGATCTTTTTTTAATATCCCTGTTTTGTTTTATTTTTTTCTCCTCTCTAATCAATTACAAACTTTTAAGGATATGGTCAATGTCTTATTCATCTTTTTTTTTAGATTTATTTTTAGATTTATTTAATTGTATTTGATATCATTTGTAGTCCCCAGGGAATTCACCACCATTCCACCCATGCACCATCACTTCAGTCCCTTGTGTTCTTTCTGCCCTCATCCTGGACTCTACCCACCCCCCGCAAATGTTCCCTTTGGTTTGTCTTTGACTTTTTGTTTATTTGCTTGCTTGCTTGTTTGTTTTTGGCTGCAATTGCTCATTTTCTGGAGCTCTCTCTTTTTTTTTTTTTTTTTTTGTAGTTGTTGCTCTTTCATATTCCTCCTAAAAGTGAAGCCACCCAATATTTTTCTCTTGCCTTCTGACTTATTTCACTGAGTATAATTCCTTCTAGCTCCATCCATGTTTCTATAAATGACCCTATTTTGTCATTTTTGATTGCTGAATAATATTCCATTGTGTAAATGTACCACATCTTCTTGATCCAGTCATCTACTTTTGGGCATTTGGGTTGTTTCCAGGTCTTACCAATTACAAATAGTGCTGCAATAAACACAGGGGTACAGGTGCTCTTTTGGAGTGGTTTTTGTGTCCTTTGGGTAAATGCCTAGGAGTGGAATTGCTGAGTCATATGGTAGCTCTATTTTTAGTAGTTTGAGGAGCCTCCATACAGCCTTCCATAGTGGTTAAATTCACTTGCATTCCCACCAGCAGTGTACTAGGGTTCCTTTTTCTCCATATCCTTGCCAGCATTTGCTGTTCTTGGTTTTTTTGATATGTGTCATTCTTACCAGTGTAAGGTGATATTTCATTGTGATTTTAATTTGCATTTCCCTGATTATGAGGGATGCTGAGCATTTTCTCATGTGCCTGCTGGCCATGTGTATGTCCTCTTTGGAGAAGTGTCTTTTAAGTTCTTCTGCCCATTTTGAGGTACAAAAGGATCTATGTGCTTAATATTGATGGTATACTTTTGAAAGACAATCAACTGAAGTCTTTCTTTGAATATTTGATGAAAAAAAATTTGTTCTCAAGAAATGAGTTTCATTGTTTTAACTTTAATCAGTAAATCATGTGCAATAGTAAAAGCTAGAGCTAGAGCCTTGATTTTTTTTTTGGAAAAAGTTATTTTGTTTTACTAGTATTAAATGTCTTGAAAAATGAGACAAACAGTCAAGAGAAACCTTTATGAATCGTATAAATAAGTAGTAATTTTAGACAAACATGTATCCACACATGTTTCTTAAACATAGGCAACTTTATATTTTCTAAAGTTTACCTTTAGAAATATAATTTACCTAAATAATTCATCAGTATTCAGTGACCACATTCTATATCAACAAATTCTTTATCATTTTTAATAATTGCATAAGATCTGTGTATGAACATATCATAATATATTTGTTCAATATTCATTTGTTGAACTTTTCAGTTGCTTCCTGTAACATTGCTATTCTAAACAATATTGACATAAACATAACTACAAAACATCTTTGTGTGGTTGTTAGATTTCCTTAGTATATATTTAGAAAGAATTGCTATACCTCCAAAGAAGATACAAGTCAATGGATCTGATTATGTGTAACCTAATTTTTAACATGTAACAATGAACCAAATAAAACAGAAAATGTGGAGTTTGGGAAATATTTTCAAGACAAACATGGTGCAAAAGTGTGATTGCTCAAGTCAGTCTGCAAGAGTTCCATATCCTTCCTTAGTAGTTGTAAAACCTAGGGGAAGTTAGTCTTTCTGTTTGCTCTGATTTCCTCATCTATAAAAACAGAGATAATAATAGTAACCCTCTCTAAGGATAATTGTGAGAAGAAAATATCAAATGTCCTCTGTGTATGACAATGAGAAATGGTTATATAAAAGTTTGTGAATAAACATGTCAGCCTGGGTAACTTCCTTCATATCCCAAAAGTTTAGGGGTTTCTGAAATTAACACTAACACAAGCAATAAACAAACTGAACAATATAACAGCACATTCACACAAGAAGTAATACAAAGAGTTAACTAAAAAATACTTTGATATATTTGAAATTAAAAAACATGGAAATTAAATTCATAAAACACATTTTGAGCTAGCTAATTAATAAATACTACATAATATGAGAATAACCAATATTAAGAGTTTCTGAACTCAGCATTGTAAATTGGGTTAAACTTTTAAAAAATAATTTTGATAAATATAGTAAGAACTACAAAAAGTGTTCACTCCTGGACTTTGCACTTATATTTCTGAGAGTATATTTAAGAATATAATACAATATGTGCACAAAGCCTCTGTCACAGATATTTATCAGAATGGCACAAACAATATACAGCCCAAACAGGAAAAGGGTTAGCAAGTGAGGCTGGGAGTCAGATAAAAACTATGTTCAAGTCCTGCCTCCACATGTACTAACAATTAGTTTGAGACAAATGTTTAACCCCTTTCAGTTAAACTTTCACCTGACATTAAAGATAATACCCAGAATGATGGAATTGTTCTATCATACAGAGCCTGAGACACAGCAAATTCTCCATAAATAAGTGCAATCACTAATATTAATAAGATCCCAAATTTTAAGGTAACCTAAATAATTGTAGAGACAAATTATCATATATATCTTTCAAATATTTTAAAGACATATATAAGTAATGTGTCATCATTTAATGAAACAATACTTAAATATGTGAATCAAAGTGAATCTATCCTATACCTTAATGATGTAAAACTATGCATTAGGAGGAAAATAATATCAAGTGATCATTATTTGGTAGAAAATTTGAATTTTATTATTTTATATTTTTCTCTGTATATACATATGTATATATATCATTCAATTTTCTGTAATTTCTAAGTGTTCTATAGTAAGTGTATAATAATTTAACATACAGAAAACAGTATTTTTATTAATAAAACAAGCTAATTCCTAAGCAAATTACTTTATTTGCAGTTAATATACAAATAAGAATGTAAGTATAATTTCTTTGGCTAAGAATCATATTTAACATCTTATTCTAACATCTTCTGGTCATCAAATATTTATTATGTGTTCCCAGGCATTTAGCATTTGCTAGAGGCAAGCCTGAGTAAGTCCCTGTCCGCAAGGTACCAGCACACAGGAGATAATCTCACCAATAACATACTCGTAGGTATAAGAAATGTACACATGTTCATAGTGACTTTAGAATAAATTCAAAATGACAGTAAATATTTCAGAGTAGTTTTTATGCCCATTAGTGTATGTAGATGAAATTCATTAAAAGTTTAACATTTGGAAGTGTTAACAGACTAGAAGCTAACATTTGCTCCAGAAAAACAAAAACTCAAACTTTCAAGTGACAATAAAGTGTTAGTTGTGGCATTCAGAAATGTACAAACTGGTTGTATGAGTTGTCAGTACATAAACAATTAGCACCTAATATTTTCCATGAAATAGAAATAATCAGTATTTTTACCTGTAGTATCAGAACAAAAAGCTTCCCTTCTTCACTTGACTCTCTGTGTGGTATTAGACTGAGCATGTGAAGCAAAGGTGAAAACAGTTGATACTTCAATTCTTACTAGCTCTTGACAAAATCTTCCCAGACAACCAGTTAGGGAAGGAAGTTTAACATAATTATACCACCCTGAAGCAAATAAACTACTACTAATAAAAAGTCCAGTGAAATGAAATATCACTCCCAATCATACTGTTTCAGTTCAACATTCACATAGTGAATTTCTGAATATTTTCAGAAAATATTAATAGCGAAAATTTGACTTATCATGAGACCCTAATATATAAACTAGTAATATTATTTACATTAACTTTCCAATTAAAATATTAATGACTCTGAAAGGTTATAGAAATGTGAGTGGCCTGACATTCTTTGCCACAGTCAGAATTTGACAAAAATGATTCTGGAATTTTCATTTAGTCTTCATCACTATGAGTACAGGGTGCCCAGAGAGCTATAATGTCCTATAGCAAAAAACAAAATTTACTCTTTGGAAGTGGTTGTTTGTCATAGTTGTAGATATTTATGAAAGTAGGTTTCAATATGTAAAGTTTTCAGATTAATATTTCAAACACATAATTGAGACATGCTAATTATAGAAAAAATTGGAAAATATGGAAATCAGAAAAAAAGAGAAACTCCAGCACCCATCAACAGCTACTTGGACAATTTGGTGAATTTTCTCTCCAGCTTTCAGCATCCACTCCCCACATGCACACAATTAAACACAACTCTAGCTGCTCTTCGTACTGAGCAGATCTAAGAAAACACCTATCTCTGCACTTCCGCTTCTTTGTTTCTGAATTTCTTGCTTCATCTTCAGAAAAGTTTGAAACATTTAATTATCCTTCTAATTCTTTTCCCTACCTCTCCTGAAAGATACACACACTGTACATCTCATTTGATTAGCATGTGGAAATTGTATTTAATGCCCCAAATAGACACGATCATGTGGACAATGTTCTTTCCCTGGTTTTGCCCCACTGTCTTAAGGCAATGATAGCACCTAACTGCAGTGTTCTGTTATGAGAAGTAAACTGATAGATATGAAGGAATTAGAACAATGACAAGTACATAATATAAGTTCAACAAGTACTAGTTATTACTGTCGCTGTTATTGACGCTGCTATTGCTGTTATCTCTCACAAGATCCCTGTGATTTGATAGAAAGGAAAAGAACAGAGAGAGGAAGGACAATGGGGCCACATGAATATTAACCAAAGCAAAGATAATGAAGCATAAGAGCTGTGATTTTTCCACTGTTATCATAATGTAAAGAGAAAATTAGTTACAAACACACATCAAGGAACAAACCATGTTTGTGAGTATGCATAGAAAGATTTGGGTTCTAAGATTAGAAAATATTTTAAAATATTATGTAAATGCAATATAACAAATTGTGATAATAAATATTGTGAGACCTCACAAGATAATTATTTCTCATGATCATTGTGAAACCAAAGCCAATATTTGCTATTCAACAGAAGAGTAAAATAAATAATTTCAAGGAATTTGTACTATCATAATTAATCTAATTTCATTCATAAAAATAAATGAGTCAACTTGGCGAAGATCAAATGCAATTTTATTTATCAGTTTAAAATATAAAAATCAAGTTTGGCTGTTTTTAAATTACATAAAAGCAAAAAAGAAACACAAAAAGAATTATTGCTTTCAAAGGCATCCTTTCTGCTTTTCCTACTCAAAAATGGCTCTGATTAAAATTTTTAGCTTTGACAAGCAGTTATCCAAAAATATGATCAAATGGTAAGTGGATGAGAGATTCATGACTAAAATCCAGCTTTATGCTGTGCTTTCTAATATTTTCAACCAAATCTAAGTAATTATTTTTACAGAGTAGAGTGATGTTACTAATATTTGAGAGTCTATTAAACTAAATTAGTAGGAGATTCTCATATTATAGAATCCAATAGACAAAAAGAAATTCACCGTTAAATTCCCTAACATCTCTTCTATTTATCATGCTGTCACTAGTAGGGCTTCTCAGGAAGAACACTGAGACAGAGGCACAGGATGTTTGTTGAGAAGGGCTCTTGGGAATAACATGTGTGAAAGGAGAAGGAAGGAAGCAGAGGAAGAAGTTGAATTATATCACAGGTCTCATATAAGCCTTCGTTAACTCTACCCAGAGCTCTGGAACTACAATAAAATGGCCTTTCACTGTTTCTTTATGTTGAATCCAAAATTACCAACTCTTTAGACCCATACTTTCATCAGACATGTGGTATTGTCCTTCTTGATATGGGTGTGGCATTGAATAATGCAGTTGTCCAGGTGAGTCTATTTTTTGAAGTTCTGATAGCTTTAGATTATCTGCCATTTGTGTGCCCAGCTTCTGTACGAGTCCTTTGAAAGATGAATTGGGCAAAACTTCATGATCTAAACAGCATGTCCACTGTATATTCTATCATGTTTATTTAGACAAGTAGTATAATTTCAGAATAAACTTGCAAGGAAAGGTTTGTATACATTTTCCCCCATTCGTCTCTCCCACTTGATTTCATCAAGTTAATTCATAGTTAACCTTGAAACCAAATTTCTACATCACCACCTTCATGAATTCTTCATCCCTGAAACAGATGTGTACCCATTAATACTACTAAATTTTGTTTTTTTTTTTTAATTGCATTTGACATCGTTTGTTTTCCCCAGGGGGTTCCCACCACCATTTCACCCGTGCACCGTCACCTCAGTCCCTTGTGCTCTTTACATCTCATCACCGTCTTTGCCCTCCCCTCCCTCCACCCACCCCCATGGTCCCTTGGGTTTATCTTTAATCTTTTGATCTTGTTGGGTTGCTATTTGATTGTTTGGTTGTTTCTGGTTATGATTGCCCATTTCCTTTAGTTTTCTCTTGTTGTTTTTTTGTTGTTGTTTGTTTCGTTTTCTTCCTTTTTCTTTTTTGTTTTGATTGTTGTTTGTTTTTTCACATTCCTCCTAAAAGCGAGGTCATCTGATATTTTTCTTTTGCCTTCTGGCTTGTTTCGCTGAGTATGATTCCTTCTAGTTCCATCCATGTTTCTTCAAATGTCCCTAGTTTCTTATTCTTGATTGCTGAGTAGTATTCCACTGTGTATATGTACCACATCTTCTTGATCCAGTCCTCTACTTTTGGGCATTTGGGCTGTTTCCAGGTCTTGCCAATTACAAATAGTGCTGCAATAAACATGGGGGTACAGGTACTCTTTTGGATCAGTGTTTTTGTGTCCTTTGGGTAGATTCCTAGGAGTGGGATTGCC